>JTEE01000211.1:88083-99073 GCA_002896455.3 Chlorella sp. ArM0029B | reverse complement strand
GGGGCGGGCTGTGAGAGGACACCTTTGAGGTGGTACACAGGTGTGAATGATCCCGTGTGTTTGATACATCGCAAAGCAGGGCTGTTGACACAGCGACACAGCCACCCCACGTGTGCCGCCTGCCCCCCACGCCCCACCCCACCTGCACGCCCGGGTGTGTTTCGTGCATGAACTCAAACAGCTTGTTGACCACCGTCTTCAGGAACTTCCAGTGGTTGCGCAGGAAGCGGGGGTACTGGCCCACCACATACCTGGGGGCAGAGGGAGGGCAGGGCAAGTCAGGGCAGCGGAGAGCAGGGCGTGAGGCAGGGGCCAGGGGAAAGGGGCAGAGACGGAGCGGTGAGAGGCGCAGTCACAAGGTGAAAGAACAAGCGGCGGCCGTGGTCCCAAGGGCACACTGCCCTCCCCCCCGCACCAGCCGCGTCGGCTCCTTTCACACCCACACTCACATGATGTTTGATGCGATGACGGCCTTGTTGTCCTTGCCCCGCGTCACCTCGCACAGGTTGAGCAGGTCACGGATGACGGTGACCAGGAACCTGCGGAGAGTTATTGTTTATTGTTCTTTTAGTGCTGGGCATTTGCATGCATTTCGATAAGCAGATGCCAGGAGATGGTTGCATTGATATAAGAATCTGATCAGGCACAGGTGAACAGCAGTTAGAGCAGAAGGCACTGCTGCTGCTTAGAGAAGCGCACACCATAACCCTTCATTTCTCACCCTCTCCGGCACGCCTGAACCCGCCACCTGTTCCCCCCATGCCCCCCACCTGTTTTCCTGCTCCTCCACCATGCTGCCGCTGATGCTGCCGATGGCCCAGCACAGGCGGTTGAGCGGCGCCCACCCCAGCTCCCGCCCATTCAGCTGCGCCTGCTGCGCAGACGGAAAGGACAGCGGGGAAGGCGTGTTCAGCGATAATAAGGCGTGCATGGTAGGTGGGGCCAAAATGCAGGCCGGCCGTGCTCACTGCAACGCTGCCTTGGGTTTTGAATGGACTGTTGCTCCCTCTGCCCCCGCAGGCAACACCCCTCCAGGCAGGCAGGCAGGCAGGCGGGCGTCAGACCGACGACAGCACCGCCCAGCCGCTCACCTGCAGGCGCAGCTTGTCCAGCATTTGGTGCTCCGTGTCGTCGTGGTCCAGGTGGCTCAGGTACACCAGCGTCTCGTGCATCGTCTTGTACCGCGCCAGCACGTCTGCGGTACGGATGCGGGGACAGGGGGCAGGGCAGGGCAGCATGAGTGGCTCAGGTACACCAGCATCATCTTGTACTGTGCCAGCACGTCTGCGGTACAGGCAGCAGGCGGCTAGGTAAGCGGAGCGAAGCGGCGGCAGAGACCAAGGCGGGAAAAAGTTGTGGTCTTGTGTTTGCACAAGGTTGGCCGGCAGGCGGACGCAGGCAGCAGCAGGGAAGCGGCGCCAGACTCCTGGGCAGCGGCAGCAGCACCCCAGTCAGCAGCAGCGGCAGTGTAGTAACACAGCAGCCTGCACAGCAGCACCGGCAGCGGTGCATTGGAACAGCACCCCGCTCAGCAGCAGCAGCAGCGGTGCAGTCAACACCGCAGCCTGCACAGCAGCGGCCCCGGCCCCTCAGCCCCGTACCTGTGTCCTTCATCGTCTCCCGCACCACGTTGCCGTTCTCATCCTCAACCACAATAACCTGTATGGGGTGCAGGGCAGGCACAGGACGCAGGGTCAAGGAAGGCAATGGGTACTATATCCTGCGCCTCTTGTGACAATTTCCCTCTTTCCACTGCATGCCCACACCAACCTGAGGAGCAACACATGCCAGCATTCGTCCACACACCACCATTCGTCCTCCCTCTCCCTGGCTTCAGTCCACCGGCCAGCCAGCCTCCCTGATTCCAGCCAAACTCCCTGGCTCCAGCCACCCGGCCAGCCAGCCTGGCCCCCCTGCCGCTCACCTCCTCCGGCTTTGCCATGCGCGCAATCATGAGCGCCCGCAGCTGGGTCAGCGTCTTCTGGTACAGCGCCTTGCGAGCCACGCCCGCGCCGCCGACCGGCGCCGCAGGTGCCACGCCGCCAAACGAAAACTGCAGCAGGGGGCCACAGGGGGTGATCAAGGGAGAACTGTGCGGAGCCGGCGGGGTTGAGTACACAGCACATCATCCAACAAGCTGCAACTACAGGCTTGGGCGGGGGCGAGGCAGGCATGCACACGCGAGAGCAAACGGGCATGTAGGCCGCCCCTGCCGTCCTCCTCCCAGCCGTCCTTGCAGCCGCTGCCTTCCCCCTGCGGTGGGTGACCGACTTGCATCCGACTTGCAACCACACTCCACCCCAAACTTCCACCCCTGCCAGCGCCCCTCACCGCGGGTGCCACCGCCGTGGAGGAGGGATCCACGGTGCACACTGTGGAGTAGACGTCGGGCACAAAGAAGTTCCAGTACTCGAGGCAGATCTTGAAGACCTGCGGGGGGGCGGTGATGGGGGCACGCGGGCGTACCTGTCAAGCCTGGGGCTGCGCACCACATGGATCCAGCACAGCACGGCGCAGCAGGCTGCGTCACATGACGCTGCTGCTATGAAGCACGTAGCGGTCTGCACAGCACCGGGCAGAGGACCAGGCAGCCCCCACACAGCCCCCCACCCACCTCGTCGTCATCCACGTAGCTGATTGCCACCAGCGTGTCCAGCCCCTGCACCAGCGCCGCCCGCAGCTCCTCGCTCGCCTCCAGCACCGACAGGTGGGCCCGGAAGAATGCGGCCAGGAAGAGGGCCAGGTTCTGCACAAACGCCTGGTCCTCGTCGCTGCCCCTGCAGCGCGGGAGGTTGGAAGGTGGCGGAAGGCGTCAGGAAAGCAGGAGGTGCTGCACACACGCCTGCTCCCTGTTTGTACTGATGTACAGTGGGTTGCATAGAGGGCGATATGCACTGCTGGCTCAGCGCGGCCGGGCGGCATGGTGCAGAGGGGTGTGGCGCTGCAGTTTATCAGGCGGAACGAGGCAACATGGGAGCCGAAGGGGCACCACTGGATGGCCTGAGCTGCTGCCTCACCTCCTCAGTCCCGCACCCCCTTATCAGGGGCAGCGCATGCATGCCAACAGCCACGCAGGCGTGCACCCTCGCAAGCTCCCGCGCCGTCCTGCCCTGCCTGGCACTACAGCCAACAAGCCCTCCGCCTAGCGCCCCGCCTGGCACTACAGCCAACCAGCCCTGCGCCTAGCGCCCCGCCTGTCGGTGCCAAGAATCCCTATGCCGGAGCCTGCCCCGCCTGCCGCTGGCACACCCCCCCCCTCCCCACCTGCTGTATGCCTCTGGAATGTTGGTCCCCGGGGGCATGATGGCTGCCAGCTGCGCAATGAAGAACTTGTAGAGGTTGGCAAAGTGGGAGTTGTAGTCGGGGCCCACCTGCAGGGCTGCAATCTGCAGGCAGGCAGGCAGGTAGGAGAGGGAGACAGGCAGGTGCAGGGCAGGAGGAGACTGTTGAGAACGGAAGGCAGGGGGCGGCAGTGCAGGGGGTATGATAGGCGCCCACATGCTGCGTGCAGAAGGCGGGCGGCCAGGGGGTAGTGTTTGAAGAGCACAAGCGCCGGTCCCCGCTGCTGGTGCCTTGTTGCCATTGAGAGCCGGCGAGAGGCCAGCGCAGCAAGCGGCTGCGCAGCACAGCCGGCGCCTACCTCTGCCAAGCACTGCAGCGAGATGTTTCTAAACGCCGGCTGCGGGAACAGCCGCAGCAGCACCTGCGGCAGCAGGGCGGGCGCGGCAGGAGGGATGCTGTTGGAGGCAGCGGCAGCAGCAGCAGCAGCAGCAGCAGCAGCAGCAGCAGCAGCAGCAGCGCCACGTCGGCGGGAGCAGAGCAGGCCCTGCAACCTGGTCCAGCAGCTGTGCGGTAGGGGTTTAACCCTAAACCCTAAACCCTGCCCAGCACTGGTGGGGGTGCCCAGCACTGCACACCCGCTCTGCCACAGCCAGCCCAGCTCCCGCCCGGCGTTGCCAGCATCCCAACCACCCCATCCCCAGTCTGCGCCCAGGCCGCCCCCGCCTAGACCCTGCTGCCGGCAGCTTGCATAGGCAAGCCGTAGCAGCATGGGGCAGGGGAGGGGAGTGGAGGAGGCACCACCCCTCCCACCTCGATGACGTTGCTCTCAAAGATGTAGCCCAGGGGCACCCATGAGAGGAAGGCGTGCAGGGTGGCCAGCGTGGCGCGGATGAGGTCCGGCTTCTGGCTGGCGTTGAGCACCATCAAGCACAGCTCGTGCACCGCCCCAAACTGCTCGTTGAACGATGACTTGAGCTCCTTGGTCTTGGCCTGCACTCATGCGAGGGGGGAGGGATGTTTGTGTGCTGTGTATGAAGGCAGGAGCGGCGTCCATCCCACACTGCTGGTTGGGCGATGCTCGACAGGCTGTACCTGCTGCCGCTCTCAGCTGCTACCCCAAGCAGCGGTCAGGCAACGTGCCACCCTGCAGCGAGACATCCTTCCAGGCGCCCAACCGCCCACAGGGCGGCCACCCTCGTCTCAACCCACCCACACCGACCTGATTGCCACCACGCCTACAAGGGTTCGGGCACCCACCATGGCCACTTGGGTCTTAAGTTCCACCTCCACCAGCCACCCAGCCACCACTCCAACCCATCAACACCAGTCCAATTCCACACGTGCAAGAGGCGGGTGCCCACTCCAACCCATCAACACCAGTCGACTTCCAGATCTGCAAATGCTAACTTCACATGTCCACCAGCCACCACATCTGCAAGAGCCAAGCTACCCTCCACATTTTTTGACAAGAAGTCAGGTGCCCACCATGGTCATCGTGTCCTTGGAGAAGTCAAACACCTCCTCGCTCAGCAGGCGCAGGATGGCCATGCTGTTTTCGCACAGCGTTTCGTTGGTCTTGGAGGCGCCCACGATGTCAGGAATGAAGGAGGGCCACTTGTGGGGCCAGTCCTGCTTCAGAATGTCCACCAGCACCTGGAGGAGCGGGGAGGGGTGGGCAGGAAGGGGAGCGGGCGGGCGCGAGAGAGAAGGGTGGGTGGATGGGGTGGAGGATGCCGCGAGGCCGGCTGGCAGGTTCGGTTGAAGACGGTACCGCAGCGGGCGATGCGCCGCAAGGTCGACCCCTTATCTGAAGAGTAAGCTCATGCCTAACACAGGCACAGCAGGCTGGCAGCCTGGCCCGCTGAGCTTCAACACATGTGCTGGCACCGACCCCAGTCGCGTTCGGCCGCTCTCCTCCGTCCACATCGACGTGCGCTCCAGGGGCATGCAGCGCCTGACCCTGCAAGCCTGCACATCCCATTACCTGCCAGCCCAGGGGCACATCCCACCAGCTGCTGGTCAGGGCCGGCCTGCCACCCAGCTGCCATGCTGCACCCCGCCTCGCCGGCTGGCCAAATGCCGTGGCCACTCCCGACTGCCTCACTGCGCCAGGCCTTGCTGCCTCTCCTAGCTGCTGCGTGTGGCAGCTAGGAGAGCCAGCCTCTCCTAGCTGCCACACGCAGCAGCCACTGAAGCAGCGGCGTCACCAGCCCTGCCAGCACCCACCAGCTGGGCAGCTGTCGCCCTAAGGCCTCCCCATTTTGGCCCAAGGCAACAGCTGCCCAGCCAGGTGGGGCAACAGCAGCGGCAACAACCATGGCAGCAGCTGCAGCAGAGCAAACAACACAGCAGCATGCATGGCCCCACCGCCTGCCAGCCAGACAGGAGCGCAGCCCATGCAGCGCAGCACCCACCAGGCGCACCCACCAGGCGCACCCACCAGGTTGAGTTTGTTCAGGAAGGTACGCTCCGTGCGGAACGCCTTTTCGTCTGTGGAGATTTTGATGATGAGGTTGGAGCAGTAGGTCTTGATGCCCTCACGCTGGGCATCCGGCAGCGCACCCCACCGCGTCTTCACAACGCTCTCCAAAACCTGGCAGCAGGCAGGGCGGGGCGGGGCGGGGTGTGACGAAGGGGGAAAGGCTGATAAGTGGGGCGGAAAGTGCAGCAGATACACTGCCAGAGGGCGGGTGGGTGGAGAGCTGGTGCCAGCACCTCCGCCGTCCGCAGCGGGTGGTCAGCAGCTGTGCAGCTGCGTGCGCCTCTGTCGGTTGCCGCACACCCAACCGCCGCCGCTTACGACGGCGCCTGTTGAGCACGGAGAAGCCAGCTACGAAGCCATGTCCCTTCAAGTGCTGCCGCCGCACCCGCCTGCATCTATTGTGCTTCTTTGACCAGCCGCGGCAGCCCACTGCCCTGTTCCGCTCGCCAGCGCAGGTTGTGGTGCCGCCAGCTGGCGCTCTCAACCGAACTAACCGCTGGCCGAAAATCGGCGGTGCTGCAGTGCCTGTCGCCGCTTTGCCTGCTACTCCTGCGGGTCGCCCAATGCTGCTGCAATACTGCCTGCCCCGCCAGGCATGCCACCAACCCTGGCACCAGGCAGGCTTTCGGTAAAGCCGTCCCC
The DNA here is from genome assembly GCA_002896455.3 of Chlorella sp. ArM0029B. NCBI lineage: Eukaryota > Viridiplantae > Chlorophyta > Trebouxiophyceae > Chlorellales > Chlorellaceae > Chlorella > Chlorella sp. ArM0029B. The sequence goes on along the minus strand of JTEE01000211.1, from coordinate 92,667 downwards.
GCACCTGCAGGCCGAAAAACTTGGTCTGCTGGTTCTTGGAGTGCTCCAGAATGGCGTCCACACGCGTCCACGCCTCTGGATGCTCCTGCACCGCCTTCAGCACTGCCTCTGCCGCCATGCGCTGCAACCGTGGGGACCCATTGGTGGGCGGGCAGGCAGAGTGTTATGTGACTGCGGGGTACCGCCGGCAGGCGGCCGGGCGGCCGGCAGCTGCACCGCTCCCACCTGCGCTGCTGGCTGCACGGCGCGGCCCGCCCCGCCTCTCGGTATTCCCTGGTACCTCTGCCAGCGCCAAGGACAGCACGGCAGGCCTCCCCAGGCCGCACTGGCAGCCGCACCTGTCCCATCCTCGCTCACCTCCTGGTTAGAGCCGGCCCCATAAAATGCATTCACGGTGCTGTCCAGCAGCGCCACGTCCAGGGGCTGCGCAAAGTCAAGGAGCTTGGCCGCCACTGCCTCTGGGCCGCCCACCGCTCCGTTGGGCGCCGCCATGGCTGCTGGCAGTCCGGCCTAGGTCAATCGCAGGCAGCACTGGGACAGGGAGCAATCAGTCGCGCATATAAAGAGGAGGCAGCGAACACAAATTGAGGTGCGATCAAGGCAACGTGTGGTTGGGCTAGCGGGTCACCCGGTTGCGCAAATTGAAAGTGCAGCGCACGATGGCGGTCTGAAGCGGCCAAAGTGGGCTGCCCTCCAGCTGCGGGCGCGCCAGCTGGGCGAGCGCAGGAAAGGCGGCAATTTAAGTGTTCCCTTCACACCGCACATCGCCGCTCGCAGCAATTCCTGTTCCGATCACCCAGGTACAGCCAGCAGCTGGCGGCAGCAAGCCAGCCACCAGTCGAAGTCGAACCGAAGTGTGCGCACAGCCTCTGCCCGCCCTTGAGCCCCTGCCTGCCGCATTTCCGAGACGCCCCGCCACAGGGTATAGCCTGCAGCAGTGGCACGGCAGCAGCTGTCTGGTGACGTCGCGACAGCGGTGGCGGCGGCGGCGGGTCCATTCGCACTCGGTTGCCAGCGGGTCTGCCATTAGCGCATCCCTGCCACACCAACCTCTCATACCCTAGTCCGCCCCGGAAACACCATGGCGCAGCAACGCAGCTTGGGCGGCGCGCTTGCCTGGCTCCTCACGCACGCACTGCTGCTGGGCACCGCCACGCTGGCCGTCAGCTTTGTGCCGGCGGCGCGTGACGCGGCGCCGCAGCTCGCCCTGCTGCACACGCGTGCGCTGGAGGGCTGGGCGCTGGTGGCCCCCGGTGGTGACTTGCACCCGGCTGCCTTTATCAAGCACAAGGGTCACCTGCTGGTGGAGGGCCTGCTTCTGGTCGTCATCTCGGCGCTGCTGCTGCAAGGCTCCACGCAGCCCAAGGGCGGCAAGGAGGACCGGCTGACGGAACAGGTTGGGGTGGGTGGCTGGGTGGGCAGCTGTTGGGCTGCCGGGTTGCATGAAAATGGGAGCGGGAGTCCCCGAGGGGGTGCGGCGAGGAGGATGAGGCGCAGGTGGGCGAGGTGGGGCGTGAGNGTGGGTGGGGGTGCAAAGGAGGGAGGGTGGAGCTGGGAAGTGGGGTGTGCATGCACCCAAGGGTGGGCCGACAAGGAGGTGGTGCCGAAAGAAAAAGTGCATGTTGAGTGGGCGGGTGATTGCACCCGGCAAGGGGGCAACTGCTTCCAGGCGCTGTATAAGACTGTACTAGACCTGCTTCCAGGCGCACGTGTCAGCCGCTGACGGGCAAGGCAGATATGGGGGACGCCTGCATCCCGTGCCTGCATGCATGTTTTGTACCGATGGGTGGGGCCAGTGAGTTGGGGGAGACGATTGAAGCATCTCACCGTGCATGCTCTGCGTGCTGGGCTCTCCATTCACCTCCCCCGCAATTCACCTGGCCTGGATTTCCACACCCTGAATTCACATGTTTCTGTCGCCCCTGCTCCCTGGCTGTCTCTGCCCGTGCAGGAGGTGGAGGAGCTATGTGAGGAGTGGGAGCCGGAGCCGCTGTACCCATCCCTGCCCCAGGAGCAGCGCGACTGGAAGGAACCGGTGATCAGCAGCCAAGTGGGGACGCAGGTGCGCTGCCCCGGCAGGCTGGCTGCCCGCCAGCCGGCAGGTGCATGGGCCAGGCTTGCCGGCATCGGATGGCACAGCTCACTCAGCCTTGCTGGTGTCGTAGCCTGCAGGCATGCACCGCCCAGCACGGCGCAGCATACCGCAGCAGGAGCCCAGCACTGCTCACCGCACCTCTTTCCAATCTGCTTCTTCAGCAAGTTATCTCCATCAACTGTGTGTGTGTGTTGGCACCAGATTTGTCAAAACGTTTGATGTCTGTGTGCGCCGCAGGTGGTGGTCAACGGCAAGAAGGCACTCAACTTTGCGTCCCTCAACTTCCTGGGGCTGGCGGGGCTGGAGGATGTGAGTTGCGGGGCACGGGGTGTTGGCTCCCAGGGAGGAGGACAAGACTGGGCGCTGAGCGGGGGCTCCTCAACTTCCTGGGGCTGGCGGGCGGGGCTGGAGGACGTGAGTGGGGGGCACGGGATGTTAGTATACAAATTTCAAGGACTTGCATGGGAATCAGCATTAATAAAACGGGTGGTTCATGAAGGGCTGGCGGGGCTCGCAGGCTGTGAAGGCTGGAACCAATGTTCAGGACGGCCAGAGGGAAGTGCGGAGCGGGGCACAAGGTTTTGGCAGCTGCTGCTGCCAGCTCTGTTGCATTGCTCGCTCTCAACGTCTCCCCGCCCACCTGCCTGCGCCCCTCCCTCCCCCACCTCTTCTCGCCCCCGCACCTGTCAGGTGCGTGACGCCTGCCGTGCCACCATCAACAAGTATGGGGTGGGCTCGTGCGGGCCGCGCGGCTTCTACGGAACCATCGACGTCCACCTGCAGCTCGAGGTGTGTGTGGGGGGTGGGNGGGGGAAGACATGGGGGGGAGGGCAGAGCATGTGTCTGGGTGCCAGGCGGCTTGCCTGGCACGTTCGATTGTGTAAATGCAGCCGACTCTTGGGGCGGGTTGGGGCAGAGGGGCAGATGGCAGCACCCGTCAGGGCTGGCGGCTTGGGGCGGTGCAGGGCTGTTGGCACAGAAGGGATGCATGGAAGACGATGTGGGGGGCGGTGAAGAACGTGCTCTAGGAGGGGTGCAGGGCTGTTTGATAACGTGCACTTGCAGCCGGATGTCTGGCTTGCTTCATCGCACCCAAGCTCGCATGGCGGGATTCCTGTGCACCGACCAGCTGATAGGGTTTAGGGTTTTTAGGGTTTAGGGTTTAGGGTTTTAGGGTTTAGGGTTTAGGGATTCTTGTGCACCGACCAGCCCACTTGTGTGCTCTTTCTCTCTTGCTGTTTCGGTCAGCACGCTCTGCCCTCCTCCCACCGGTTGCCGCAGGAGCGCCTGGCCGCTTTCATGGGCACGGAGGAGGCGATTCTGTATTCATACGACCTGGCCACCCTGCCCTCCATCCTGCCCGCCTTTGCATCCAAGAAGGACCTCATCATCTGCGACGAGGTGCGACCGCTGCTTTTGCTTTTGGGGGGCTTACAGTCTGTTTGGCCGCAAAGAGTGCTCGAGGCAGGGGGAAGTGTGTGCCTTAGAGGTTGTGTCGGTGGGGCGTTTGCTGGATGGGCTGGCGGCTGCGGCGAGGTGCGGCCGTGCTCGAGGCAGGGGAAGTGTGCCTGAAAGGGTGGGTTTCAATGGGCGTTGATTGGATGGGCTGGCGGCTGGGAGGACCTCATCATCTGCGGCGAGGTGCGCCTGTTGACCATGCAAAGCCCGAGAGGAGTGATGCTAAGGTTGGGTTGGGTGAGCGTCGGGTGCATGGCCTGGCGGCTGGGGGGACCTCGTCGTCTGCGGCGAGGTGCGCCTGTTGGTTGGATGCATCATAAGGTTCGGCTGGCAGCTGGGAGGAGCTCCTGGGGGAGGGTTTTAGGGGTTTTAGGGTTTAGAGTTAAGGGTGTTTTATCAGGTGCGTGCAGGGAGCCAGGATGGAAACCAGGATGAGCAGAGGAGCACGCCCTGCTGAGCACTCCGACACTCCTGCCCCACGCTCCTTGCAGGGCGTGAACTACGCCATCCAAAACGGCGCCCACCTGTCCCGCGCCCGCGTCCTGTACTTCAAGCACAACGACCCAGCAGACCTGGAGCGGCTGCTCAAGGCGCAGGAGGAGGCGGACCGGCGGCACAGGTGCAGTCGTGTATTTGAGGCGTGATGTTTGGGGGTCGATGTTTGGGGGTCGGGAGTGAGGGCTGGGGCGGCCAGCTGGCAGGGCAGGAGCGGCTGCTCAAGGCGCAGGAGGATGCAGACCGGCGGCACAGGTGAGTGCATGGATCGCTGGATGCTGCTTCCATCTGGTTTGGGATGATAAATGCGGTCGCAGGAGGCAGTGAACCGGCAGAGTAAGAACGGGTTGTGGGGGTGGCGGTGGTGGATGCATAGTGCGGGGTGAGTGCAGTCAATCAGGAGTGCTGGTGCGCCTATGGCAGCAACGCCGAAGAGGCTTCCCCACCCCTGAAAGAAGTCTGATTGTTGCCCACCCCCAGTCTCGCCCTGCCTGCCTGCCCTGCCCCGCCCTACCCTGCCCCGCCCTACCGCACGA
>JTEE01000211.1:43426-79155 GCA_002896455.3 Chlorella sp. ArM0029B | reverse complement strand
GGGCGGGGTGGGGATGGTGAACGGCCTGAGGTGAGAGAATGTTGGGGAGAATCTATACAGAAGCTGCGGGACCTAGACAGTAGCCAACAGAGAAGCTGACACACGAAGCGGACCCGCCAACTATGGGCACGGTGGATGGAGCACCGCCAACACCGACTCTGCCGTCAAGTGCTCGCCTGACCAGGCCCAGCTCACCCGATGCAGCTGCGGCGCTGAGCACCAGGACGAGGAGGAGGGAGGAGCGGGCCATCATGGCTGCTGGTCTCGGGCCGCAGTCGGAGCGCTGGCCTTGGACTGTGTTATGAAACGCAGCAGCCGAGAGATACACGAACCGCGGTACGTCGGACACAAGGTGCCAAATCTTTGTGCCAAATCACAAGGTGCCCTCTCGGCTTCCTGTGCTTTCCACCTGCAAACGCGTCAGCCTGCCTCGTCAGCAGCCCCCGTCGCTCGTGGACCTCAGGCGCTAACGCGCCTGAGGTCAACAAGCGCCTGCTCGATGGATACAGCAAACCGTAGCAGGTTGTGGACAGCGATTTGGAGCCAAAGGGCACATCAGCGGCAGCGCCAGGTGGCAGGCGCTGCCGCCAGGTGCAGGGCATAAGAAGAGAAACAACCGGTTGGATGGTGTGGGCTCCCACCTTGCAGCACTGTGTAGTGTGGCAAAATTGTATGGCTGGATTGTGGGAGGAGAACGGGATCAATAAGGGGTGGTGGAAGCGAATGCGAAGAGTCTGTCTGGCCATGGTGGCGGCGTGGCAGGCAAGGGGAGATGTGACTAAAGAAGAGGCAACTGTGGTGTGTGCTCCACAGCACTGCAACACTGTAGAGCGCCACCAGATGTTAAGGTAGTGTGGCATGCGGAGGGAAGAAGCGGATCTGGCGGACATTGAAGCAGCATCTAAGGGTTTGAGCACACACCAGCCTGGAGATGGGCAACGTGACCGTGTGAGCGACACTCGGACGAATGGGTTTGGTGCAGGGCGCTCAAGGAGTTAATGGTGGAGACATCTAGAGTAAGGTGATGTAAGCGTTGAGAAGGAAGGAGGGCAGCAGGAAGGGCAACAAAGATTGCGCAATGTGTGTGTTGTCCAAACGGGCAGGGCGTGCCTCACTGCAGCGTCAGCGGCAGCCCCGCCACCACCTCTGCCACCTGCCAGCACGCGGCAGCGGCCAGCGGGGCCTGCCAGGCCAGATGAAACCAGGAGCCGCTGGGTAGCTGCTCGGCTCTGCATGCAGGCAGGCAGGCAGGTAGGCAAGGGAAGCAGGCAGGGGAAAGCGGTTGGGTTGCGGGATGCTCCGCACGCTGCCGCACCCCCACTCCCACCCCACGCGTCATCTTGCCAGCTGCCAGCAGCGCATCCTTGCCTGGCAGCACCCTCGCCACTCACATGCGCTGGGCACCCTCGGCCGACAGCACACTCCGCGTGGATGCAACCGTAAGCTGGGTGGGTGGCCGCCCCACCCCAGGGGTGACTCCCCCCTCCGCTGCCACCCGCCCTGCCGCCCGCTCACCCTTCACCACCGCCGCTCACCCTCACCCTCACCCCGCTCAGTTGTGAGCTAGTCCCGCTTCCCAACAAAGAAGAGGAGAAAGAGTGCAGCCTCACCTGGCAGCCGGACAGGTGGCGGCAGCCGCCTGCAGGAAGCAGCGTCGTGAGGCCAGCTCATGCTGGCGCAGCAGGTAGCAGGGCGCGACGTAGCTGAGCAGAAGCTGGCAGAAGAGCAGCACCGCGTGGCACGTGGGGGTGTGCTGGCCTGCGCTGGACAGTGGGGCAGCTGCGCTGGAGGCAGGCGGGCTGGGGGCCCGGGCACTGCCGCTGCCCCCGTCGGGTGCCTGCGCTGCGTGATCAGCCACAGGGCTGGCGGGCACAGCGGGCAGCAGCAGGCCGAGGCTGAGGCTGCTGTTGCCCGCCAGCTGTCGCAGCGCCGCCGCCGCCAGGGCAGGCAGATGCACCGGGAGCACTGCACGGCTCAGCCACCGGGCGGCAGCTGCCAGCTGGCACGCCGGCCCTTTCAAAAAGGGAAGCTCCGCTGACAGCGTGTCGCAGCGCCGGCAGTTGAGGCGCGCCACGACCGTCAGGCAGACGGCGTGCAGCGCCAGGTGGCGGCGGAACACCTGCCTCACTCCCAAGTTGGCCCTGCATTGCGATGCGTCAGCAAGAGGGGCAGGGAGGGCAGGTGGCACAGGCTCAGGGATGGGCGCGGCAGGAGTGACAGGAGCGGCAGGGAGAGAAGTGAGCGGCCAGCCTGAGACAACCCATGGCTCAAAGGTGGCCTTGCCAATGCACCATGGCACGAGTGTCCGGAAGTCCGGCGGGCGCTCCCGGTCCCCACCAGGCAGCGCCCTCCCCACCTGTCCCACGCCCCCAAACGGCTGCCACCTCATCCAACAGCCTGGCCTTGCCCACAGAACCACAACTCCCACAGTGCCAAGCCGCCCTGGCTTGCCCTCACATGAACAGAGGCACCAGCTCCGTGCGCACTAGCAGGCGCATGGGCAGGGTGTGCAGACCCAGGCCGCCCCCGCTGCCGCTGCTGCAGCCTGCCAGGCCGCCAGGCCGCACCTGCCGCCACCATCGGGTGGGCTTGGCCGGCGGCGGGGGCACCGGCGGAATGGCATGCTTCTGCTGCTGCTGTTCCTGCTGCTGCGGCTGCTGCTGCTGAGTTGTCACCCCTGCTGGGTGGTACACGGCGCCGGCTTGGCAGGCAAAGAGCCAGGCGGCGGGCAGCCAGAGGAGCAGTAGGAGGGGGCGGTGCTCGAGGTACTGCTGCCGGCTGCACAGCATGAGCACCAGGGGCAGCGCCATGCAAAAGAATGCAGCAGGTAGGAGGGGGAGGGCAGAGGGGGAGGGGGCAGCTTGAGGCAGGGGAATTTCGACAGCTGTTTGGGGCGTGCCAAGAGCAGAAGGGTAGAGAGCAAATGGGTAGCGGGGCATGTGAGCATTCTTGGGGGGAAGGCCAGTAGGCACCTTGCTTTCGTGTTCCTTGTGCAGCCGCCCTGGCAACCAACAGCACACGCACCAGACCGCAGCAGTTCAGGGCAAGTGCGCATCAGCCACGAGCAGCACGCAGGCTTTGGCGCAACAGGCATCTGCTGCCGGCAAGCACTCACTGCCTGCCAGCGCAGGTGGCACCAGGTGTGACAAGCCCGCCTCCTTGGCGTGGTGTGCAACCACGGTGCACACAAGTGTGCCCAGCACACACTGCACCATGTCCAGCCGTGCCTGCGGGGGCAGATGGCGGGGGCACATGGAGGGACTCGTCACACGCTCAAAACGGTGCGAGCCACACGACCGCTGCTGACTTGGCGCCGCACACGAAGCAAAGGTTGTTTTAAAATAGGTACGGCTTGGCAGCAGGCAGGCACGCAGCACAATCCAGACAGACGTGCAATGGGCGGCAGGTGGTGATGTCTTGCAGGCAGGCCATGCTTCTATGAGCACACCCTGCCCTGCAAGCATTTTGGCATGCCAGACGGTACCGCCCATTCCAACACGCGCCGCCTGTCTGCGCCCTCTGCCCCTATCCTGACCAACACCTCACCTGCCCCGTGTTCAGCTGCCGTTCATACTGCTGCTCCAGTTGATCGTTGTTGAAGCGCAGCAGCCAGCGCTTCATGAGGCGGGTGGGCGCTGGGCGGGCACGACCTGCGGGCGGGGGGCAGCTGCCGGCAGCGCCGCTGCGCGAGCGGGTGAACCGGCACAGTGCTCACGGCATTCCCGTAATCCGCTGGCTTGCCGATGTCCTGGCGCATTCAGCTTGACTAGGCGCTGAAAGGCTTTCGAGCAAAAGTTCCACCCTTCACCAGCCTTTTCAAGCGCACCAGCTGATAAGCAGATACTGGTTGATGTCCAGTGCGATGGGAGCTCCGAGAGGTTGCCCCCGAGAGGGTTGGGCGGCCTAGCTGGTACGCACGCCAGATTGCAGTGGACGGCACTGATAAGTCACCAATTGTAGCACTTATGGGGTGCTGCAATCTGCCATTACGCGCGCGGCCTGCGAAAGAGGCGACGGAGCCTGTTCTGGTCATTGCGGGGCGCGGCCAGCACGCCGGCGCCGGCAGCACAACATGCCGGCGTGCCCAATGGGGCAAGGCACAGGGGGTATTGAACATGGCATGAAATGAGGCAATAGACAGAAGAATATGTACTGGTCACACGTTGGAGCAGTGCTGATTAGAAGAGCAGAAGTAAACCTGCCGCCAAGGTTAAATTGGCGGCGTGACGTCACGCTGCTCCGCCTGCCGCCCCCTCTGCGTCCTCTGCGCCGCCGCCCCCTGCTCGCTGGCCCCGCCCACAGCCTCCCAGGCAGGGCAACAGCCCAGGTTCTACATAGTAGCGCCACACGTAGCGGCTGCCCGTGTCCTTGCACCCGCCCTACAGCAGCGAGTGTGCACCAGCAGCAGGTGTTAGGTGTCAGTTGTACCATTGCCAGGACTATTGCGCTCGTGATGGGACACCGCCTCACCACCGCACTGCTTAGATCACGGAGCGTGGTGAAGGGAGTACAAGCCCTTAACAACCAATCGGTGGCATTGCGTGACCAAACACACGGCATGGCAGTGTGGCAACCAGGCCCTGCCACCGCGTGGGTTGGCAGCCGCCTTCCCCACTGGGTGGGGTCGGGATCGCCTTGCCGATTTTGCAATGCTTGTGGGTAGTCAAACAGTAAAACTGCAAGCCCACACCCTCTCATGCGCGCACCTGCCAGTGTATGAGTGGCACACGCTGTGGCGGCCCGTGCTTGCGCTCTTTCAAGCCCGCCCGCTGCTCCGCCTTGAACATGACTTGGGGCAGGTCGTACCATTGCCAGCGTGTCCAAGCCTGAGGCAGCACCTCGCTGGCGGCGGTACCACCAGAGGCAGTACCGCCGCTGCCGCTGCTTCCCCTCTTGCTTCCGCCGCTGCTTCTGATGCCGCTGCTGCTCGTGCTGCTGATGTCTCTGCTGCTGCTGCTGCTGCTGCCGTCTCTTCTGCTGCTTATGCCACTAGTGCCGCTGCCGCTACCGCTTGCAACACTGCTGCTGCCGCTGTCGCGCATAGCTCGCCTGCTGCTGCTGCCGCTCTGCCGTGCAGCAGCGCCCCCACTGCTGCTGCCCCTGCTGCCATCACTGCTGCCAGCGCCCCCGCTGCTGCCCCGAGCACCGCCGGCATCACCACTGGTGCCGCTGCCGCTGCTACTGTTGCCCCCGCTCCCGCTGCTGTCAGCACCACCAGCGCTGCCTCCGCCGCGCCCCGCTCTTCTGCTGCTGCTGCTGCTGTTGCCGGTACTGCCCTCGTCCCCCCGCCGCCACTCCACAAACTCGTCCAACCGCTGGCAGCTCTGGTCCCTCCTCTCGTGGTCGCTGTCGCTGCGTGCCGGCAGGTAGCTGGCCGCCTGCGCCACCTTCCACACCAGGGAGCGGCACAGCTCTTGGGCGTCGTCAGAGGGGGTGCCGCACAGGATGGTGCGGGAAAGGTCGGGGCGCATGACGCGCAGGAAGGCCTGCGGCAGGCAGACGGAGGGCGTGTGGGCAGGGCGGGGCGAGTGAGGCGCGAACAAGGCGGGGGCGCGGGGTGGGGTTGGTGGGGCGTGGTTGCAGAGGGCAGGCTGGCCTCTCATCAAGGGCGAGCGGTCCCTGGCGAAGCCTTTGGGGCACAACCGTGCCTCTGCCCGACCCGTCATGAAACATGCAGCAGCGCAAGACCAGGTACGGCAGACGGGCTGGGCAGGCGGGCGCTGCCGCAGCAGGATGCGCAGCAGGCTGGCACCAGAGGGCTGCCGACGAGCGCCTGACGTTGAGGCCGGGGCGTTTGGTGCAGGCAAGCTTCCTCCCAGCAGCCCGGGTGCTGCCACCTGCTGCCTGCCTGGCTGATCTCATCATCATGAACACGTGCAACAGTGCCGGCTGCCTGCCTCGCTGATCTCGGTTGCAGGGGAGATGGGCAGGCGCCAGCAGTACAACCGCAGCTGCTGCCTGAGCATCACACATCATTTAGCAGGGGAAGGCTTGCCTGCAGGAAGTGCATGTCGGTCCACTCTTGGTCCACCGTGCCCCCCCTGCCCGCCTGGAACACGTAAAACTGGGCCTGCGGAGGGGAGGGCGGGCAGAGGATGGGCGGGGCCATGGGCAGGTGTGTGGATGGTGCAAGTCTGGGGGGAAAGAGCGGTGAGGGGCGACACGCGATGTGACCAAGCAGCGCCTGCCATGATGACCACGAGCAGGCAACCACTTGCGGTACAGTTCACGCCACAGATAGCCGAGCCGCTCACGACGCGACCACAGCATGACCACAGCAGGACCACAGCACCTGTGTGTCCATCCCCAGCAGCTCCACCTGGGCGTCACAAAAGGCATTGAGCGCCTCACGCCGCCACAGCACCACCTGAGGGAATGAAGGCAGACATTGGCGGGCAGGGAACAGCAGCGGCAGAAGGAGGAGGTTAGGGGGGACCGCTACAAATGCCCACCCGTCTGCCGGCAAGCCAACAGGCTCCAGGGAACTCCCCTGTGGCTTGCCAACAAGTGGCCTGTACAACCCGAGTGCCTGCCCGCCCGCCATTGCGACTCCCCCAGCCACACACCTGGCAGCCTGCCTGGGTAAGCCAGCCCGCCCGCCCCTCACAAGTGGGGATGTCAGACACAGTCACCCAGCTGCGCTGAGCATGGTGTGGACATCAGTGCCCCCTCTTTAATCCCATCCCCTGGCTCGCCTGCCTGCCTGCCTGCCAGACTCTCTGTCCGGCCTCCACTCGGCTCACCCACCTCCCCAAGGCGCCGTTTGAAACAACCCCACCCACCCACCTGGGAGCTCCATTCGGGCAAGGTCAGCACATGCACCCCCCCGCCACATATGCATGGTTCAACCAGCGCCCCCACCAGCCATTGCTGGGCATGGCGCGGACATCAGCATGTCGCCTCCTCCCTTTTGTTGGCCTCCACTCGACTGACATGCCCGCCCCACACTGTCCGCGCTCCCCCCCCAAACACACCCACCCATTCACCTCCCCCAAACACACCCACCCATTCACCTCCCCCAAACACACCCACCCATTCACCTCCCCCAAACACNCCACCCATTCACCTCCCCCAAACACACCCACCCATTCACCTCCCCCAAACACACCCACCCATTCACCTCCCCCAAACACACCCACCCATTCACCTCCCCCAAACACACCCACCCATTCACCTGGGAGCTCCACTCTGTGAAGGTCAGCACATCCGCCCCTCGCCGCATGTAGGGCTCAAACAGCGCCCCCACCAGGTCATCCGTCAGCATGGCATCCGCATCCAATGTGAGCACATACTCCACCCCCTGCTGGTTGGCCAGGTCGGACTGCCAGCAGAAGCGGGCCAGCCTGCGTGGACGAGGAGGGGGGGAGGTGGGGGGTGATGCATGGGGCAGAAGTGGGGTGGAGGCACATTTGTGTGCCCGTGCATGTGCAAGAGTTGGGAGGGTGGGGGGCAGCAAGCCCGCTGGCGTCTCCAGGGCTTGCACATCCGTGTGCCCGCAGGCTTTGTGCCTCGCTGTGTGTGCCCCCAGCCGCTCCGCATGGACGAGCGTGGCGCCTGCAGCTGCGCTGTGTGCACGCACAGGCGTGGTGTCCTGCCCGCCCCAGCCATGCGGCCTCACCAGCGGGACCGCGCCTGCATTGGCTTCTGGCAGCGCGGCGTCGCCATGGTGGCCCCGTCGGCGCACAGGTGGCCCGGGGCAAAGAGGCGGAGGTAGGTGGTGAAGAATGAGGTGGAGGCAGCCTGCAGCGTGGCGCCCCGGCTGCCGGGCGCGCTCAGCGCCTCGATGCTTGCCAGCTGGATGCCGGCGTCTGCGAGGGCGGCGCCCACGGAGCTGCCTGCCACGCGCTGCTGCTGGTTGACCAGGGCGGTGATGGGGAGGGAGGGGTTGTGGAGGCGGGAGACGAGGAGGAACTCGGCCCACCAGAGGCCGGCGGAGATGGTGGGCAGGCCGCTGAGCGCGGCAGGCCGCTCCTCCTCAAACTCCTCATCCTTCTGCGAGGGGGAGGGGCACACAGCAGCGGTGACAGGTGCGCAGGCAGGCAGGGAGTGAGTGGCGCCAGACTGTCACGGGCAGGCAGCGGCGGGCAGGCAGCGGCAGCAAGCGGCGGCAGGCAGCGGCCGCAGTGCGGCTAGCCCCCAAAATTCCCAATGCCGCTCACTTCGTCTCCAAACTTTACATGGTTCACTGTGTACACCGCAAGAGAAGGAAATGTGCCGCTCGCGCTGCCGCCTCGCTCTAGGCTTCGCAGGGGAGATGCAGTGCGTGGTTGCCGCACGCCATTCTGCTGGCACGCGGCAAGAAGGGTGTGCGCCACTCCGCCAAGCCCGGCCAGCAAGGCCAGCACGAAAACAAAGTATCGTACACCCCGCCGAGCCGGTGGGGCACGCGGTGCTGCCGTCATGTAAGGCGACGGGAGAGCCCATATGCTCCCTGCTGAAAATGTGTCTCCTCCCGCCCTGCTGCGCGCGTTGCGCCTGCTGCCCGCTGCTGCCACCGCTGCATGGTGTGGGTCCCTCTTACACGAGACTCCACGGCACCACTATAGCCAGGAACCAGATGTGCGAGCTGCATGTGATTTCGATCACAAATGTAAGGGAGTACAGCGACCTGCCTGCCAGACCTTGCCCGCCCGGTCCGGTGCAGGCAACTAGCTGGCAAAGACATGGGCAAAGATGAAGCACCCTCGTGTCATGCAATGGAGAAGCACCCTCGCGCCTCTGATGCATTCAAGTCAACGGTGTAGGTTATTATCGAAGCAAATCATGCTGGAGGGGCATGTGCAGACTGGGCGAGAAATCCAGCAGCCCAACAGATGCTTGCGGGTAAAAGAGCCCGAAGTGTTGGGAGGTGCGGAAGATGAGGATCGCTTACATGATCAACGAGAGCTTGTTGTAGAGGGAACCATGCATGGTTCAGGTGTTCCTAGAGTGCAGGGCTTCAAGTGCTCCAGAGGCAACTTGCTTGCAAAATGCAAAAGCCAGCAGCGAGCAGCGGCGGCAGCACGCGGAGCAGGCAGGGTGATTGGGTGGGAAGTAACGAGGAGGGCGGCCTCTACAGAACGGAGAAACGGAATAAATCAGGATAGACGCAGAAGGTCAGGGAGGATGAACCGTGGGAAAAGGAGGCCTGGCAGGCAAGCTGTGTGTGAGAGCCTGCAGGAGAGGATTGGGGCGCACAGGAGGGACGGTGGCAGTGTGCTGGCTCGATCAAGTGGCAATGCAGAACTTGTACCGGGTTGTCTGTGGCTTCTTGAATGGAGGGGAGTTGCTTCTGCAAGGCATGGCATGGGCCTGCTTTCTTGATTACTGAATGGAGGGGGCGACTCAAGTTCACTGCCTCCAAGGAGGGCATGGAAGCCACACGAGAGGCAGCTGAGGGGTTGGTAAAGGCAGCCAAGGGAGTGATCGCCCGGTGCAGCGAGTCCCCGCCGCCTTGCCAACGCCTCAAGGGTTTGGGTTTGCAGATTGAAGTTACTCAAGGGCAAACCAGGCCGCATTTGGCCCCTCTGCTGAGCGTGCGGTGACAACTCGGCCTTTGTCATTGCTTCGATTTGGCCCTTCACTCTGCCACTGCGCCTCTCAGCCCACGCGAAGTTGGCAGGCAGCTCGGCAGGCCGGCGCTGCGCTTGAGCACCGGACCCGTGCTGAGCGCGTGCTCCTCAGCCATTTTGGCCGCCCTGCTCACTGCACCACCGCGCGATGGACACCTTCGGATGGCCGGCCGGGCCGCTGTCGCCCACGGGAGCTGCTGGCAGCGACCTGAACCTGCTCGGCGACGGCCTGCTGCTCGACCTGGACGATAAAACGCTGCAGGTAAGCCGTGGAGATAGGGTTGGAGGCCCGAGAGGCTGGCAGGAGGCGGTAGTTTGTGGCCGATGGTGTGGCCAAAGAATCGACCGCCGCCGCCGCCGCCGCCATTGCCGGCGGGGCCCCATCCTTGCTGCACCTGACCTGCCTCTCCACTCCACGTCTGGACTGCAGTGCCTGATGGGCGGGCCCACAACCGGGTTTGCAACCTGCTTCAGCGCTGGAGCGAGCGGCAGCGGCGCCGGCGTGACAGCTGGCGAGCCGGCGACCAGCGGCAGCGGCAAGCGGGAGGCGGAGGCCGGCCTGGGCTTAGGTGCGCCGTCTGGACGGCCACCTTTAGACAGCCCAGCGGGTGGCAGCTGCACACGGGTGCTGCAGGCCTGTGCCTGGATTGTCACCGATTGCTTTTGTGGGACGCTTGTGCGCCGCTGCAGCCGCCGCCTGCGCCGCTCTGGCAAGGCAGCCTGGCGGGTGGAGCGGACGTGCACCCCTTGCTGCCAGTGGTCCGCCCAGCCCGCCTGCCCATGGCACCTCCTGCTCACATGTCCATATCTGTGCGGCTTGCAGGCGATGATGGGGAGGACGGGGACGATTCGGATGAGGGTGGCGGGCGGGGTGGGCGGGGGCGTGCCTCTAAGCGCAGCAAGGCATCGGCGGATGCGGCCACGGTCAAGGCGTGCCGGGAGAAGGCGCGGCGGGAGAAGCTGAACGAGTGGTGAGTGGCAGTGGGATGGCTGGGTTGAATGGCCGAGGTTGCGACAGCAACTCTAGCACAGCATGCGTTTTCGGGCTGGGCTGCGAAGCTGAGCGATTGACTAGGCAGGCGAATTGAAATGTTACGCGCAGTGTGCATTGTGGACTTAAATTTTACTTCCGCTGCCAACTGCGCACTGCGCGCCGCTCGGCTCCCGCACCAGTGCTGTTGCCTTCTCACCCCTGCTCTCTGCCTAACACCCCCCCATGATGCCCCCTCCCTCCTGCCCCGCCTGTCCGAAGCTTTGAGGAGCTGGCCCGCCTGTGCGACCCCTCTGGCAAGATGATGCGAACCGACCGCATCTCAATCGTGCAGGGTGAGGCCTGGGGGAGTGGTTGTGAGAGTGACGTGGCGGGTGCGGCGGGTGCAGGTGGCGAAGGGAAAGCAGCCGAGCGCACGGCCGACATGCCTGCTCCTGCTTTCTGGTGGGCTCCTGCTTCCTGCACCTCCAACCAAACAGTCACGTGCTGCCCCATCCATCTGCACAAAACATCCCAGAGCGTTGTGCCCCATGCGATGGGTGCGCTGCCCCTCCCAGCCTGCCCCCCTGCCTTACGCCTGCCCCCCTGCCTGCCTCCCCCTGTGCAGACGCGATTCGTGCGATGGGGGCACTGCGAGTGGAGAACAACCAGCTGCGTCAGCTGAACAAGTTTTTGGAGGTGCGGGGCAGGTTGTATGTTTCATCTGAGGTTGTATGTTTAGGGTCGGAAACAGAGGACAGGGGGATGGGTTGGAAACAGAGGGCAGAGGGTGCCTGTCGGAGAGCAAGCAGCTGCAGCAGCTGAACAAGCCCTCTGGGTCGAGGGAGGTGGGCCACGGTTCGGCATTATTGGCATGCAGGGATGGGGCTGGCAGCTGTCTATCGGCAGCCTGCCCAAGAATGTGCAGTGTGCGTGGCCTTGTGAGATGTGCGGCCCCCGCCGCCCTGCCCCGCCTGCTCACTTCACCCCCTGGTACGCCCTGCCCCCTCACCCATGCCTGCAGGAGCGTGTGCGCCACCTGGAGACTGCCCGTGCGCAGGCCATGTACCAGTCAGCCATGATGCAGCAGCAGCAGCAGGCGATGTCGCAGCAGCAGATGGCGATGCAGCAGCAGGCTCCAGGAGCAACGGCGGCGGCAGGCGCACAGCAGCCAGCCGCGCCTGCGATGCAGCAGCAGCAGCAGCAGCAGGAGCAGCCGGCAGCGGCGGCGGGTTCAGCAGCTGGGAACAGCGATGCCGGGCAGTGCGAGATCCAGCCTGCCGCCCCGTCACAGGCAGACGTCGCGGCAGCAGCAGCACGGCAGCAGGTGCAGCAGCAGCTTATGCAGCAGCAGCAGGCGCAGCAGGCGCAGCAGCAGGCGCAGCAGCAGCAGCTGGCGGCGTCTATGGCCATGCAGGGTGGGCAGGGGACCATGGTGCCACCTGGCATGATGCTGGTGCCCATGTCGGCAGCCGCCCAGCCCTACTTTGGTGTCAAGGCGGAAGGCATGATGGACCCTGCCATGGCGGCTGCGGCGGGCGGCAGCGGCGGCATGGCCATGGCAGCAAACGGGGGCTACATGATGGCGGCACCACCCCACTCGGGCGGCATGCACATGATGGCAGGCGGGGCGATGCAGGCGTGCGGCATGGGCGGCTCCGGCGGCGCCGCACCCCCGCAGGTCATGCCCTCCAATGCGCCGGCCCACTCCTGGCTGCCCGCCCCCGACATACGGCAGGACCAAAAGCTGCGCCCGCCCGCGGCATGAACCCTGGACGGGTGTTTGGGCCCTGCCCCGCGGCACAAGGGAAAGGCCGCTATGCCTGCACGCTCCACGCGCTGCCCGACCCATATTGTGTGCAGCAGGGGGGCCGTGCTCTCCGGCTTCCCTTCTCTGGGCCTGGGCTGTGCAAGCCCTCCTACTGTGTTCTGCTGGCCGGTGTCCAGTCAAGGGGGGCGTCCGTGCCTCTCCCTCCTCTTGCAACGCCCGTTCCACTAGTCACGTCTGGATCTCGTTTGTGTTGCCTGCCTGCATGAAACCGCCTTTACAGTCGTGCGTTCTTTCTTCCTTTCTTCACAACACAACAAAACCCGAACCCCTTTGCCTCTTGAGCACCCAAGCACTGAGGGGCCTCTTTGCCCCCACACTCGACTTTGCCGCCCCCACACTCGACCGCCGCTGGCCCGGCATGTGCGCAGCCCATGCTGAACAAGCAGGTGCCCCACCAACTTCCTACTCGCTTCACATAGCTCCCTGTCCCCCCCTTTCCCAACTCCTATTGTCTTCTGCCTGTGGTGCGCACGCATGGTGCCGCCGCAGGCCCCGCTCCCTGCCACCCCTCCCCTTGAGCACCTCTCCCTCTCTTGACTCTCTCAAAGCCTGCTTGCCCGTGCGTGTGTGCGTCCCAGACCTGCCTCGCCCTCTCCTCCCAACCGTTTTCACTGCCTGCCCTCTGCTCGTGCCTCCCTCGCTATGCGCCCCTCTTATATGCACCTCACTAGCCCCTTCAAACCTGCTCCCACTCCTCACCGTTGCATCGTCCTGCAACCCCTGGCGCTCCCACAAGCGTCTGGCACCCGCGTGTAATGCACTACACAGGTGCCTGCTTGATGCCTTGGGCGCGAGCGCTGCCAGATCGCATGGAACGGTTTACTCGTGTGTTGTGTGGGTGGAAAGGGTGTGCTGGGGCAGAGCGGTGGAAGTAGAGCCACAAGAGGCCCCCCGCCTTGCTCTTGGACCCGCCAGCATGCACCGCTCCCGTCTGGCACAGCGTGTGGGAGGCCTGCTGTGCACATCCCCCCCACAAGCCCAACTTATCCCTCCGCCCAGTGCAAGCAGTGAGGAGTGTACACGACCAGCCTGAGGCACAGTTTCTGTTCCCCCATTCCAGCCTCCTGTGTGTGTGTGGTTGGTGTGTGAGCGCAAGGATTGACAGGGTAACGCTAGGTCAGCGCGAAACAAATCACGAGGAAAGGGGCAGGGGGAGATACATACAGTTTAATGGACAGTTCAAGAGGGATTCAGTTCAGGCATAAACTTTATAACAAATAGATTTCAAAGGGGCAGGGCTGTGGAGCGCTGCTTGACAAGCAGCGCCAGCGCGGCCACGGCTGCCACCACGGCGCCGGCCACTGCCAGGCCAGCCAGGAAGGCAGAGGGCAGGGCGAGAGCCAGCTTCTCGGTGCTATGGGCTGCCAGCAGCTGGCCCTCTGCAGCCGTCATGCTGGGCTGGGCAGATCCGGCGTCCGCCAGCAGGCGGCGCCCGGCGGTGCCAAACGCGGGGCCCTCGGGGGAGGCCGGGGGAGGGGCAGCGCTGGTGGCAGCCATGGCAGCCTGAGCAGCAGCCCACCCCTGTGCGTACCCTTGCTGGAAGCCGGACTCGTAGACCAGGGTGGAGGGGCAGCCGGCGGGGACGACGGTGGGCTCGCCAACAGCAGGAGAGAGCTCGGCAGGGACGCCAGGCTCGCCAACAGCGGGGGAAGGCTCCACCGGCGCAGGCTCAGAGGATGGTACTGGGGAGGGCTGGGCTGGCTGCTCCTCGGGCGCTGGCTCACCGGTGGGGGCAGCTGGGGACAGCTCGGCGACTGGGGAGGGGGAGGGCTCCTCGGCTGCAGGCTCCTCAGCAGCGGGGCCCTCGGCAGCGGGGGAGGGCTCCTCAGCAGCGGGGGAGGCAGCAGGCACCTCGGCAGCAGGCTGTTCAGCAGCGGGGGTGGGCTCCTCGGCAGCGGGCGCCTCAGGGTCGCAGAAGCCGCAAGTAAGGGGGCACCACGCTGCCGCCCAGGGGGCATCGCACAAGTCTTGATCCTGCAGGGGGCGGCACGCAGCAGCAGCGAAGGGCGGCAGTCAGAAGCCCCATCATGAGCACATTATGCTGCATACAGAATTCAGCATAGCTCGCTTCCATCATCACTGACCCAAAGCGAGCGCAAAATCACCAGCACTTCGGCGCAGGAGAAAGTGGGGGTGGAGTGGTCGGCACATGCGCCGTCGGAGGGGAGGAGCTGGCCGGGCTGCTCATCCACAGGAGACGGCTCTGCGGCTGGCGGGGAAGCGGGCTGCTCTGCGACTGGCGGGGAGGCAGGCTCCTCGGCAGCAGGCTGTTCAGCAGCGGGGGAGGGGGTGGGTTCCTCGGCAGCGGGTGCCTCGGCAGTGGGGCTGGGGGTGGGCGCCTCGGCAGCGGGTGCCTCAGGCTGGCAGTAGCCGCAGGTGAGGGGGCACCATGCGGAGGCCCAGACAGCATCGCACAAATCTTGCCTCTGCAGGGGGAGGCATTGCACAGAGGCATCGAGGTTGTGGGCGGCAGCAGTCAGGAAGCCAAGCGCGTGCATAACTGCAGGGTTGCAGCAAGTGCGGTGGGGGAACTGCACCCACACCCCACCTGTGCCTCTTCATCTCCCCTCCTCCCCACCCCGCCACGTGGCCCCACCACTGGCCCACCCAAAGCCAGCGTGCACTCACCAGCACGTCAGCGCAGGAGAAGGTTGGGGTGGACAGGTCGGCGCAAGCGCCGCCAGAGGGGCGGGAAGGGGTGGGCTGCTCCTCCTCCACAGGGGAGGGCTCCTCGGCGGTGGGTGGGGCTGCTGGCTCCTCGGCGGTGGGAGGGGAGGCGGGCTCCTCAGCGGTGGGAGGGGAGGCTGGCTCTTCAGCGGTGGGTGGTGAGGCGGGCTGCTCAACTGCTGGCTCTTCAGCGGTGGGTGGTGAGGCGGGCTCCTCAGCTGCTGGCTCTTCAGCTGCCGGCGGTGAGGCGGGCTCCTCAGCTGCTGGCTCTTCAGCTGCCGGCGGTGAGGCTGGCTGCTCAACTGCTGGCTCCTCAGCGGTGGGAGGGGAGGCTGGCTCTTCAGCGGTGGGTGGTGAGGCGGGCTCCTCAGCTGCTGGCTCTTCAGCTGCCGGCGGTGAGGCTGGCTGCTCAGAGGCTGGCTCTTCAGCGGCTGGCTCTTCAGCGGTGGGAGGGGAGGCTGGCTGCTCAGAGGCTGGCTGCTCAGAGGCTGGTTCCTCGGCGGTTGGTTCCTCAGCGGTGGGAGGGGAGGCTGGCTGCTCAGAGGCTGGCTCTTCAGCGGTGGGTGGTGAGGCTGGCTGCTCAGAGGTTGGTTCCTCAGCGGCTGGCGGTGAGGCTGGCTCTCCGGCTGGCTGCTCGGCAGGGCTGGACGGCTGCTCGGCGGCAGGGCTGGCTGCCGGGGCGGCATCCACGGCGCAGATGCCGCAAGAGGTCTGGCAGTTGGCGGCGGTCCACTCGGCGATGAACGAGTCGCCGGCGGTGTCCAGGGTGCAGGGGTTGGCGAGGTTGGCGAAGAAGAAGGGGCAGGCGGCGCCTGTGTCGGGGGCGGTGACGCAGGTGGGCGCCAGCGGGGAGGCTGCCGGTGCGGGGGCGGGGGCGCCGTCGGGCTGGCAGCGCTGGCAGGTGGAGCGGCACTGCAGGGCCATGAACACAGACAGGAAGCTGCAGGCAGGGGGTGGTGGGAGGGAGAGGGGAGAGGGTGAGTTGATGGCGAGGCGGATGCAGGTGCAAAGGCTGAGCTGATGATACCAGCAGCACAGGGGCCATGGGGCGGTGCCGCCTGCTGGCTGTCGGCGGGCACAGCCTCTGTCCCCAACAAGCATGCCGCCTCGGCAGCAGCAGCAGCGCCCCCTCCCGCCCCCCTGCCTCACCCCTGGGTGGTGCAGGCGCCCTCGGCCTGCTCCACGAAGAAGGAGCACATGTTGCTCTCGTCTTGGACCTGCGGGGCGGGGGGGCAGGGGACAACCAGGGGCAGTGGTGGTCAAAATGTGGGTGCTGAGGAAGGGAGTCGAGAGGATAGTAAGGGTGTCGAGAGGATAGTAAGGGTGTTGTGCTGGCACCGGCACCGTCAGCTGGCAGCACCCACCTGGTTGCAGGGCAGCAGCGCCTCGCTGGCCTCCTGCTGAAGCAGGGCACGGTGGGCAGAGGGGGCGCCGCAGGCAGGGCAGAGCGAGCTGCGGGGGGGGCAGGGGAGGGCAGAGGGCAGCGGCATGACTGTCAAGAAGGCGGCGCATGGAAGCAGCCCGCTCTGGTCGACGGGTGCACGCCCGCTCGAATGCCGTCGGCCATGCACCCAACAACCGCGCCCGCTCACCGTGCAAACGCGCCCGAGGATCCTGGGCGGGCGCAGGCGTCGGGGGATTCGGCCAACAGGAGGGCGCAGAAGGCAGGCAGCTTTGTGGCGAGTGGCGGCGGGGCCTCATCCCCAACCGACTGCACTGTGAAGGTCGTGGGCAGCAGGGCCTTGGCCAACTCGTCCACAGAGCGGGCGGTGCCAGCGGCGGTTGTGCCGGCGGCGGCCAGCAGCACGGCCGCCAGAAGGACGAGGCGCAGCCTGCGACAGGGTGCGAGGCGATTGGATGCACAAATGAGGCGGAGGGAACGCAGTGGCAGCAGTGGCAGGGCCGCGAGCTGGGCCGCCGAGGAGACAGGCGGCCTGCTGGCCGGCCATGCGCAATCGGCTAAACCTCGGACCTCATATCGGAATGCAAATTGAAATGTCGCGAGGGTCCGGGGCGGGCGTCTGTTGGCAGCTGTGGCTGTGGTGGCGAAGGAGGGGCGAGGGCCCTGGCTCTTGAACAAAGCTTGCAAGCCGCGAAGAAATACAACGAGTGTGAGCGGCAGCTCGCTAGGGAACCGGTCGCTGTGACAGGTGCCAAAATTGACAGGTGGCACAGGTGACTGGTGCCAGCAGGCGGCGTATTGCAAGTGGGCCCCACCCTTCTGCCAGGAAATTCTGGTGGCAGTTACGTGCTGTGATGCACGGCGGGGCCTTTTTAAGCGGCCTTTGCTTTGCTGGCGACAGTTTGAATGCCTGGCGGGCACGCTCCATTGGCGGCGGTGCCCACGGCTGACCGCGCGGGCCGCCACGTCCTGCCGCGGTCGCAAGTGGGTGCTTTGTCAGCGCCACGCCTTCATTCCTGAGCTAAATCGAAACTCACCTGGATTTACACCGACAGGCCCTTGTCTACGCACCGCAGGCTAGCGCCGGTGCTCTTGGCGGGAGCCCTTGTGGGTGCGTGGCTCGGCACAATGCACAGTTCCGCCTGCTGCACAGTGTATGCTGCTTCGGCGAGCCCTGCATGGGTGTGGTCAGCGTAATCTCACCTGGTTGGAACTGCAACGCGTGTGGAGTGAGAATCAGGCCAGGGAGCCAGCACCCATCAAGGCGCCACAACCAGCTGCTGCCCCAGCACCCAGCTGCTCTGCAACGCTAAATCCCATGCGACTGCGTCCTCTTTTAAAACCATGCAGACTCAGCTCTGAGGCTGCAGGGAGACATAGGAGGGGTGGAGGCCGCCCGGGGTGGAGGCATGCATAGACGATTAATTGCCAAATGGACAAGGCAGCACCCAGAACACTGTTTGCGGGGCGCTGTTGAGCCCGTACGTTGCCCACCAATTCCAAGCTTTGTGCTGGTCGTCTGGGATGCCAGTGTTGAGACGCACTGTCGTTGGGCACCAGCGTGAGAAAGGAGAGCAGGGGGCACTGGGCTTGAAGGGGCGACACAGGGCTTGAATGGGCGACACAGGCCGTGGGGGCACTGGTGGAACAGTCTGTAAACTACGAGGCGTGCTGGGTGGGTGCTACCATGATCAGCATCAGGATCACCTATCAAGTTTGTGCTTTCAGAGGAGTGGGGAGTGTGGCACGGTGTCGGTAGGGTGAGCTCAGGCAGGGCGTGTTTGGTAGGTTTGTTTGTGGGTGCACGACAGGGGTGGGGGAAGGGAGCTGAGCGGGCACTGTCCTCCATCGCAACAGCAACAGCAGCAGCGAGGGCCGTGCTGCTGCGCCTTGCCCCCACACGCATGCACACGCGCGGCCTGAACCGTCAGGGGATCAGGCGAGCTTTCCCCGAGCCCCACCCGCTGTGCTGTCCCTCACCCGGGTGGTCTCACCTGGGTGCTTCAACATTTTAAAGAGCAACGAGGTGGGTGCTCCCTCGCACATCCCCCCACAATCCCCTCCCAATTCAAAGGCGGAGCACGGCGAGGGTTTGCTCTCCTGCGTCCAGTGCTGCCAACCGCCGCTGCTGGTGAGATGTGCCCCGCTCGTCCCGCCGCCGCCCTAGTGGGCAAGCACGGCTCAGCAAGCAAACCTGACTGCTCGTCTAGTCTAGGTTCGTTGGGACGAGCTGTGGGGCTCTGATCCCGTTGGCACGGCCGCACCCGAGGGTGAAGCGCAGAGAGGGCCCTCGGGTTCGCTAGGCGCTGGCTCCTCAGAAGAGGTGAGCCGTGGTGCAGCAGGGTTGAAGTTGCGCCAGCCACCAGGGCTGAGAAGGAGAACCTAGGCGCGCTGCAGCCTGCGCAGTTGCAGACCGGCACACTACCGCCCCCAGCCATCCCGCCAGCCGCCGCCGCTCACCTGCCCACTTGCCCACTCACTGCCCACTCACCTGCCGCCGCCCACTTACCTGCCCACCTGCCCACTCACTGCTGCTGTGGCTCTCCTGCTGTTGCTCGATCAATCTAATCGGTGCGGCATGCTTGCAAGGGCTGCAAGCATGCCCAGTGAGCGGCAGGCGCCACGGCTTGAGTGTAACATCCGTTCCGCCGTTCCGCCGTTCCGCCGTTTCTTGGGGTGCAGCGGCGGAGCGCCGGCTTGCACCCTTGATGGTGCTTGTGGTTGGGACAGTGTCAACACAAGCTCGCCATGCCGCCATTTCCAAGGATGTCAGCAGCCAGTCAGGTGCAATTCCCACGCTGCCCACCCGCGCCATCCCCACTCCACACCCGCCCGCCGCCAATGTGAGTCACCTGGCCAAAGCTTCCAGGCACGGGAAGCCTTACTACATATGATGAAGTCAAGGAAGCAGGCTGGGAGCATGCCTGGGCAACACGGTGCCAATTGGTAGAGATGCAAAACGCAGCGGAAGGGGAGGGTGCATGGTGGTTGGTGCAAGTAATTAAGAGCAGAAGATTCGATCAGGGGGGTCGTGAGGGGATGGTGTGGAGTGTGTGTGAACATGAGAGAGGCAGCAAATTGCAGGTCCACTTCCAGCGTTGTAGCGCGGGTGGCGGAACACGGTGAGGCATGCAGGGGTGGACGGCGCAGCACACGGTGCAACGTGCGGGGATGGGAGAGCAGATTCGTGATTTCTGGTTCCTTTTCGTAGACAAGAGAAAGAGAAAAGAAAAGTGCCGCAGTTTGGGCCAGGAGGTTGAGCAACAGCTGGCTGCCTATCCTGCAGCTTGGTGCCGCATGGCTGCTCTGGAGAGCCAGCTGTGGGCCGCAGCAGGCAATGGTGATGCAGCTGGCGTGCAAGCGTGCCTGGCGGCAGGCGCAGACGCCGATGTCCAAGACGCTTCCGGCTGGGCACCCTTGCATTTAGCTGCACACAGCGGGTGCGACGCATGCGTGGCGGCACTCATTGCTGGGGGCGCCAACGCAAACGTTGCCAGCTGGGGTGGAGTGACACCTCTGCACTTTGCGGCCTTGATGAACCAGGCCAGCAGCGTGCAGCTGCTGCTGGAGGGAGCTGCAGACCCGCTGGCATGCACGCCGCTGCCCGGCTGGACACCCCTCCATTTTGCTGCCGGGAGCCCATCTTGCCACGTGGCAGTAGTACAGCTGCTACTACAGGCAGGGCCAGCGGCAGCGCTGGTCAGGGATATTGTTAACTTCACTCCCTGACTCTGGCAATACACCGGGGCTATCACGTCAAAGCCCGCTGCCTGCTGGAGCATGGCCCGCTGCCGCCAGCCCGGCTGGTGCTTGAAGCTCTGGCTACCTCGCCGGCAGCTGCCTGGGCGCTGCCCCTGTTCGCCACTATGGCCAGCCGCCAGCCCCTGACAGCGGAGGAATGGGGTCGGGTGCCGGCTCCGTGCCACGGGCTTGGCTCTGCCCTGCCTGCTGTGTTGCAGCGCTCAGTTGAGGAGGCAGCACTGCTGGTGCAACACCTGCCGGCGGCTGCCCAGCAGCGCCTGCGCACTGCCGCCCTCTGCCTTTCGCGTGCCCAGCGGCTGGCTGGCTGCTTGCTACCCGGCCCCATTGTGGGGCGCATCCTCTCACTTTCAGCAGTTTCACCCTGATGTGCCCTGGAGGGCTTGAGCCCTGCGGGTGCCTCTCCAACTTCACCCCTTGCACCTAAACGCTGTCCCACCTTTCACTCGACGCCACCTGGCTCCTTGCATTCATCATTACTTGCCGCTTGCATTGCTACTCATCTGTTTGTCAACGCATCACGTTTAATACCACAAATCGGGCATGTACGACATGTACGCATGTGCAGGGGACAAGCAAGCATGCGCACACTTAGCAACATTCTGTCCGATTAAGTCACGAAGCGTTGCGTGGCCAGGGACAGCCCTCCTGCCTGACTGATTGACTTGGTGCATGACTCGTTGTTACGTACAAGAGATGTCATAGGTGCAAGGGCAGGGTATGCAAAATGACGGGCGCTGGCAGCCCCGCAAGCGCCTCAAAAGGGCGGGACACACGCGGCACACCATCACCCCGCGCCGCCGCTGCTGCTGCCGCCTTCCCGCCCCGCCTGCTGCTGCTCCTGCTGCGCCTGCTCCGAGTGCTGCTCCTGCCCAGGCTGGCGCCCCGCCTGCAGAGCTTCCAGCCCCTGCCGTGCAGCAAACAGCTGGTCTGCAGCCACGTTGAGCTGCGTGTGGAAAATGGCCTTCATCTCCGTCACATCCAGCTCCAGCTGCTCAATCCGCTCATTCCGCTCGCCCAGCAGCTCCAGCATCAGTGACAGGCGGGCCTGCAGGAAAAGTTGGCAGGTAGGGAGAGATGAGACATGCTTGAAGTGATATGCCCAGGCGCCAGCTGCTCGACGAACCCACTCCGTGAGCCCAGCAGCCCGAGCGTGCCCACTTTGCAAGCAATATGAGTTTGGTGTGACGAGGTTGTAGAGATGCGTGACGCTTGCTCACACGAGAACCGCAGCGCCGCAGCCACAAGCAGTGCAGGAAGGCAGGCAATTCCATGCACCTGCTCCCTGCACTAGGTATCGGACAACCCCGCTCACCTCCTGCTCGCCCAGCCGCTGGTGCAGCGCAGCGCAGCGCGCCGCGTCAGCCGCTGCCGCATCCGCCCGCTGCATCGCCAGCAGCAGCTGCTGGTTGGCTGCCTCTCGCTGCCGCTCCACCGCCAGCAGCTGCTGCTCCAGCAGGGAGCAGCGGGCATCTGCTGACGTGGCGGTGCTCACCGGCAGCTGGGAGCGGGGCGAGAGGGGGCCGCCGCCTGCCGCTGCCCCGACTGCGGCCCCCAGGCTGCTGCTGGTCATGGAACGAACCAGCACATCCATCTCGTCGTCTGCACGTGTAACATGGGGGGCGGCGATGTGGGCTGGTTGGTTGGCTAGTGTTGGGGAGTGCAACCAACAGGCCACACCAGCAGCACATCGGCGGATTATTGGCTTAGGCGGGCCAATGAGGCAGCTAGTAGGTTAAATGGGTAAAAGCATGCGGACGGCAGTTGACAACCACAACAGCAAAACCGCGTGCTCCTCTGCAAGACAGATGGGCAGTGGTTGGCATGCTTAGACCAAGCAGACAGCAGCAGTGCCAGGTGTAGGCAGTGTATGTTGCTCAGTCGCTGTTAGCCGCACACACACACACCAGCAGACCCACCCTGTCGGTGCAGGGCACACAGACACGACAAACGCTCAGCAAGGATGCCCACCCACCCGAGCGCTCATTGTCAGCCGCCTGCTGCTGCTGGGTGCCGCCGTTGGCGGCGGCCGCCTCTGCCGCTGGGCCCGCCGCCGAAGACAGCTTGAGCTGCGACCGCCGCCTGCCACCCAGCAGCAAGCCGCCGACGCCGCTGGGCTGCTGCTCCCGCTCCTGCTGCTGCTGCTGCTGGGCTGCCGCTGCAGCCGCCGCAGCCGCCACCCCTCGCAGCTCCTCCTGGGCATCCCACAGCTGCTCCTGAAGCGTCTCCAGCTGCACCTGCTGCTCCTGCAGCTGCTGAGCTGCTGCAGCCGTCGCAGCCGCCGCCCCCTGCCGCAGCTGCTGCAAGTCCTGCTGCAGATGCTGGCATCGCTGCTCCCCCTCCTGATGCCGCCGCCGCGCCTCCTCTGCCGCACTCTTGGCCGCTGCAGCCGTCGTTGCAGCGGCTGCAGAGCTGGCCTGAAGCGCGACCGCACGCTCCTCCGCACGCCGCTGCGCCTCTGCAGCTGCCGTGGCACTATGCTGCGCAACGCGCAGCTCCTGCCGCAGCTGCTGCTCCGTCTCCCGTGCCACCTGCTGCTGCTGTGCTGCCGAGGCTGCCATCGACTCAATCTGCCTGCAGACAGCGGGCGGGGAGGCAGCACAACCAGTGGGCCATGGCTAGTGCTTGCTCTGCGTGCCGTCCAGCTCTGTCAACAGCAAGTTTCTTGAACAACGCTTCCAGAACGACGCCGCCAGCACCTGCGGGCAGCCTGAGGCCCCAGCCGCACCCTCCCAGACCAGCAAGCCCCTCCCCTGCTGCGCAGCAGCAGCAGCATGGGCACCTGAGCAGCGGCCGTGTGGCGTCCCCTGCGCCGCTCTGCAGCGCCTGCGCGGCGCCCTCTGTCTGCCGCAGCCGCTGCTCCAGATCAGACGCCTCGCCTCGCAGCTGGGCCTCCCGATCCGCCCAGTCTGCAGGCAGAGGTGGAGAGGCCAGGTAAGCGGAGCGGTTTATCTGTTGGGTTGCACAGATGGCCAGATGTGGCCTGGGCTCATGCCGTAGCATCCCTTGTGAAACGGCCCCACAGCGCAGCACCCAGACCCCTGCTGCTGCCGGTTGCAGCAGCAACCTGGTACACGCAACATAACAGGCCCAGCGCACCTGCCGCCGCAATCTCGAAGCGGGCACTGGCCTCTGCCAGCGCAGCACGCAGGTCTGCCTCACGCTCGATGGCCGATGACAGAGCTTCAGCGCTCTCTCTGCAGGACGGGCAGCCGGTTGGGGTGAAGGTTGCATCGGTGGGTGTGCAGGCTGGCAAGCAAAGCAGGCAACTTGCAAGGCAGGGCGGCAGGTGACGCAGCTATGACTGCTCGCTAGTAAAGGCAGAGAATGCCCGGCCCAGCCCAAGCCCAGCAAAGCGCCACGCACCGTGCCGACTGCTGCTCCGTCTGATGCCGCGACTGCTGCGCCGCCGCCTGCGCCTTTGCCAGCTGCTGGGCGGCTTCCTGCCGCAGCCTGCTGATCTCCTCATCCGCCTCCTCCTGCGACGCCGCCAGCTGGCGCTGCGCCAGCTCAGCACGCTCCGCCTGCTGCGCCAGCTGGCCCTCCAGCTTGGAGATGCGCCCGCTCAGCTTCTCCCTGCACGTGGTGGGTTGTTGGTGTCGGCGGCGGGTGAGCGGGCAAGGCAGCGGGCAGCAAACTGCTGTGCTGTGCTGAGCACAGCGGGCACAGCACATGGGCAGGAACAGCAACCATCGTGAGGTGCGCAGCAGTCCCACCCTCGCAACCCCGCCCGCCCACCCAGCACACCTGTCGGCCTCGGCATCCCGCAGCTGCGCCCGCACCCGCCGTGCCCCAGCCTCAAGCTCCCCGTTGCGCCGGGACAGCTTCTCGCCCTCAGCCCTGCGGAGGGGGGGAGTAGCCGCAGTGGTCGTCGATAAGAACACAGAGCACACAAGCGCGGCACAAGGAAGGCAGCTTTTCGCCCTTGGCCCCACTCAATGGCAAGCCTGGGATGACGGGGAGGCTGCTGTCGCTGGCGGTGGGATGGCCGCCGGTTGGCAGCTGCTCCACCAAACACTCCCTGCCAGTGCGCTTCCTCTGGCATGTCCACCAGAAGACAGCACCTGCCCCACCAAGCAGCAAGGACAGGCCAGCATGCCACAGCATGCCACAGCATGCCGCAGCATGGTCCATGCACCGCACACTCACTGCAGCTGCGCAATGTGTTCCTCCTTCTCCGCCAGCCGCGACTCGCTGACGCCTGTGCCCTGGCTGGCCAGCGCCAGCTGCGCCCGCAGCCGCTCCTTGTCGTCCTGCAGGCAGGCGGGCAGGCAGGCAGGCAGGCGAGGGGCAGCCAAGGTGAGCACCCAAGCAAGGGAGGATGGGCGGCCAAACAGAGCACTACCGGCAAGTGCCGTGCAGCTCGGTGTGAGCCTGCAGACGGGCAGGCGGGAAGCAGCCAGGGGGAGCACCCAAGCGGGAGACTGCATCATGGACAGGGGATGGGCGGCATGGCAGTCGAGCAGCACAGCACAGGCCAGGCCCAGTCCTGCGGTCCATGGCAGCAGGGCGCGCAGGCATAACAGCCGGCTCCGGTGCGTCAACACACCCGTGACCCCACACAGGGTTGTCGCGTGCACAACCGCCGCTTCATTTGCGTGCACGCCTCACCAGCTCACCTCGACAGCTGTGCCCCGCCCGCCCCCATGTATGGTGCATGCCCTGCCCACTCTCGTGCGCGCCCCGCCCACCCCCCATGCACACCTGCAGCTGCTCGATGCGGCGCTCCGACTGGCCCAGCCGGTGAGCAAACTCTTCTTGCAGCTCCTGCACATCCGCCTCTGCAGGTGGTTGCAGGTGGGGCAGGCCGGCGGGCCGGTGGGCAGGCGGGCTTTGCAAGCAAGTGGGCAGGCGGGCGCAGTGGGCGGCAAGGCGGGTGCTGGGGAGGCAGCTGCCAGCAGTGAGAGGCAGCAGGCGCCATATGTGAATGCGTGCCGCGCACACGATATCCACCACCAAGCTGCAACACAGGCCGCAGAAGTGCACAGATGGGCGCCGAGCGGCCGCTGCCAGCGCATCCGCACTTTCGGCCCGCACCTGTGGCTGTGCTGGGTGCTGCCGCAGCCTCCAAATTCTGCCGCAGTGTGCCATTCTCGCTCTGCAGCGCGCTGTTGATGGCCGTCAGCGTGGCCAGCTTGCCCTCATACGACTTGACCCTGCGCCAGGACAGACAGGGTCGTGAGCGCTTGGCAAGAGGATGGCAGCGGCGGCAGACGGTTGGTTGCGGCGGCAACCGCGGCAGCGGGCAAACTGCTGCAGGTGCTGCGCCCAGCCGATCCCACCCGCCGCATTTCGCTGCGGGAGAAGCCCTCCGCCCCACGCACTTCTTCGCCAGCTCCTTTTTCAGCCGCTCCGCCTCGCTGACGGCCGCCATGGCGCCGCAGCGCTATTCGGAGCTGTATGTTCAGCTCAGCGATCAGCCGAGGCTCTATAAGATCAGTAAAAGCCAGGCCCCAGAAGCAGGCTTTTTGCCGAGGAGGACGCCGGAGCGTAATCGAAGCGCCCCAAGGCCCAGCGGCTCGTTGTTTCACTTGATGTGAGCACGTCTGCCCGCCCGATCGCGCCGCCGACCCTTTTTTGGCAACTTTCGGATGCCCCCGCCGCCGCCACCTCGCCGCCCGCCAATTGGCTCCCAGCTCCGCATGAGGCAAGGAGACATGAGGAGCTGGGAGCTTTTGGCAGACATGCCCTGGAAGGATGGAGTTCATTATAGGGGGAAAGGTAAATGAGCGAGAGCCAAAGGGCAAGAGACAGGCGGCATAACCACCCACACCTGTCAGCGGAAGGCCTCTACGTCCGCCCTGAGCCGCTGCTGTTGACGTGGAGCACCTGCTGGCACCAGCAGAGGTGGTCTGCCATCAGCAGCTGTGGCAGTAACTCATGCGGCACGCACCCTTTGCATTGAAAGCAGTGCGGCGGCTGCCCCCGAGGGAGGCAATCACCAGCTGGTGGGTTGGCTTGCCGCCCAAATGGGTGTTTGGCACCCAGACGCAAGCCCTGAAGCAGCGCACACTATCGGGGCGCTGTAACATAATTACTTACATAGGCACTTGCATCAACAGCAAGAGCAGGGTGCGGTGCACATCAGGTAGGCAGCACGCTCAGGTGTGGTGTGCATGCGGGGGGAGCAAGGAGGGGTGCACCCCTCCTCACCACGGGGTGAGGACATTCAGTTCAGGGTGAACAAGGTGCAGGGCACAAGAGTTGGATGAGTGGCTGTGAAGGTGAGGCTCTCAAGTGGCGTGCAGGAAGGGCAGTTGCTGACTCTTTATTCGTAGTGTTGTATGTGTTCCAAACAGAAGAGCTGGTTTGAGCGCTTTGCAGGCGCGGCGCATGGAGTGGCGTGGTGCCACTGGTGTGAAGGTGAACGGGGGTGAAGGTGCAGGGTGGGGCTGGCGTGGTGGGATGAGGTGTAGTGCGGAAGCGGTGGAGGGAGGTGGTCTGGGTGCAGTGCGGTGGAGTGGGGCGGGGCATGGTGGGATGAGGTGCAGGGCGGCACTGATGTGGTGCGGAAGGTGTGGTGCTGTGCGGTGGGCTGGGAGGCGTGAGAAGCAGTGGCAGAGCTGGGTGGGTTGGAGTGAGGTTGGACAAGGATGTGGCACGTTGCTGTCTGAAAGCCACAGCAACCCAGATGCGGTTCTGGCAACACATTAATGTGTGGAGCCCCTCACTAGCCGCCAATTAGGGCACCAGCTCCTAAGAAGGCTGCGCCAGCTGGCAGCCATTGAGGGCCGCCAGGGAAGAGCGAGGTGAAGGCGGAAGACAGGGTCAGGGCTTCGGGGATGCACTGCTGGGGCAAGGCGGTGCCGGAAAAGGCAGAGGCCACAGCACTGGCTATTGCCTGGGAGGAGCCGTCGCCCTGGGCCTCTGCAGGGAGGGAAAGAGGGGGCGGCGGAGGGGCAGGAGCAGGTGAGGCGATGTCTACACACCATTGGGACAGCAGGCAATAGGCCTGCCGCAGCTGCGAAGCCGCTTGTGTGGGCCACCGGTTGAGTGGTCCCAGGTGGTTTTCCCACAGAGCTTGTAGCACAGCATCTTCCCCTAGCTAGCCTCGTGATCGCACTCACGTGCCAGTGCGGTGGACAGGGCTTCGGGGCACTGGGAGCAAGCCAGGTTGATGGCCTCGGCGATGGCGGCGGCGCTGGCGAGGGTGGTGGAGGCGGCCTGGGGGTCGGAGCAGATCTGCTGGGCCAGGGACTGCAGGCGGGGAGGGAGGGAGGGATTCAGCGAAGGAAGGCATGCGAGCAAGATGTGCGGTTGGGCTGGTGTGCAGGGAGGAGGTGGGGGCAGGAAGGTGGTGCCAGAGATGCTGTATGTCAAGCTTGGCGGTGCGCTGCTGAATCACTGAGGGATGAGGTGCCAGGCAGGCAAGAAGGCCGTTGTGGGCTATCTGACCTGGGCGGTGACCTGAGCGGATGCCTGGGCTGAGGCACCTGCGCCAGCGCCGCCGCCTGCAGGGATGGCGGGGCATGCAGGCAAGTGAGGCGGCCAGCAGCGGCCCAGCCAAGAGCAGGCCGGTGAAGCTTGCGAAGCAAGCGCCGCAACCTGCGGCTTGAAAACCGCTCAGCCCTCAGTTCACCAGGCAATACCTCCCCTTGCAGATGCCCTCTTTGCACCCACCCTGGGCGCCACCAGAGCCCTGGGCTCCAGCGCCCGCGCCGGCTCCAGCGGCGCCGCCACCGCCGGCGCCGCCGCCGCCTGCAGAGATGTGGGCCACACAAGAGGAGCACGTGAGGCGAGCGAGNGTTGCACCCAGACCCAACGAAAATCTGGCTGCAGGCCAAACAAACATGTGCTCACCGGTCCATCTCAAACTCCAGGTGCGCCGGCTCCAGCGGCGCCGCCACCGCCGGCGCCGCCGCCGCCTGCAGAGATGTGGGCCACACAAGAGGAGCACGTGAGGCGAGCGAGTGGGTAGCGCTGAGCAGGCTGGTCAAACATGTGGCATGCAAAGAAAGAACACCTGAGGCACTCTGTCTCACTCAGCCCTTGATTCCCCCTTGCGGACAGCCCCCCGGCACCCACCTCCGGCTCCACCGGGGGCTCGAGCAGCAGCGCCGCCGCCAGCAGCGCCGCCGCCACCTGCAGGAATGGTTCGCACGTAGGGGCACGCAGGCTGGTCAAACACGTGGCATACGAAGAAAGGGACCCAAGGCAGTCTCTCTCACTCAGCCCTCGATTCCCCATGCCACGCGCCACTTGCACGGAGCCTCCCTGCACCCACCTCCGGCGCCGCCAGAGCCCCCACCAGCACCGCCGCCGCCGCCTGCAGGAATGGGGAGCACGTTATTAGCACCACTAAGTGGTGCTAATACTGCCAGCGCCGAGCAGGCAGGTCAAGGAAGTGACATGCGCAGCATTGACGTCTGAGGGTCGCTGTCCCACTCACCCCTCAGTTGCCAATGCCACGCGCCCCTTGCAACAGCCTCCCCACACCCACCTCCGGCGCCACCAGAGCCCCGACCAGCGCCGCCGCCGCCGGCACTGCCGCCGGCAGCGCCGCCGCCTGCAGGAATGTGGAGCACGTAAAAAGGGGATCAGTGGTGCCGAGCAGGCAGGTCAAGCATGTGGCATGCTAAGAAAGGGCACCTGAGGCACTCTCTCTCACCCAGCCCTTGCTTCCATATCAATCAATCAACTATTCAATTACATTTCAAGTCCCGGGGGAGCCAGCACAGGTCTCATGGGACAGTCAGCCACCTTGCCCTCTCGCCCCCCAGTCTCCCTTCACCCACCTCCGGCGCCACCAGGGGCCCGCAGAGCGCCGCCGCCGCCGGCAGCGCCGCCGCCACCTGCAGGTTGTGTGTGGAGCATGTAAAAAGGGGATCAGTGGTGCCGACCAGGCAGGTTCAGCATGTGGCATGCAAAGAAGGGCAACTGAGACACTCTCTCTCACCCAGCCCTCAAGTCCCAATGCCAGCCACCCTTGCGCACAGCCTCCCTACACCCACCTCCGGCGCCACCAGAGCCCCGACCAGCACGCTGAGCAGGCTGGTCAAGCATGTGGCATGCAAAGTAGGGCACCTATGGCACTTCGTCTCACTCAGCCCTCGATTCCCATGCCAGCCACCCCTTGCGTTAGAACAAAAAAGAATACTTTGTCTTGTTCCGTTCCCCAAATCTGAGATTTTAGGGTGGCACGTAAGGCGAGCACCGGTGTCGAGCAGGCTGGTCAGGCAAGTGACATGCGCAGCATCAACCTCCGAGGGGTGCTGTCCCACTCATCCCTCTCAGACCTATATTCCGACGAGATAGGCGATTGCCCATGCCACGCGCCCCTTGCGGATAGCCTCCCTACACCCACCTCCGGCGCCACCAGGGGCCCGTGGAGTGCCGCCGCCGCCTGCAGCGCCACCGCCTGCAGCGCCGCCGCCGGCAGCACCACCGCCGCCTGCAGGAATGGGCAGCGCGCAAGGCGACCAGTGGTGCCGAGCAGGCAGGTCAGACGTGTGGCATGCGAATAAAGAGCACCTGAGGCTCTTTCTCTCACTCACCCCTCGATTCCCCATGCCACGCGCCCTAAATCCTAAGCCCTGAGCAGACAGCGTCCCTACACCCACCTCCGGCGCCACCAGTGGCCCGAGCAGCGCCGCCGCCGCCTGCAGCGCCGCCGCCTGCAGCAATGGGTAGGCAAGGCGACCAGTGATGCCGAGCAGGCAGGTCAGACATGCGACATGCGAAGGAAGAGCACCTGAGTCTCTTTCTCTCACTCAGCCCTCGATTGCCCATGCCACGCGCATGGAGCCTCCCCCTTGCATGGAGCCTCCCTGCACCCACCTCCGGCGCCGCCAGGGACCCGACCAGCGCCGCCGGCGCCGGCACCGCCACCTGCAGCGCCGCCTCCGGCAGCGCCGCCGCCGCCTGCAGGAATGGGTAGCACGTAAAGCGATCAGAAGCGCCAAGCAGGCAGGTCAGGCAGGCAAAGCAACGGCCATGCGGAGCGTGCAACCGCTCAGCCTTCTGGTTGCCCAGCCACGCACGCCCATTGTCTCATCTAGTCGTTCCAATTGTTCACATCCCCTGAAAGAGGATGAACCTCTTTCGTCCCCACTCCAGGACAAATGAAGTCCTGGGAGATTGGCGAGGCATGCACCGCACGCCCCACGTAGCCTCCCATGCACCCACCCTGGGCGCCAGCAGAGGCCTGGGCGGAGGCGGCGGCCTGGGCCACGCCCTCAGGGATGCATTGTGACGGCAGGGGGCCGCTAGCTTGGGCAGAAGCCACAGCAGAGGCGACGGCCTGGGCACCGCCGCCCTGGGCGGGTGCTGACACGGAAGCAGAGGCCTCTGCGGAGTCAGGGGAAGGGAGGCAGGGAGTCACGGCAAAAGTTGGTGGTTGATTTGCAGGCAGGCAGAGCTACCCCTGCACACTCGAACGGCCCTCCCATCCCCGGGCAATGCATTGCTAGGCCCGCTCACCTGCCAGGGCGGTGGAAAGGGCCTCTGGGCACTGGGAGCAGGCTTCGGTGATGGCCTGGGCGGCGGCAGCCGCATCGGTGGCGGCTGTGCTGGCCAGGGCGGGGGCGGCTGCCTGGGGGTTGGAGCAGATCTGCTGGGCCAGGGACTGCAGGGGGGGGAAGGCGGGGTGGAAACAAGAAGGGTGGGGCCAAGGTTGTGGGGGGGAGGTAGCCCACTTGGCAGGGCAGGGGTGTGATCATGATATCAGGTCAGTTCAGGAATGTGGGGCTGAAGGGACCGTGTCCTGCAGTAGAAGAAGCAGAAACAGAATTAGAAGAAGAAGAAGACCCTGTCCTGTGAAAAGCGGTCCGGATGGACCCGCAGGTGGCCCCTCTGGGACGCCTCATCACCCCCCGACTGCTGGCACCGCAGCTCCCACGGCATCCCTCCCACAGCTGGCCCCCCCACCTGCGTCTCTGCAGAAGGAACAGATGCCGCGACTGATGCAGAGGCATCGGCAGAGGCGTCGGCAGAGGCGTCGGCAGAGGCTGGGATGCCGGCCTCGGTTGTAACAAGGGCAGAGGCGTCGGCAACAACCTCCGCCTGCCGCAGCTTGCGCCCCCTGTTCAAGGAGCCTGCAAGGAGGTGCGGGGGAGGCACGGGGAGGGCAGCTGGCTTTAGCAGGTGCGTGGTGTGTGGTTCCGGAGCTGGTGTGCACAGGGAAGCAAAGCTAAGGATTGAGAGGCAAAGAGGTGGGACAGCTGGGGCTTGCGGGCGGTCCCGCCGCCGCCCCCCGAGCCCGCCCAACTTCCTGGGGTTCATGGCCAGCCCATGGGCCAGCCCTAGCCACCCCCGCTCTTCACGCGTACCATTGCTGCCGGCCGTGGCACTGCATAGCAGCAGCGCCAGCGCCAGGAGCGTGGCACAGCGAGGGGCCATCGCGCAGGCGCGCGGGAGAGCGGGAGAGCAGTCGACAGTCAGGAATGCGCCGAACAGGTTTCCACACAGTTCGCAAACGAAACCCGCATGCGGGAAGGTCAGGGGTAGGTAGCCTGCTTCCCCTGGGTACGCCCTGGGGGAGATCAACATATACGCGTCTGTGTCGACTTTCAGCAGCCTTGCCACCTTTTGTGCACCCGTGATAGACCTTTCAGAGCCGGCGAGGTTGTGGGGGAGTGAGTCTTGCTGCCCCCCACTGGCGGCGCACCAACCCGCCCTCCAGGCCAGGAACGAACGAACCACAGAGTTTTCGAGCCTAGATACTTAGGTTCAAACCACAGAGCGCGCCAGGGCCGATGGGCCGCATACACCGGCATGCAAACACCCTCACAGTGGAGGCAGGTGGAGGGGACGACACCGGGAGGGCAGGAGGCACCCCCTGAGGCGCCGACCGTGCATGGGTGTGCCGCCCCGTTTCCTTTGGTCCCAGGATGCCGCAAGAGAACCAAACCGTCTCAACCACTCAAGAGGAACACACCGTTTCCAACAGCCTCGTGGCGTGTGCGTTCTTGGCGGCCGTCCTTGGCGGCCGGTGTGCCTGCGTGCGGCTCCGGCAGCACCAACCCACCGGGAGCACACGGCGTGCCACGTGCCCAGCAGCAACCCCACAAACCCACCCGCTCTTCCGCGTGTCCTTGTGCTGCCAAGCCTGCTGGCAGGCGAGCAGAGCCCGCTCGCTCAGTCCTTGCCCAGCCACTCGGCCGCTGCCTTTGTGTACTGCTGGCGGCACGCGTTTGATTTGATCAGACCCTGATCAAACACATCTTTGCTTACACTGTAACCAAATGAACCACCAAGCACCAGCGTGCAGGGTGGCAAGCGCGTACGTGACGACTGTGCAGACGTGCTGTGCATGCATCTCAGTAGAGGGGGGTGGGTTGAAGGGGAGCAAAAAGCCCTCTCGAAGTGCTCGTTGGGAGGCAATTGCTAGAAAAACGCCCAGTGCTGTGTGGATTCCAGAAAGCAGAGCCGATTCAGTGCTTTGCAGGTGTGGCGTGGTGTGGGGTTGTGGGGGGTGTGGGGGGGCGAAGGGATAGGGTGGGGGGCAAAGGGATAGGGGGGGCCAAGGGATAGGGGGGGGCGAAGGGATAGGGTGCGGTGTGACAGGGCGGCAGGCAGGGCAAGCCGGGGTGGGGGTGAGACAGTGAGGGTCGGGCAGTGGGGGGTGGATAGGCGGGCTGCGACAGTGAATCGTGGCGTGCATGCTGTGCGTTGCCGGCCCCCGCTAGGTTTCTACCCAGGGAGGGCCGCTGGCTGCGATACCTGCCACTATCTAGCGGCGGCCGCTGGCACCGGCGGAGGCCTGGGCGGAGGCGGAGGCCTGGGCCAGGCTCTGGGGCACGCACTGGGAGGGCAGGGCGCCGCCGGCCTGAGCCGAGGCAACAGCGCTGGCCAGAGCCTCGGCGGCACCGCCGCCAGAAGCCTGTGCTGAGGACTGAGCCGAGGCCAGGGCGGTGGACAGGGCGCCGGGGCACTGGTTGCAGGCCGTGGCGATGGCCGAGGCGACGGCGGCCGCGTTGGCAGAGGCGGCGCCACCCTGGGCGCTGGCGGCGGCGCTGGCCAGGGCGGAGGCGGCGGCCTGGGGGTTGGAGCAGATCTGCTGGACCAGGGACTGCAGGGGGGAAGGGAGGGAGGGGCAGAGGGGGTTGCGGGCGGGCACCAGTGTAGCGTGGGGACAGCGGGCAGGACAGTCAGTTGCCCGCCTGGTTCTACACGGTGTGGCAAGTGACGCACGGGCCCGAAATCACGCCCCGCCCCGGTACCCGCCTCTGGGCATTGCCAGCTGGCAGGCGGGGACGGTCCAAGACTACTCATACCTGCGCGGTTGCAATCGATGTGGCTTGGGCGGCACCACCGGTCGAGACGGCGGTTGCATCAGCAGATGCAGCGCCACCCTGAGGGGAGGGGAGGCGGGTAGGTGGGCAGGTGGGAAGAAGTCAGCCTACAGATGGCACGCATGGCAGGAAAAAGGCGCGCGCCGTCTCGCCGTAAATTTGCAGGCAGTACCGCCGCCTGCCTTGTCAATATCCAACCTTGTCAAGACAAGTGCATACCGTGGAGGTGGCCTGGGCAACGGCGGAGGCGGAGGCCTGCAGGAGCTTGCGACCGCCCTTGAGAGGACCTGCAAGGATCAGAATGGATAACCACGAGGGGTTTGAGAAGGCGGCCGGGGCCGGCGTGACGCGCGCGCTTCACACGCAGCCAGCCCACGGATCGGGGTGCCATGATGTGCCATGAGGTCCCTATGAACCGCCTGCAGCGGTCGATTTCCTGGTGAGGTAGAGGAGTCACTTGCTGGCAGGCTCCCGCCGCTGCCGCCCGCCGCGAGCAGGCCCGCCCGCCTTCCCGCCCAACCCCTCCCTGCAACCTTAGGCCGCGCTGCCCACCCCCCGGCGCACCGTTGTTCTGGGCTGCGGCGGTGCACAGCAGCAGCGCCAGGGCCAGGAGGCTGGCACAGCGGGGCGCCATCGCACTCGTCGACTCCGCGTTGATCCGCGTGGGAGGGGGTGGGAGGCCTTCCTTGGTGGTCAGGAGGCAACACACAGGCGACACAGTCCGCGGCAACAGAACTACAAAGTGTGAGCGGATGTTGAGGAGGCCGAGGTTTTAGGGACCCCACACAGCTGGCATTGATGGCTGCGTGTACCTTCCTGCCGCGCTTCCTCGCTCGCACCCAATGCTTGAATGCCTGAAGAGCCGGAGAGGCTGCCCCTGCGCCAGCCCAGGTCTGAGAGGGGAGAGGAGGAGGAGGTCCCGGCACCTGGCACAAAATCTTGGAGCGGCCACCGACACCGCTAGCGCTTGGAGCGGCCACCCTGCCCCTCCCATGCTGGCTGCACTGCCGTCCTCCAGAGTCACAACACAAGGAACTACTCAAGAGTGCATGATTGGGGAGGGTGTGCAGCGGAGCACAGGCGGTGGTGAAGAAACGGGGGCGGAACTGCCGCTCCACGGCATGCCCGACGCGTCCAGAGACCCCCGACCTATGCCCCATGCACTGGAATGGCACGTGTGGCGGCGTTGCTTACGCAGTGGTGTTAGAAGCGCCGGGGCAGACCAAAAGCATGTGTAATCTAACCAGCATGCAAGCCGTGCTGCTCCCAGAGGCATCTCTGCTTGCCCGCCTTGCAACCGAGCGGCGGGCCTCTGGCTGGCTCGCACCCATTCATGTCATTTTTGCTGCGTGGAGCAGTTTGTATGGAAAGTGTGCACACTAATTCTGTGAGCTTGACCTGCTGGTGAAGGCATGAACCATTTCCTGCTCCCCATTTGCACGTCACGCGTTTGACGCCAGCCGCCAACATGCCGCCAGCGCACCCATCGCGCCCCCCCATGAAAGAATCAGACTTTGACAACAGGCAACTGTCTCGATCTCAGCAGTCGCTGGAGGCCCTTCTTGGCGCGAAATGGCGTCCGCTGGAGGCAGGCTGCTGCCGGCTGGCGGCCAGCGCTCAGACGTGGAGGGAGGTGCCGGCTGGGACAGGGTGCCTTTGAGCAACTCTCCGGTGGCAAGGTTCGACTTGACTGGTGCTGGTAACACAGGCAAGTGGCAAAGTTGTTGGTGTGGCGCGCCCTGCTGCAGCCAGCATATCCGAGCACCATATTCGTAAACAAGCTCGCGACTCCTTACGCGCATTGCGAAAGAAACTTGCCGCTGCTGGCACCCGCCAAGCCTCCTGCCGCCGCTCTCGCCACCTGTGCCGCCTGGCCGCCACCCCAGCACAATGCCCCCCCTTCCCAGCTGGTGCCTGCCTGCCTGGGCTTGTGGCAGCTTGCAGCAGCAGCAGCAAGCGCAGTGGATCAGCAACACCTCACCGCTGCTGCACCGCCCCTGCCCAGCAGGGCTGCCCGACGAGCGCCCCTCCCGCCGGCGGCGCATAGCTTGCATTGCAACACTGCTTGTTGTGGTTGTAGCATTCGTTGTGGCCATGTTTGTGGTGGGTGCCAAATATGAAACCAGCGACAAGGGCAGCGGGGCTAGCAGCAGCGGCACCGGCGGCTACCCAGTCACTTTCTTTGCTATTGGCGACTGGGGGCGGCAGGGTGGGCAGAACCAGAGTGAAGTGGCGTCGCTGATGGGGCAGGTGGCGGAAGAGCGGCCTCCCCAGTTCGTGCTGTCCACAGGTGCGGGCGGACGCAGGCTGGCGGGGG
>JTEE01000211.1:27190-43393 GCA_002896455.3 Chlorella sp. ArM0029B | reverse complement strand
CACTGGAGCGTCGGCCTACTTGCAGCGGGCGGGCGGGCAGGAAGGGGGCGAGTGGGGCAAGGGGGGCAAGCGCAGAGGGGGCAGCGGGGACAGCGCCTATACTTGGGTGTGGCATGCCTGGTCGTTGGGGTGTGGCATGCTGGCTCCTTCGGGTGTGGCATGCCTGCTCGTTGGGGTGTGGCATGCCTGCCCTCCTCCTGGCGCAACACCTGCACCTCCCCCGCTGCGCCCCACCCATGGGCGCCCAGCCTGCCCTCCACACAGCCATGCCCCTGCTCTCTGCCCTCTGCCCCCTGCCTGCCTGCAGGCGACAACATGTACCCCCACGGCCTCGCCAGCCCAGAGGATCCCCTCTTCACCCAATCTTTCACCAGTGTGTACACGGCAGATGGACTGCAGGTGCCCTGGCACTCGGTGCTGGGAAACCACGTGAGTTGAGCCGAGGGGCGAGCAGGGGGACTGCGGTCGCCTGCTTGAAGGCCCGACTGCCTGCCTGCCTGCCTGAATGCATGCCTGCCTACGGGCTGGAATGCCCAGCTTCCTGATGAGTGAGACACTGCTGGGGGCGCCACGGCTGGGGGAGGCCCTGCTTGCCCATTCATTGCCCACAGGCTCGCGTGCCTGGTGAGGGAGGCAGCATTCAGGGGCGGCTTGCACACTCCGGCCATCTGCGGCTGAAAGCTGTGCACCGACTGCATTTCTGGTGTCAACAGACGGCCACGCTGCGCCTGCGCTGGCATACAAATGCAGCGCCTGCCGCGTGCTGTGCCCGCCGCGCGCTGTGGCATTGCTGCGCCGCACGTCGAGAGCCCCTGCTTTGCATGCTGTGCCTGCTGTGCAGGACTATTGCGACTCAGCACACGGCAAGGAGATTGGCGCCTCCTCGCCCATCCACCAGGTGGGCACCCCATGTAGTGGGCACCACACGTAAACCGACAACATGTGGCAGCTGCTGCTCACGGTAGGGACTACCAGCACGCTGTGGCAGTTTCCGCGCGTTGCGACAGCAGGCACAGCGGCGTTTTGAAGGCGATTGCTATGCACAGCATGGACACAGTCCAAAACAAGCCGTTACACTCCCCTGCCCACCTCGTCGTCATGCCAGCCCATGCATCCTGTCCTTCAAGCACCCCGTCCGGCCACTCCCTGCCTCCTGCCCCCCACTCGCGCACAGCACAGTCACTGCGCTCCCCCTCCTCTGCTGCCCGCCCTCCGCTCCCTCAGCTCAACATGTCCCTCGCCAACCGGGACCCCCGCTGGCACTGCGAGCGCTCCTACTCTGAAGTGCTGGCCGAAGGCAGGCAAGCGCTGGGTGCGGTGGCCTGTGTGTGTGTGTGTTTGTGTGTATGTGCCAGGGATGAGGGGCAGGAGGGTGCGGATGGGGCAAGGGAAGCTGGGAGGGTGCGTTGGCACGCCGTGCACTCGGCCGTGCGACAAAGGTGCAGCCAGAGCACGGTTGGGGGCTCGGCGCATGTGTAGGGTGTCGGTGCCTGGCGCACTCGTCCCCCCCTGTGCCTGGCGCACCCGTCTCGCAGGTGTGGCCGTTGCCCTCCCTCACCCACGTCCGCCCACCCTCCCGCCCGCCCCTGCAGCCTGCAAATCTTCTTCATCGACACCACCCCCTTCATCCTGCGCTACCAGAAGGAGGCGTGGGCCAAGTGCCCAGGTGGGGAGGGTAGGGCCAGGTGCTGGGTGGGTTTGCCAAAAAAGTGGGGAGCTCGAAGGCGGGTCAAAGCGGCAGCGGTAGCTGCAGGCAAGCAGGGCCAGCCAAGGCCCCCCAGGGCAAGCAGGCAGGGCTGCGCCCAGACGCCTGCCAGCTCTGTGTTTGTCATCTCTCGCCGATGGTGCCACGGCAGCTCGCACATTTGTCACCCACCCTCTCTCCTGGTGCATGTGCAGGCGGCGGCCTTGCAGCAGACCTGCCTCTGGTCTGCACCTCGCCGGCTCCCCTGCCCACTCCCGACATGCACCTCGCCTGATCCCTTGGCCCTTTTGTGCCCCACCCATTCGCCTGCTCCCGTGCGCCCCTTGTGCCCCACCATTCGCTGGCTGCCCGGCAGGCTGTGCTCCCCACCATTTTGCTCGCTGCCCCGCCAGACTGTGCTCCCCACCATTTCGCTTGCTGTCCGGCAGGCCCTGCTCCCGACTGTATCGCTTGCTGCCCCGCAGGCTGTGCTCCCCACCATTTTGCTCGCTGCCCCGCCAGACTGTGCTCCCCACCATTTCGCTTGCTGCCCGGCAGACCCTGCTCCCGACTGTATCGCTTGCTGCCCCGCAGGCTGTCATTTTGCTTGCTGCTCTGCCAGACTGTGCTCCCACTATTTCGCTTGCTGCCCCGCAGACTGTGCTCCACTCCATTTCGATGGCTGCCTCCCTCCCCACCCTGCCCCCTGTGCCCCCGCAGGCGGCATCCTTCAGCAGAGCTGGGAGGCGCAGCTGGCAGAGCTGGAGCGGCGGCTCAGCATGTCCAAGGCGGCCTGGAAGGTGAGCGGGCGGCGTGGGGTACTGTGGTGGTACGTTGGACTAGACTCGATCTATGCACTGGCGACTGGCGTGGATGTGTGTGCTTTGTCGTGCTTTGTGCCAGCTCTTTGCAGCACGGCATGCCACTGCGTGGTGCCAGCGCATT
The DNA here is from genome assembly GCA_002896455.3 of Chlorella sp. ArM0029B. Taxonomy (NCBI): domain Eukaryota; kingdom Viridiplantae; phylum Chlorophyta; class Trebouxiophyceae; order Chlorellales; family Chlorellaceae; genus Chlorella; species Chlorella sp. ArM0029B. The sequence continues at coordinate 40,764 of JTEE01000211.1, read as the reverse complement.
TGCCTCGCAACCATGCAGCCGTGGCCCAGCCGGGCCCGCTTGCTCCTGCCTGCCCCTCAACCTGCCCGCCCCCACTTTTCCTGCCTGCCTGCCCCTTTAGACAACACACGCCTGCCCCCGCTTGCTCCTGCCTGCCTGCCTGCCCCTTGACCCGCCCCGCCCGCTCCCACCTGCCCCCACTGTTGCAGCTGGCCGTGGGCCACCACCCTACATACAGCGATGGCGAGCACGGCAACAATGAAGAGATGATCACCTACCTTGAGCCGCTGTTTGCGCGCTACGGGGTGCAGGCATACTTTGCGGGGGTGAGGAGGAGGGGAGGTGGCATGGGGAGGGGCGAGCCGCGCCCATGCTTGCTGGTGCGCGCGCCTGCCCTGCCTGCTTGCCTGTTGCACGCCTGCCTGCCTGCCCGCCCTCTGTTCGCATCGCAGTGCTACGCCGTTCCGCCTGCCTTGCACCCCCCTGTATACACGTGTCTTCCACCCTCCAAACGTACACACACTCCAGCACACTCACTTCTTTCCCTCCCGCCCTGTCGTTCACCTGCCCGCCTGCCCGCAGCACGACCACCACCTTCAGCATTTGCAGCTGGCCAACTACTCCATGATCATCACGGGTGAGGCCCCCTGCCCACTACTGCTGCGAAACCATACGTTATGCCAGCATGTGTACATGTGTCTGTGTATGTATATGCAGCACAGCGTGTAGCAGTGCAGGCCGTCAGCAGTCTAGAGGTGCCATTGGGCTTGTTTGCTGGGGCCAGCCCAGGCTCTCAGCGCTTCCTTCCTGGCAGGACCGGTCATGCCGCGAGTGCAGCAGACTTGTGGTGGGCAGCACTACGACACCAAGTGCCAAGAAAGAGCCTGATTTTTGCGTGGCGACTCACCCAGGCGCTGCCTCTGCCCTCAAAAGCTGCCGCTCAACCTTGCCCACCCCACACCGTGCAGGCGCCGGCAGCAAAACGCAGCGCGAGAAGGCCAGCGAGAGCGAGGCGTCCCACTACTACTACCCCTACTCAGGTAATGGGCGGCTGTCGGCCAGCTGCCGGCATGCAATGCCCTGGGTCTTTGGTTGGTGCGGTAGTTGGCAAGGGAGACGACTGCGAGGCCTTGCGTCCGGCGAGGCCTCGCCTTCCGGTGGAAGGAGTGGTGCCAGCCTGCTTGCTGGGCCAATGGTGCTCACAACGCATCTGCGGCACGCGTTTGTCTCACTGCAGCGCTGTACAAGGATTGATTGAATAAACGAATATAGTGGTGCTCGACGGAGGCAATGCGCTCCACCCGCGCCGCTGACGTTGCCCCCGTGCTGATTACCTGGCCAAGCAGTCAGGAGGCCTGTATTTGTGGGTTGGGCGACTTGTTGTGTTCCACCTTGCTGACCCTCCCCCACCCTGCGCTGTGCCTGTGCAGGCTTTGTTTCGGTCACCGTGACCCCCGACCAAATGGAGGTTGAGTTTTACACACTTGAAGGAGGGGATGACCCCGCCCACGTGTCGCGCATCCCGCGACAGCCAGGTCTGGGCGAGGCGGGGGAGGATTGAGGCAAGCGTGTGCTCAGCGAGCCCAGCAGTTGAGTGGCTCAGCCACTATACCACTCATATGGCTTTACCCAGCTCGTCTGCTCTGCGCGACCTCCCTCCACACTTGGGCTTCTGTACCTGTGGACACGCTTTCCCACGACCTGCCGCGATTTATTGCTGTTTGTTGCTTTTTTGTGAAAACTGACCATTTCATTGGTACCATCACTTTAATTCCTGTTCTTCTGAAGGCCATCCAGTCCACACTTTTGACCGACTTGACGCCACGTTGCACGCAGTGGGTACAGGCGGGGGGCAGCTGAGCACCGACCGTGCGCGCGTGGGTGCAGGCAGCTTGCTCGATGTTGAACCACATTGGTTTGCATGATGTAACATAAGGGAGGGGGGTTCAGCTGGAAGATTGCTGGGAGTAGCAGCTGTGGCCCACCCCACTACAATGTGTACCAACCGCACCTGTTGATGGCGCATCTCCGCTGGCCCGCCATGTGGCAGCAGTGGGAAAGACCACCTGCTTGCATCGGCCTTCCGGCAGCTCTGATCGCACATCCCTGCACACGCCCGGATCTGAAAAACACCAACTCCCTTGCCCGACAGCCCGCTCCGGCAGTCCGTCAACAGCAGCGGTAGCAGGATGGAGTTTGCAGGGCTCAAGGGCGAGACGCTGGTGAAGCCTCCCGGATCTATCAACGGGTGAGCAGGAGAACAACGAGGCCGCTCGCTTGACGCCCGATCACGCGCCTCGCGGAAAGCAACCCTCTGACCGCGCCACCGTGCTAGGGCCGATCACATGAGGCTCGCTATGTCATCGATGGCGGGGAGAGCGCTCCCCGGAAGGCAGGCCCGCCCGTGCCAGGTGCCGCCGCGGGAGCGACCTGTCGCCGGCGGGTGGACGGCGAGCGGGCAAGTACCCGCAGCACAGGCGCAAAGCCGGCCCGCCCTCATCAGCTTCTCAATGCATGCAAGTTCCTTGCTGCAGGGAGAGCTTCTCCATCCGAGACCTGGAGGAGTGCAGGTGGGTGCTGCCCGGGGGACTGCCGTCGGTGATCGCATCCTCTCCTGCACACTGCTTGGCCTGCCGCCTTGTGCCGCATTCCTCCATGGGCCCCCCCGCTGTCGCATCACACCACCTGCCACTCTTCACACTGCCCCCTCATCGCCAGTGTGTTCATTCTGGACTACTCTTCCGAGGTGGAGATCAGCGGGTGCACCAACTGCCAGATCTTCATCGGTGGGTGGGTGCTGCCGCTTTGTGGGTGCTGCTTGATGGGTGCTGTCCGTGGGTGAGACGTGCGGATGCACTTGTTGCTGCCGGATGCACCATCCAGCAACCCCATCCTGCCTTCCAGCCCTTGCCCCGTTGTCCTCCTTCCCACCAATCTTCAGGCCCCGTGGACGGCCCCGCCATTTTCGAGAACTGCTCCAACTGCCAGGTGGCGGTGAGTGGGTGGGCAGGGGCTACGGACTGGCTGGGATGCAGTGCAGCTGCTGCAGCATCACCCGCCGTCCCTGCTTTGGTTGGCAGCCGGGGGATGGGCAGGTGTTATGTCCTGGTTGCGGCGCCATCAAGTGAAGGATGCAGCAGTGACAACGCACTCTTGACCTGCCTTGTGGGCATTAAAATCCAGTGTGTGTGTGTGTGCCTCTGGACGCATTTGTTCTCTAGGATAGGCTGCTGCTTGCCGTTTCGGTCACGTCGGTCGACCCCATGAAGCTGGTGTTCCTCCACCCGCTTTGCACAACCACCCAACACTCGTGCCTACCAACACTCTTCCCTGTCCCCCTCCCTGCAACCCGCTGTTGTGGGCGCGAAGGTGGCCTGCCACCTGTTCAAGGCCAACGGGTGCTCCAACTGCGAGTTTGGTGAGGGCCCGCCTGCCCAGCGCCGGCCCGCCAGTGATGTCAATCAGCCAAGCACCTTCTGCTGCTGCTGCTGATACCAGCCACTGAACCTGCAGCAGTTCCTGCTGGCACCAGCATGCCCGCCTGCACACTGGCTTGCTGCCGGGCCTGCCACTGCCTCTTGACAGCACACATTTACACGCCAAATGTGCAAAACAATCCACGCACTTCCACCCCGCCGCATGAACAGGCCTGTACTCCTCCACTCAGCCCGCCATCTCCGCATCATCCGGCATCCGCATCGCCTGCTGGTCCGGCGCCTACCCCCTGCTGACCGAGGTGATTCCCTGCTTTGCCAGAGTTAGTCAGTCAGTCAGTCCCTGCTTTGCCGGGTGGGCGGTAGGCAGTTGGCGCCCGGCATCGCAGCGCTGCCGACGCCATTCTTGTGCATTCGGCACGCCGTTGGGGGCTGCGTGAGGCAGAAGTTGTGCGGGGTCGGGGAGGGCTGTGCGGGAGGGCACCCCACGCTTCAATGGTCGGTGGCCTGCCTGGCGCTCAGATGCGGGCGTGAGGCGCATGTGGCCCATCGCGTCCATGCCTGCGTTCGGTGTCTCATCTGCAAGACTCACGGCCCCAGCCTCGCTCCCCTCCACCAATCGCCCCCCTGCGCCCCACACCCCGCCCGTGCAGCACTTTGCGTCTGCCAACCTGGACCCCAACACCAACCAGTGGAACAAGGTGGGGGCCTGGCGTTTTGAGGGAGTCCAAGTGGCCTAGTTGTAGCGAAAAATGTGTGGCCAGCCAGGGTTGGGAGGGGATTCCTGGCCAGCGGCTTCTGTGTGGGTTTGAACCCTCCACCTGGCGCCCTCGCCCCATCTTGTGAGCGGCGGGTGCGGAAGGCAGCGCGGGGGAGGGTGTTGATGTGTTTCGCTGTTCTTTTCAGGGACGAAATGCCTCCCCCTTCCACCCCCGTCTTACCCACCCTTACAATTGTATGTTCAGGCGCACGACGCCAGCGCTGAGGAGGGCGCGGTGGACGCTTGTGTGTCTTAGTCAGGGTCAGAAGCCCCCCTCCTGACAACTCTCCCTCCCCTGCTTATACACTATGTTCAGGTGTACGACGCCGACGCCGAGGAGGGCAGCACCCCCAACTTTGAGCTCTTGACGGAGCAGAGTGAGTGTGGGGGGCACGGCAGCACAGCGCTTTATACAGTACTGGGCATCATCAATACTGCAAGAGATTTGGACCTTCTTGGGGTGCATGCAGAGAAGGGCAGCGGAGGGGTTGAGCAGCGGAGGGTCCACACGGCAGGGGGGTCTGCGTGCAAATCAAGCTGTGGCACGGGGGGCCCTGTGCTGTGTGCGGGTCAGCACTGGCTTCCGCCTCCGACTTGTTGCATGTTGCTGCCCCTACCCACGCACTGCCTCGTCCCATGCTGTGCTGCCCTGGCAACCATGTGTCCGCCCTCCCCTGCCTTGTACCGCCCTCCCCTGATTTGTAAAGCCCTCCCCACCCCCGGCTGCCCACCTGTCCGCAGCCCCCTACTGGGAGGTGCCCCTGGAGAACTTTGGGGCGCCCGACAACCCGGTGCCGGGCCCCACAGGCGCCATGTACACGGTGAGGAGGGGGGCTGGTTTGCACTGCCATCCCTGGCTGGCCTCGTCAGACCCCACCGCATGCACTGTACACTCGTACCACATGTGCTGTGGCACACGCCAAGCCGACCCGGCCGCAGTTCCAAAAACGGCCCGCTTGCCCCAGCCCCTCAGCTGTTTGCTTCATTGCCCCTCACCTCTCGCTCTGCCCCTTTTCTGTTGTCCCTGCGGCTGCAGTCCCCTGCCGCACCGCAGCAGCAGCAGCAGGTGGAGGGCGCCGTGTCGGATGAGTTCTCTTTTGACGCCTCCGCACCCGCCGGCGAGAACGGGCCTACCGCTGCCGCTGCGGGGCCCGCAGCTGCTGGCGGCGCAATCTCAGATGACTTTCTGACCGCCGGGGGCGAGGTGGGCCCAGAGGGGGCGGGGCAAGCTGCATGCCACAAGTTGGGCAAAGGGCTGTGTGGGACCCGCGTGTGTGTGTCGGCCGCCACCTGCGCACCCGCCAGCCAGTGCTGCCCCGCACCTCCGGCGGACGGTTTTATGGTGGAATGCCTCCCACCTGCCTGCGTTGCTGCCCCACACAGCTGCCGCCGGCAGCGTGTCCCCTCTGGCGACGCCGACACCGCCGCCCCTCAGCCCAAGCACCTGAGCCTGACAAAACATGTTTCACCTGCCAACAGCTGCAGCACATCCCGTCTGGCTACGATGCCGCAACCCCTGCCCCTCAGCCCAACCACCTGGCCCTGGCAAAACAAAGTGTTGTTGCTGGTTTTGTTCAAATCCTGCTTCCCCTCCTCCCCCGCATGCTGCCGCCCCAGCTGCAGCACATCCCGTCTGGCGACGCCGACACCGTGCCCAGCGGCATGCTGGAGGTGCCATCAGCGGGGGGAGACCACCCCCTGGTGGCTGCCGCCAAGACGCGCCTGCAGACGCGGCTCAAGGACCAGGCAGCGTGAGTGGTGGGCGTGGGAAAAGGGGCGTGGGGAAGTGGATTGCATTGTGGTTGGCTGCACACAAAAGGCGGGTGTGGGGGGGCGGCTTCAGGACCAGGCAGTGTGGATGGGCGGCGGGAGGTGGGAGGAAGGGTGATGACACAAGATGGTGTGCCAGGCGCTTGGTCGAGGGGCAGTCAACTTGTGGGGACATGAGTGGCGCGTGTGGTGGTGGACGAACTTCAAATCATTGGGTGCGTGAGGGTAGTGTGCCCGGAAGTGCAGTGCAGTGCCGCCACGCCCGCCCGACCCGTCTCTTGCTCGCACCCACCTCCCTGTCCCCTGCCCTCCCCTCCCATGTGTGTCATGCTGCAGGCAGGAGGCTGAGCAGAAGGCTGCGGTACAGAGCACGGCCTCACAGTACCTGGAGCACTTTTACGATGTGAGCCGTTGTAAAGGAAATTCGGATTACATCGTGCATTCATGTCATGTTGTACTGCCCCTCACTGCTGTGCTCCCCACTCGTGCTCACCCCAAGCACTGTAGCAGTGCCATCATGCCAAAACGGCCCTCCACACCCCCCTCACCGCTGCCTTTGTTTTGTGCCCACCCGTGCGCTGCAGCGCCGCAACCACGCCAAGGAGGACCGCATCCGGGCGGGGCGGGAGGCGCTGGAGGGCAAGGGTGGGTGGGGTGGGGGTGGGGGCAAGGCTTGCGTGAGGGTGGGCCCGAGCAGGTTGGCAGAAGGGGTGGCGGGGTGGAGACGAGCCTGCCGTGAGGGTGGGGGAGACGTGGGTGGTGGGGGCAAGCCGATACCGAGGATGGGGCGGAAGGCTTGGCTGGTGGGGTCAAGCCGACGTGATGGTGGGGCCTGGAGCGGGTGGGCAGAGAGGGTGGATATGGCGTAAGCGGGTAGCGAAGCTGCAGGGTGTGCAAGCCTGCTGTGCTGTGTGCGCGGTGCTTGCGTGGGCAGCCTCTTCTTGCATCCCATGCCGCCCTCCCGACAGGCAGTTGGTGGGGGCAGGCGCTGACTGGTCAACAACAATGGACGAGTGCAGCATTGACCCACCCGCCCCTACTTCACTACACTTCGCTGCCCCGTCTCTGCTTGCCACGTCCTGGTGGCCCCGCCGGTACCAGCAGCAGGCAAAGCAAATGACGGTCCCCTCCCCCCCTCTCCCCTCACTCCCTCTTTTTTTATTGATCCTTGCTCTGCCCAGGCAACGGCGAGCTGGGCCCCAGCGGTCCCAACGAGCCTGAGCGCATCCTTTCGATGATCGACTTCCACCTCACACGCCCCAACGGCACCGGTACGTGCGGGCGCGGATGGATGGCTTGCTTTCGGCACACAAATCATACAACAGGGTGTCTTGCGGCTGGGCTGCATGTGTTGCCTTTGGCCTCACCTGCCCATAAGGCTGTGTGGCTTGGGTGGGTGGGGGGCCGCTGCTGCTGGGCGGGGGCGGGCATTGGTGGTTGGGAGCCAGCTGCTGTGCCCCCACCGGCAGCCGGGCGCAGTGGGCACACCGGGTGGGCGTTTCAGTGCACTGCTGCGTTTGTCTTGGCCGGTTTTAGCAGGGCCTCCTTGAGTCTCCCCGCCTCGCCTGCCCTGGCCCCCGCCTCTCACCCTCTTTCCCCCCCACCCCTGGCCCTCTCCCCTCTGCAGACCTGTCCCGCTTCAAGAGCGTGCTGCTCACGTGCAAGTCCAAGGGAGCCATGCCCTCGGCGGCCGCCTGAGAGAGGAGGCAGCCGTAGAGGGAGGGAGGGAGCCATGCCCGCTGCGGCGGCCCGTCATTGCAGCGCACCCGCAGCCACACAGGGTTGGCGCTGGGAGGCAGGTGCCGGCTCGAGCACGGGTGCATGCAGTAACAGAGGACAGATGGCTGGAGGCGGGCCGCGCAACCCGCATGCGGCTGCAAAGCACAAAGCCCAATTTCTCTTATAGTACCAAAGAATCGTTGAACACTTATCATCCTCCTCCTTTCTGTTTGTTTTGTGTATTCAGCCGCTTTTCCAAGATTGCTGGCGCTTGCCCACCCCTGCATTTCTGCCTGCTTCCTAGCCACTTGGCGGATGACGCCGTGCCAGGTGCCTGCCGTGCCTTACAAGTCACTGTGGCAAGGTAGCGATTTGCATTTCACAAGGGGCAAGAGTGGAGTTATACATGTTATTTGCATGTATGTAAGTACATCATGAGCTGTTACGGTTACATAAAAGTGTGCCCTTGAACACACCGGGCACACAGAAGCAGGGGGGCACATTTAGGAAAGCCGCAGGTAGCAGGCGAGAAACGGATACAGCTATTGAGTGCAGCACCATACAGCGCCAGGCTTGTCAACAGGCGACAGCGACCGGCGGCGCTGGCTGCTGTAGCCGTGCACGTCCACAGCGGTGCAGGCCGCAGGCGGCTGCTGCTCGCCGGCACAGCGGGGTGCACCGCTCCAAAGCCACATCCCAAGCCAGGACCAGGTAGGCGGCGGCCAGGCCTGCAGGTGGGCATGTGGCGGGAAACGAGCAAGGCTAAGTGTGGTCGCAGGTGCCCTGCCAGCGCCACGGCTGGCTTGCCGACAGCTGGCGGCTGGCTGCATGCGGGGAGAGGTGTTCACTTTGAGAGAGGGGCGTGCCAGGGCGTCACGTTCCGCGTCTGCGCGGAGCACCCTGCACCTCGAGTGCCCGCAGCGCCTGCCGGCACGCCTGCCGCCCCACTGCCAGCATGCCCGCCTCGCAGCGCCGAGCGCTACAGCATCTCCCCCACCTTGAAATTTCCAACAAGGACCGTCAGCAACCTGAGAAGCTCACCTGCCACCACGCCTAGCGCCACGTTCCCCATGGCCAGCGTGACCACAGCGGTGAGCAGCAGCACCGCCATGCCCCGCTCCCCCCGCTGGTTGCGCCCGCACGCCGCCAGCTGGATGCCGGCAAAGACCAGCATGGCGCCTGCGTGGCGCCAGGCGGGCAGGCAGGGGATGTCAGGCAGGGATTCTGGAGGGTGGCGGGCAAAGGGGCAGGGCCGATGCTGTGCAGACATGCACCGCTGCCACCACGTGCAGGGGCGGGGTAGCCGCCTGCTTCCGCGTCCCGCGCCAGCCTGCGCCTCCTAGGCACCAAAAGTCGGCCAGGTGTGCAGTGACTGACGGTGCCAGGGCTGCGTGCTGCCTTGCCACATCGTGCACAGTTGAATGTATTGCTGCACGCCCGCCTCCTGCCTTGCCGGCTCACCGAGCAGTGGGGATGGGAAGCTCTTGAGCAGGGTGAGGAGAGAGGAGCCAAAGAGGAGTCCCAGGGACAGCTTGACCAGTCCCAGGAAAATGGGAGCCGCCCCCGTGCGGGCGCCAAAGCGAGCCTGCAGCCCGGCGGGGCGGCAGCATGGGTGGGCGGGTGCTGAGCCAGCAGCGCACAGTGCACACACATGCATTGGCCTGGCAGCACGCGGGTGTACTGCATGCTGCAGCACTGGCGCCCTTTGCTGCCGCCGCTACAGCTGCTGCTGCCGCCGCTACAGCTGCTGCTGCCCCATGCACCCCCTAGCCTCCTGCTTGCCTCATCCCCTAGAGCACCGATCCCGCTTCCCACACAGTGTCACCGTTGTCATTCTGTCGCAGCCAGAAGTGCGACGTCAGCATGTGGGCGCACGCACCTGCGCTGCCAGCCCGCCGGCTCCGTGGCAGGAGGGCATGGCTCCGAACCAGCATCCCGCCATGTTCATCGCCCCCACGCTGAAGGCCACTGCAAGGGGGAAGGGAGGGGGGTGTGAGGAGAGAGGGGCGGTGCAGTGTAGGGAGTGTCAGTGGGTGAATGAAGGTTGTTGAGGAGGGATCCACAGGAGAAAGGCAGGGGGCATGGCAGGGTCCCCGACAGGCTATGCGAGGTGGAGCCAGGGGGCAGGCGTGCAGGCCGCAGCCTAATCCCCGGGTGCCCACCCCGCCCGCCACTGGAGTGTTGTTTCACTGGCTACAAAGAAGGGGGCAGCCCAAGTCTGCTCAAGGAGGGGCAGGGCAGTACATTGGCAGGGCGCAGAACCACCCAAAGGCACAGCAGAAGCACGCACAGCACCCCAGCAGGCTGCCCCGCCAGACCGGCACACACTGGGCGCCCACGCACCGTGGTCTGGCGAGGCGGGGCGGTCTGGGAAGAGCTCTCCCGCCAGCTGGCACACGCTGATGACAGAGTTGAACGACGTCAGCGCCAGCTGGGGTAGCCCCGCTTGCAGGATGCCTGGCAGGCGGGGGAGAGGGAGGGGCCCGGGAAGTGTGCAGGCGGGTGAGGCGAGCAGGCGGGGGAGGCAAGTGGGTGGGAAGATGGTTGCTGCGTCCACACCACTGGCAAAGCGCCAACCGCTTGCGTGCTCATTGGTGGCGCAACCAGGGGGGCGCCCGCCACTGCCAGCTGCTGCCCAAGTTCTGCTCTGCTCTGCTCTGCTCTGCTCTGCTCTGCTCTGCTCTGCTCTGCTCTGCTCTGCTCTGCTCTGCTCTGCTCTGCTCNGCTCTGCTCTGCTCTGCTCTGCTCTGCTCTGCTCTGCTCTGCTCTGCTCTGCTCTGCTCTGCTCTGCCGCCGGCAGCTCACCAATCCGCCAGTCTTCCGCCGACGGCACCAGGGCCTGGATCGCGCTGGGCCCAAAGCTCAGCGCACGCGCCACACTGCGAAGTAGAGGGAGGACGATGGAGCCAGGAGGTCAGCAGGCAAAGCAGGTCAGCGGGGCAGCAGGGCAGCAGGCAGAGCAGGGCAGCAGGCTCAGCAGGCGCAACCAGGACGCAGCTAGCTTGTGTGGAGGCTCACACCTGCTAGGATCCTGCCAGACCCCCCCAGACCCCCCAAACAAGTGCTCTAGCAGATGGTGAGAACATTCTTTTCCAGCGGTTTGGCAGTCCGTGCAGCTACAGACAGCAGTGCCACCGCCCACACCAACGGCACCCAATCCAATCCCAACCCGTCCCACCGCCGGCTCCCCGGCCCTGACCGCACAGCTGGCCAGCCCCGGCTCACTCTGGGTAGTAAGCCAGCGTGAGCACCACACCCAGCACCACCAGCAGAAGCGCCGCAGGCAGCTGAAAGCCCCGCCGCCTGCCGCTCAGTGCCAGCTTGGCAGCGGTGCCGCTGCCGCTGGCACTGCCGCCAGGCGCGCCGTCGCCGCCGCCCGTCAGGCTGCGCTCTGTGCGGCTGCCGATGCGCTCCAGACTGTGCTTCAGGCGAAGGAGAGGGCGGCTGTCGCCGCTGCCCGCGCCGCTGCTGCCGCTGCTGCATGCATCGCTGCCCGCGTCGGCGTCCGCCGCTGCCTCCTTGCCTGCCTCAATCGCCTCTACAGCTGCTGCCTCCTTGGCTTCTTCCGGTGCTGCTGCTGCTACCGTCCCGCAGCCGGCTGGCCGTGGCTCGCTCCCAGTCTCATCCTGCGGCAGCAGTAGCGGGGGCGGGCGGGGCATGGTTACATCGCAGCACAGGCGGGGCGCGTGGCAGGCAAAGACACCCTTGCTGCGTGCGCGCAGCCTGATCAGATGATCATTCTTGAATGGCACCATCTTGCACCACAAACCATGACAGCTCACCACTCGAGGGTAACACACGCAGCAGGTGTTGCCTGGACTAAGGGCGGCACTACGCGTCCACGCCTGTACCCATCAAGAATCTCAACCTGCCCATCTAGTGCCCCGCCCGCCGACAGGCCTGCGGCACACTCGATGAGGGGGGTGCCACCCCACCCACCCACCTCCCTTGGGTAGACGGTGAGCAGGATGAAGGCGAGGGCAAAGAGGGAGAGGAAGAGGCCCTCTGCACCCCACCAATGCCTCGTGGGCGCCGACTTGCCGTTGGCGTACCAGGCCTGCTGCCAGCCCTGCAGGGAGGTGGCGTGAGGCAGGGGTTAGGGAGGGCGGGCCGCAGCAGCGGTTGGGTGGATGCAGGGGAGGGCCGGCTGTGGCAACGCTGGGACTGGGGCGGGGCGGCGGGGAGAGACCCCGAGTGCAGCACAGTTGCACGTGATGCAACCAGAGCTCAGCTGTCTCAGCGGTGCACACAATGGCATGCTGGCGGCAGCAGGCGCAGGCACCCACGCGTTCTGGCCCCTGCTTTCTGAGGAGGGGAGCAGGCACGCCCAGGCACAACGCAGGGTCGGCATGGGGAGCCCAGCACGGTGCACCCCAACCCTGGCGGTTTGAAGTTTGTACAGTAGGGCAACATTGCCCCCTGTGCCCGCCCACCTTCCTGGCCAGTTCCAGCCCCAGCCCCAGCTGCATGCCTCGGATAACGGGCATGGGGATGAGCCTGCAGGGAGGGAGGGCAGGGAAAGGGGGGCGGGCCAGGGCAGGGAGGCAGGAGGGTGGAGGTGGCGAGAGGAACACAGCTTGCTGGCCTTCTAAGCAACAACCTGAGCGCCTGCTGTGAAGCAAGAATTCCGAGCATAGCGTGCACTCACTTGCTGGCCAGCCAGAAGGCGCGCAGCGCGCCCAGCGCCATCACGCACGCGCTCACAAAGATGCCGGCCGCCATGATCTGAACAGGGGGTGGTCATGTGGAACAGTCAGCTTGCTGAACACTCGGCAGTGCGATCGGCATCGCCTGGATTGTCTCCGCCGCCGGTGCAAGGGCTGCCATGCATGGCACGAGCAAGCCTACCGGCCGCCCCCCCCGACGTGCTGCCGACGCTGTGATCATGCGAGGACACGCTACAACCTGCTTGCTCCAATCACCCCAACAAATCTGCCGTCTCATGAGACCATCACATGGCTCCCCATGGACATTACATGTAACAAGCAAGCAAACAACAAAGTGTGCACACCTGCGGCACGGTCAGCGCTGCCTGGCTGAGGGCCACCGCTGCAATGGTCTTCATGGGCTGGACAGGCATGGGGATGCCAAAAGCGACACCGGTGATGATGTTGTAGATGCCTAAACACCGAGGGGGATGGGAGGGGATGGGAGGGACGGAGTCAGTTGAGGTGCAGCTGCCTTTGCAGGGTGCAGCTGGCTTTGCAGGATGAGCAGGCGTGGACTGCTTGAGCATACAGATGTTGTGATGATGTTATCGATCAGGCGTGGACAGGGAGGACGGGAGGGACGGACACGGGAGGAGCGGTGCAGTGCAAGGCGACGCGTGCAAAAGGCAGTAAGGAGGGAACAGCGTGGGACGACGGGCGCATGGCAGCATCCGGAGGCAACGCAGGGTAAGCGACAGCAACAGAAGCAGAGCCATCCCTCCCTCAGCAACGCATGAAACATGAACATCTGGCACGAGCAGAAGCAGAAGAGAGGCCCTGCATACCCACCCACCCACCCACCCACCCACCGGAGAAGATGAGCGTTGTGCTCAAGTTGAGGCCGCTGGTCTTCACCAGCCCCACCAGCAGTGGCAGGAAGGTGCCCAGGTCACCCAGGCTGCCGCTGACCTCCTGAATTTAACAGCAAAGAGGGCGGGGTGGGGAGCATGCGCTCAGGGCAGGCTGTGAAGGCCAGCAGCAAGATACTGCCGCTGCCGCCGGCTGCCGCTGCCGCTGTCGCTGCCGCTGGCTGCTGCATACAGAGTGCAGGGCTTGGCGTTCTAGACAAGGCGTAAATCTACCGCACGGTAAGCTGACGTATCAATATAGAGTCGGGTGCACCTGCAGGGTGAGGTTGCGCCAAAAGGTGGCCACGCCGGTGGCAGCGGCCGCCCACAGGCGGCGGGGCGCCGCCGCCAGCCG
>JTEE01000211.1:15791-27170 GCA_002896455.3 Chlorella sp. ArM0029B | reverse complement strand
GTGGGGGCGGTGGCGCCGCTGGCCATTGCGCTGCCCGCTCGATCGGCAGCGGCTGTTCACGGCAATTTGCAGCGCTCCCGGTGCGCGAGTACAGTTTGTGCGCACTAACACTCTCGACGGCGCCCCAAAGTGGCCAGGCTCTCACAGCAGGAAGGGGCAACCGGCAAGTGGTGTTCGGTCTACAACAGACACGAAAACTTGAAGAGGTGGCGGGGGGCAGAAGAGTGAGTCCGAGAGGCCCCTGACCCCAAGCTGAGGCCAAGGTCGCTCAGAGAAGCACACACACTCAGGTGCTGCGTGATTGTCGCACCACGCAGCACATTTGTTTCAGCACGATCCGAGCCGTGGAATGAGACTGCCTGCAAGCAAGAACCCTAGCCCAGTGTCGGCTGCAGTCCCGCTGGCGCCTGTGCCCCCGCTTGACCCAGTCGGCGAGCACATGCCAACCCATACAACTGTGTATAGCTCGAGGGCCCATGCTTCTTAACAACCAATGCGGTCGCTCGAGAGGCGACCTCTACACAGCAGTTTGCTCCTGTTGTTCGTTCGGTGTTGATGAGCGAGGGCAGACACTGGGCAGACAGAGGCTGAGCACAGCGCCCTATGCATCTCAATTACCTTGTCTTAATATCAATATTGAGACCAATACCTACGCAGCAGTGATAGCCTGGCCTGGCCGGCCGCCGCAACTGGGGGCCGGCCGCCGCAACTGGGCCGGCATCCTTCACATCCTTCACATGTGACCTAAAATTTCGTGTCGCGCTGCATCTCGCCCTTGAGATCGCCAATAGCTGATCAAGCCGCGCCGTCAACTCGGCCGGGACAGCGCCCCCACGCGAAAAGGCTGAAAGTCAAGCCGCCACAGACAGCCTGGCGACTTTCAGCTGCTCTCCCCCTGAACTGCAGCTGCCATCGCCCTGTTCTCACCCTTGCTGTCATCCATTCCGTTCCATCAACGCTCTCCACCTCTCTCAACGCCAGCGGGCAACCCTAACCCTCTCACTGCCAGCAGTCATGTCCAAGGCTCCTATGACCGTGATGGTCACCGGCGCGGCAGGTATGCACCAGCAAATGTGGCCAACGCGCAAGGGTTGACACCTCAACTGCATGATCCCCTCGAACCGAAGCGCACCCTGACTTCCTGCCTGGCTCAGCGGCCCATGGTAGGGGCCCGCAACGCACCGACGGAGCGGCGCAACGATGGGAATGAACGGGGGGTAGTAGCAACACCGGCGGCGGCGGCGGCGGCGGTGGCAGCCCGACTCGCGCTCAGCGGACGCGCGACTCACTCCATTTTTTCTGCCTGCTTGTCTGTAACCCCACCCGCAGGCCAGATCGGCTATGCCTTGTGCCCTATGATTGCGCGCGGCGCCATGCTGGGCCCTGACCAGCCCATCATCCTGCACATGCTCGACATTGAGCCCGCCAAGCAGGTGGGCGGGCGGGGGTGCCTGAGCGTGGGCGGCGTTAGCCGCCAAGCAGGTGGGCGGGCGCCTGTTGTTTGTTTGCGGGGTCAGCTGCCGCCACGTGCGGGCAGCTGTCCATTGTTGTGATCTCAACATGCATGTGCAGCAGGGGGGCGCGGCTCTGGGGCACAGGGTGCGAGGACAGGGCACCAGGAGTTCGGAGGGTTTGCCAGCGCAGGCTCCCTTTTGGTTTCGCTCACTTTGCCTCCTGCCCTGCATCAAGCAGCTGCTGCCCGTGTCTATGCTGTCCCAGCCTCCCACTGGGGGATGTGCACTTACCTGCCTGGCCCTCCCACTGTTACGCTGAACAGAAATTGTTTTCGATACACCTCACACAACGTGCGACCGCGCCTGCCTTCCTCTCCCGTCACCCCCTCGTCCCCCCTGCCCCCTTGAGGCGGCAGGAGGGCGTGCGCATGTGGCCGCCGTCCCTCACCCCACATGTGATCACGCCTGCACCCTCCTCTTCTGTCACCCCCTGGTCGCCCCCTTCAGGCTGGAGGGCGTGCGCATGCGGCCGCCGTCCCGCATTGCCGCACCCACACATGATCACGCCTGCCTTCCTCTTGTTCATCATCTCCTGCCCCCTGCAGGCGCTGGAGGGCGTGCGCATGGAGCTGGTGGACGCCGCATACCCGCTGCTGGCCGGTGAGTGATAGCAGCTTCCTGCTGGCTTCCTGGTGCCGCATGCGGTGCAAACTCCTGCAAACTCTTCTCAAATTAGCATTTACCAACAGAGTGAGAAGCAGACATCAGACACCCCAGGGGTAGTGCGGGAGCTGGGCTGCCGTTCACACATGTGGATGTGTGCGGTCCGTGCTGCCTGCCCCCGGCGCATACTCCTGTACATGCCCCCCCGCCCACACACCTCGCCTCACCACTGCTTTCTTCTTCTGCCGTCCCCCCGCCAGGCGTGGTTGCCACCACCGATGCTGAGGTGGCGTGCAAGGGCGTGGATGTGGCGGTCATGGTGGGGGGCTTCCCCCGCAAGGTGAGGCAAGAATGGAATGTTGATTGCTGTTTTTGTATGTGTGACTGGGATGTCGCGTCTGTGTTGGGGTGCGCGCAAGGGGTGGCGTTCATGGTGGGTGCCTGGCCCTTGCAAGGCGAGCAATAAATGCTGATTGCTGTTCTCCTCTTCCGCTTCACACATATGATGAGGGGTGCATGGGGCGGCCATGGGGGGAGGCTTCCCCCGCAAGGTGAGGGAACAATGTTGAGTGCTGGTACAAATGGTTATTTAGACGTTCTTCCGACAGATCGAGTTCGTGCATTTTTAGTAGGGGTTCGTCTGGCTGGGATGTCGCTTCTGTGTGGGGTGCGCGCAAGGGGTAGTGTTCATTTTGAGAGGCTCCCCCGCAATGTGAGGGGACAATGTTCAATACCGCCTGTCCTCTTCTTCCACCTCAAATGTACGAGGAGGGATGCATGGGACGGCCATGGTTGGTGGAAGGCTTCGTCACTGCTGCTTCATCACTGCCCGTCCCTCCCTCCCCACTGCCCCTCATTTCAGTGCCCTACATGCTTACGCTCACCTTGCCGCTGCCGACTTTGCCTCTGCTGTTCGACTTTGCCACTGCTGTGCACGCTTATGCTCACCTTGCCGCTGCCGTCCTCCCCACTGCCCCTCTCTTCCCAGGCGGGCATGGAGCGCAAGGATGTGATGAGCAAGAATGTGGCCATCTACAAGGCGCAGGCATCCGCGCTGGAGAAGGGAGCCAAGCCCGGCTGCAAGGTGGGGGGGAGACGGACGGCGGGGTGTTCTGGAGGCGGGCACGGTGCCTGTTGTTGTGCAAGGGGGGCCAGGGAATGCGCTCCTTGCTGCAGAGGGGCGTGCGCTGGGACGGGAAAGGAGGCGGCGTGCGTGCCTCGTTGGGGAAGGCGAGCGGAGGCATGTCTGTGCAAGGGTGTGCTGGAAATTGGGGGTGCGCATTGATGGGAAAGGGGTGCGGCCTTGCTGGGGAAGGAGAGCGATGGTCATAGGCATGCCTGTGCAATGGGGCGGTTCCTGGCAGCGGTTTCATAAAGGGCCGAGGAGGCAGGTGGCGGATCGTGCCGGTGTGGTTTGCAATCGCAGCCCTGTGCTGCAGCGCAAGCTTCCTGCCGCACAGGGCTGCGCAGCGCAGGTCACACCGGCACGCTCCGCCTCCTGGCTCCTCGTCCCTTCGTGAAACCGCTGCCAGGCACCACCCCAAGCTTCCTGCCGCACACGGCTGCGCCTCTGTGCTGCACAGTTCTGGGCTGGCTCCGTGCCGTGCTGCGCTGCTGTTCAGGGGATTGTGGCGGCCCCAGCAGCCACGGATTTGCAGGAATGTGCCATGCTGACCTGGCGCCACGTTGCCTGCTGTGCTGTGCTGTGCTGTGCAGGTGATTGTGGTGGCCAACCCCGCAAACACCAACTCCCTCATCCTCTCTGAGAACGCGCCCTCCATCCCCAAGGGTGAGCCGGGCGGTAACACCTGGTAGTAGCAGTTGAATGCCTGTCATACGTGTCGAGTGAGAGACGTGCGAGTGAGGTGAGTGAGCCAAGCGTCGCGTTCGCCTGCTCTGCACGCTTCATGCGCGCACCCCCTCTTTTGCTTGCTGGCAAGTGGGCCAGGGTTCGTGGCATGTGCTGCTGTGCATGCTTTGTGCACACCCCCTGTGCCGCACCCTCCCAGCACCACGCCAGGGAGTGTAGCGCCGAGTTGTCCACCTTGTCTTGGCGGGACTTGCTTTCTGCCCAACCAACACCCTGCCTGCCTTACCATCCCCTCCCCGTGTCCCGCCCTCAGTCCCCTGTGTGTGCATGTGTCATTGCAGCTGCCCATCTAACATCGCGTCTTTCTTCCTATCCCCTACCTGTGTCCCGTCCCCGTGTGTGTGTGCGTGTGTGTGTGTGTCTCTCTCTCTCTCACTGCAGCTGCCCACTCAACACCCCGCCTCCCTCCTCATGCCCGTGGTTCATTGCAGAGAACATGACGTGCATGACCCGGCTGGACCTCAACACCCTCCTGACCATCCCCTCCCCGTGCCTCCCCCCCCCCGCCTCGTGTTTCGTTGCAGAGAACATCACGTGCATGACCCGGCTGGACCACAACCGCGCCCTGGGTCAGCTCAGCGAGCGCAGCGGGGTGCACGTGAGCAAGGTGAAGAACGTAATCATCTGGGGCAACCACTCGTCCACCCAGGTGAGTGTGCTGCAGGCGGAGCAGGGACCAAATTGAAGGGGGCAGGGGTGCTGTTGTTGGGTCAGCAGGACGAGTGTTGTGTGTCAACCACCCTGCTACCTTTGCAACAATTCACCCATATCACGGAATAGTGCCCTTGTTCAGCACGCCACCGTTCACGGCCCCCCCTCAGCCCGCCTGCAAGCAGCAACAAGCAGTAGTGATCAGCCTGTGCCTCTAGCCTGCAGCACCCGGACGCCAACCATCCAGCCACCGCCAACGGCACCCCCACCGCCCGCCCGCTAACAGCACTGCAGTGCTCATCAATCTGTGGCAATCATCTCTCCCCCTCCCCCTGCCCTGCCGCAGTACCCCGACGTCAACCACGCCACCATTGACGGCAAGCCCGCCCGTGAGGTGATTGGCGACGACTCCTACCTGGACGGGGAGTTTGTGAGCTGCGTGCAGCAGCGCGGCGCCGCAATTATCAAGGTAAGCAGAGGGGTCGGGGCGGGGGCTGTTGACAGCTGTTTGGTTTAGAGCTGTTATTGCTAAATAAGAAGACAAGAAATCGTGAGCTGCGTGCAGCAACGCGGCGCCGCACTCGTCAAGCTAGGCACAAGGGGCGGGGCGGGGCGCTATGTAGAGGGTGGTCTGCGCCAACTGAGAAGACAGAATGTTACACAGGCAACCTGCGGGCACTTTTGACATTCAGGGCAGGCGGCTGGACAGACGGGCAGGTCGTGGTAGGATTAGGGTTTTAGGGTTTAGGGTCCTGTTGATCCTGTGTGCGGCGGCGCGGCGCAGCCAGCATCCAGGCATGTGTGGCACAAGAACCCGCATTCCCGAGGTTGCTTTGAATGTCAAATCAGAGGGCAGGCAGGGCCGCCTATCTGGGCGGAGGGCTGGGCCACCTGCGCCATCAAGGGTGCCCACGTCGGCTGGACGGCTGCACCAGGAAGGCCTGTGCTGTGCTGTGCTGTGCCAGGGGCTGTTGTGTGCAGTGCAAGCTCACCATCTCACGCACGCTTTGAGTTCTTATGTTTGTCTCAAGCTAGGGGACCAGCTCTCCCTGTCCCCTCCCCCCCCTCTGTTTGGGGCAAGCCAGGGTGAGATGGCTCCCCCTGTTTCCCCACTCCTTTGTGTGTTCACCCTCCTCATCCTCCCCCTCACGCATTGCCCCTATTTCGCACTCGTCGCCCCCACCCTGCCCTCCCCACCCTCTGCAGGCCCGCGGCCTCAGCTCCGCTCTCTCTGCCGCCTCCTCCGCCTGCGACCACATCCGCGACTGGGCGCTGGGCACGCCGGGTGAGGGGAGGGGAGGGGAGGGGGTTGCAAGAGAGAAGGGAAGGGTGGAGGCGGTCTGTGCGGCACAGAGCAGGCTGGCGGCGAAGAGGAGCGAGCCCGAACCGCCGGCCCCCGCCCCCCCGCACCTTGCCCTGCTTCTCATCTCCGCTGGTGCGCACACCCAGCAGGCGGCGCAGCAAAAAGAAGTTGATCTCCAGCTCTGTGAACACATCGGGCAGGGCGCCCACCTCGCCCAGCACCTGCACAGCGAGGAAGGACAATGAAGGAATGAGAGACAATCTTGAAAATCATGTGTCACTGTTGATAGAGCGGCCAGCGCGCACACCTCGTCCAGCAATTGGCACACGACACAAGGATGAGGGGAGGAAAGGGAGGTTGGTGTCGGGAGGAAAGGCGGATTTTGAGCTGGGGATAGGGAGGGGCCAGGGGCAGGGCGCCCACCTCACCCAGCATCTGCACCCGACAACCACGGGATGGGGCGTTGATGAGGACAGCGATGATTAGGGACGAGAAAACAGGTTCAACCAGGGCGGACTACAGGAGCCCCTCCTGTACACACACGCACCGGCAAAACACCTAGTCGCCCATCCACCGGTCCAACCAAGCAATCCGCGCCTTATGCACACACCTGGGCAAAACACACACCAACCCTCCTGCCCACCCACCTGTCCGACCAGCCGATCCGCGCGCGTCAGCGTGGGGTCCACCGTCGTCCCCACCCCGATCAGCCCTCCAGGCACCGCAAACTGCAGCGGGTTCTGCTCCGCAAACAGCGAGACGATGCGGGAGCGGATGGGTATGCACTTGATGGCGCCGTTGGCGTCCTTGGTCACCACGCCCGGCCGCACCTCAATCTCCTGCCCCATGCGCAGCACGCCCTGTGGGGGGAGGCAGGCAGGCAGGCAGACAGGCAGGGGTGGGGGTGGGGGAAGGTGAGGTGGCAGGCAGGCAGGCGGGAAGGACACCTCAACCTCCTGGCCCATGCGCAGCACGCCCTGTGGGGGGAGGCAGGCAGGCAGGCAGGCAAGGGGGTGGGGGTAAGGTCAGGTGTAGACAGGCAGGCAGGCGAGAAGGACACGTCGACTTCCTGGCCCATGANGGGGGGCCATGCTGTTCTTCTTGCCCTTGGTTGCGTCCCCCCAATCTACCCCCTGCCCTGCTGTGCTTCTTGCCCTCTGTTGCTTTGCCGTCACCTCAATGTACCCCCTGCTCCGTTGTGCCTCTTGCCCTCGCACGGCGAGGGGCGTGGTGCGGCGGGTGTGCACAGCTGTCCTGGGCAGGGGGGTGAAGGGCCGCAGACCCACCTATGACTGTGTGCTGGGCATGTAGGGCGGGCGCAGCAGGCACAGCAGGGGAGGCAATGCAGGACTGGGCAGCAGAGCGGACTTGCAGCGCCCCTTCCTGTTCACTACCTCGCTGTCCTGCGCCCCCATGCTCCCACCATGCAGAGGGCACACATGTGCTCTAGCTGTGTTCTATGGGTGTTCACAGCCAGTCGGCGCCCTCTTCCCTTCCTTCTCAACTCACCTCTCTGCCCACTTCCCCCATGCTCCCACCCTGCATGCAGAGGGCGCGTATGTGTCCATGGGCGTGTACAGCGACGGCAGCTACGGCGCCCCCAAGGACATTGTCTACTCATTCCCCGTCACATGCAAGGACGGCAAGTGGACCATCGTGCAGGTGGGGGCCCGGACAGGGCAGGGAGGGAGGTGCCTGGGGACTGAGGAGATGTAGCAAGGGAGGGAGGGAGGTGCAGAGCTTTTGGAGTGATGGAGGGAGGTGCCTTGGGGTTGCACAGCTGGTGGACCGAGGGATGGAGCTGCACGCTGCCCGGTTGTGGGAACATGCTGCGGGGTCGGGAGTGTTGAGAGCAAGCGGCATACCTATCTCGCGAACATGTCTCCTTTGTCCCCCTTTTTGTACTGCCAGGGCATGTGCAATGGGGGGGCATTTGCTGCCAAGGTGAAGCCCGGTGCGCCTTCTGCTGCTCTGACCCGTCTCTTTCCCCCAACCTTTCAATCCTCTTTGCACTGCAGGGCCTGTCCATCTACGAGGCGTCGGCCTGCCACAAGATAAAGCCTCCCTGCAGGTGCACACTGCCTGCTCTAATCTCTCATCTTCCCTCCCGTAACATGTGCAGGGCCTGTCGATCGACGAGGCGTCCGCTGCCAAGATGAAGGCGACCGGAGAGGAGCTGGTGGAGGAGAAGGCGCTGGCCATGGAGTGCCTGGCTGACGCGTAACTGACTCGTTGACCAAGCATTAACCGGCGTTGACCGGTCGCATTGACCGGCGGCCGGGGCGGCAGGCGCAGCGCCCGGAGCGGCGGGCAGGGCATGTATGGAGGCGGGCAGTTCACACGGCTGACCGCCGGGGTGCCCGTGTGTAGTTACGGCGGTTGTGAGAATCATGCGCACACCGCCTAGCACTGCTTGCGGCAACCCATCCCGTTTCTTGCGAAAGGAACAAGCCCTCCCCCGCCGAGCGCTTTGTCACAAGCGCCGCATTCTTGCATCCTTGATCCACCACACCCCATTCAATGTTCGCTTCGTGTGTGTGTCACACATTTTGCACTTTGCTTTTTAAAGAAGCCACTGTGCCTCAGTGACGACGAGAGGCCGGCAACTGACATGGCAGGATTTCTGCCAGAAGGTGGTTTGGTTTGGCTGTAGTGGCGCTGGCTGTAGCGGCGCTGGCGCCGGCAGGAGTGACCGAGCCAGTGGGAGCCGGTGCCATGCCCAGCTGAGGCTAGCGCAGTCGTCGCCTGCCCTGCACATGCGTTTGCAGTCAACTTTCGCGAAACTGCATGAAGGCGCAGAACGAGTTTGCCGCTAGGTCAGACTGGCTGCCTTCCTCCCCGCCACCTGGCGGGGCACTGGTGCAACCTTCCTGACGCGTCGCCGCGACCTTCTAGTTCACATTTTTCGCACCCCTCCACCCGAGGCTCCCTGACCCGCTCCTCGGCTTGCTGCACTCCGGCACCTCGTCCCGGCACACGATGGCAACTCGCTGGGCGAGCTTCTTCGCGCTGGCGCTGCTGCTGTGCAGCGCCGCGGCCAGCCCCAACGGTGCGTGGGGTAAGGTTGCAAGCGCGGGTTCCGAGGCGTAGGGTTCAGCCTGCTGGCCCAGGGAGGCGGGCGGGTTTCGGGCGGGCGGTGAGTATGCGGCAGCGGCACCGTCCAAGGCTGTATCGCAGGTTACTCTTTTAGCCCCCCGTCCCTGTAGTGCCGCGTGACTGCAGGGTACTCTCCGCATACACAAAGCCTTCTCAGCTGCTTGCATGCTCTGCGACGCGCCTCCCCTCTGCCTCCGCATCTCCCTCCCATGTGCCCCTCCACCTCCCCCTGTCAAACGTGCAGGCCGCCTGGGGGACCGCAAGCTGCGCCGGCTCCTGCAGGACTCTTCTGCCACCGCCTCGGCACAGGCCACTGCGCAGGCCCAGGTGGGCACCTGGTGGGCTGGGAAAGAAACGCTCGGTCCCGCCCCCGACCCGCCCGCTGCAGCTTCCTCTGTAGCTGCCGCAGACGCCCCTACTTGGAACGCCTCCCTTAACATACTCGAACCCAAAGCGAGTAGATATGCTTTATCCCTACCCGACCGCTTGCCTGCCTGGCAGTGCATGTCCTGGGGCCAAAGCTGCTTGCCTCCGTAGCATTGTCTCCTCCCATACTCCGCCACGCCGCTCATTTACGGCTTCTTGCCACCCCCATCTCTCCTGCCCCCCTGCAGTCCCTGGTCCAGCAGATCTGCTCCAACCCCCAGGCAGCCGCCTCGGCCCTGGCCAGCGCAGCCGCCAGCGCCCAGGGTGGTGCCGCCTCCGCGGAGGCTTCGGCCGCCGCCATGGCCATTTCCCAGGCCTGCACCCAGTGCCCCGGGGCCCTGTCCACCGCCCTCGCACGTGAGTGGGCTTGTTTTGACTGCAGGGGTGGGCTTGTTTCGTGTTTGTGTGCTGCTTCAAGGAGGGGTCAAAGGCAGCAGGTGCGCCCCTCGTGCCCTCCAGCCATCTTTGCAAAAACAAACTCCCGCTCCTGCTTCCCTGCTCTGCCTCCCTGCCTCCCCTCCCTGCAGAGGCCGAGGCCTCCGCGTCCGCCCAGGGAGGCGGCGGTGCCCAGGCCCTCGCCAGCGCTGTTGCCTCGGCCTCCTCTGGCGGTGCCCTGCCCGCCCAGTGCATCCCTCAGAGCCTGGCTGAGGCTTCCGCCTCTGCCCAGGCCACCGCTGGCGCCCAGGGTGGGTGGGTKGGGCAGAGTGGCTGGGTTGGGTGTAGGATGCCTGTGCCAGCCTGCTGGTAGAGACACAACTCGCATCTGATCCCGCCGCACCCTCCCCGGCTTGGTTCACACTCCTTCATGAGTCGCCGACCTGGCCCCCTTGCCTCGGCAGGCGGTGCTGGCGGCCAGGGTGGTGCCCAAGGGTATGGTGGCAAGAGTATGGTCTGGAGACCGGGCTGGCAGGAGTATGGTCTGGGGGTGGCAAGAGTATGGTCTGGCAGACCGGGTTGGCAGGAGGGCCACCTCACAAGCAGCTGCCGCCCAGCTGCCACCCTCAAGCGGCCCTGCCTGTCTCACAAACAACAACAACCCACATGAACACACCTGCCTGCAGGTGGTGCCGGCGCCCAGGCTTCCGCCCAGGCAACCGCTACCGCTGAGGTGAGGGCGGCTGTGGGCATGGCCTGCCTGCCTGCCTGCCTGCCGGTGCGTGCTTGGGGAGGCAGTCCCTGCATGGGTCCCCCCTCTCCACATCCTTCTCCATATGTCACAACAGCCCCTCCTGCCCCTCCTGCTGCTTCGCTGCCCTGCAGAGCCTGACCCAGCAGATCTGCAACAACCCCCAGGCAGCCGCCTCCGCCCTGGCTGAAGCTGCCGCCAGCGCCCAGGGTGGCGCCGCCTCCGCCCAGGCTGAGGCTGCCGCCGAGGCCATCGCCCAGGCCTGCACCCAGTGCCCCGGCGCCCTGTCCACCGCCCTGGCAGGTGAGCGGGCTTGGGCGCAGTTTGGGGCTCACTAGTATCTTTGTGTAGTATCTTTATGCAATCCTGCGTGTCCCGATTTGTTGTTCTGGGCCCCCACCTGGTTCTGGGGAACTGCTCTGTTGCCAGGTTCAGGTTCCAAGTGAACCCAGCGAATAGCGGGAGGGGAAGTTGAGCCAGTCTCATTGCCCGCATCATGCACATTGCTGATCCCGCCCCCCCGCCTAGTCTAGTCTAGTACTTACAGCTTTACGCAAGCACCCTTTGTTAGAGGGGCCTTCAACATCAGTGGATTGACACGGTTCGTTCCTCAGAGCGGTTGAATTAAGCATGCACCCTTAATCAATCAATGAAACGGACTCATATCGCCGAGATTTCGATTGCAAATCTTTTGCCGCAAGCCGTGTCGACTCATGCCGCTCGATCGCGCCGCTCTTCGTTCTTCTACGTCTCGCAATGCCGGGGTTATGAAGGCTCCGAGCAACCGTGA
>JTEE01000022.1:1241410-1280058 GCA_002896455.3 Chlorella sp. ArM0029B | reverse complement strand
CCCCGGCCCTCACCGGCAGGATGGCAAAGCGAGAGCCCTTGGACTCCCAGGCACAGTCCTGGATCTTCTCGCTCCTAAGGATCAGCTCCAGCATGTCGATGGGGCAGTCCTTCTCCCTGCATGCATCAACCCAGGAACAGTGGTTGGTGAGCACCTTCAGCAGCGGAACACAGAACACTGGGCTGGACTTTCAATCCTAATTCCGTATCGATGGGGCAGTCCTTCTCCCTGCGCGGGTGCAGGGAACGCAGGTGCTAAGTCTTTCAGCAGAGAGGGCAGGGAGGGAGGCAGGGAGGTGGTGAGTGTTTGTTGAGCAGCGCAAGCAATCAATGGGGCAGTACTTCTCCCTGCGCGCATCATAACAGAAACAGTGGGTGGTGAGCGGCTGGCGGGCAGCTCGAGCCTGCCAATGGAATCATGCTTCCTCCTTGTGCAGGGCCGCAGGTTTCATGTATGCCATCACTTTCAAGGAAAGATCGACTACCTGACACCCCCGTTGCATGCCACCAACCTCAGCAGTACACCATTCCGCACCCGCCGCACCTCGTCACCCAACCAACAAGCCTCCCACATGCCCCCGCCGTACCCTGCGTCACCTGACCACCCGAGAGCACATAAGGAGGGGGTTCAACCGGTGTAGCCGAGTACACACAGCACTTCCCCGCGAGGCAGGCGCAGTCGGGAAGCTCTAGGGCATTGCTGATGGTGTTTTTAAAACAGTGTGGCGCAAGAAGAAGGAGGGCCCGACCTGAGTGAGAAGAGCTCAAAGTTGGTGGTTGTGCTCTTCTTAGTCTTGGTCCACTTGTCCACCTGGACTGCAAGGTAGTCGCCCTGAGGGTGCCACGTCGTCTTCAGGCCTGCACAAAAGGGGTGTAGGAGGAGGGGGGTCAGGGGCCAGGGTTGTAGCAGAGGCGGAGAGTGGGTGGGGCCAAGCCAGGTAGTTGCCCTGCGGGTGCCATGCCAGGTTGAGGCCTGCAGGGAGAGGGTAGGGGGATGGGAAGTTGGGGCAGAGGCAGCGATAGCAAAGGTGCGGGGCGGGTAGACAGTCGCTCTGAATGCGTCGCGGGCGCTTCACCCCTGGGGTACAGGCAGGTGCTTCTCTCTACTTATAGCCAAGTATGAACCACTGTCCAATCCACCCTCCCCCTGCAATCAGAAGTGTGAACAACTGTTACTTCAGCTCCCCCGTGCAATGTCTGAGCTGGGGAACTTTGATCACTTCCCACCCCTCTCCCTGACCATCCTCCTCAGCCAAATCAACCGGCCTCCCCACAACAATCAGGTGACAAGCGCAAACGCACGCCCTCCCCGCACCACCGCATTCGACATCACACCAACAGCAACATCATCATCAGTGTAATAGACACAGCAGCTCACCTGCCACGGGCAAAATAGCAATTACTGTGCCGTGTTGCAGCGGTCGGACACAAAAAGGTTGAAGTGTCCTCCCCCCCCCGGTGCGCACACTACCCTCCCCCCTAGCTTACCAATCTCAACGCAACCGACAAAAGATCAACACTGAGCCACCCCCAACCCACCGTCCAGCATGCCGCGGTTAAACTCCCTCCTGTCCCTATCATAAACAGAACATAACCCTGACACAACCAAACATAACCTCGACACAACTTCCCCCCCACCCACCGTCGAGAGTGATGCGATGGTTGGAGACGAAATTGAAGTGCTGGCCCACGGCGGCGGCGTTGCCGGGCACCAGTGCCAGCATGGCAGCCAGATCATCAGCAAGGCTCAGGCTGGTCGCTGGACGCCCGGGCCGGGGATGGGCACGGGGCGGTCGCTGCGGGCGGGAGGGAGAAAAGCAGGGAGAAAGCAGGCAGGGGCAGCGGGGCGGCGGTGGGCGGGTGGGATGCATGCTTCAGGGAGCAACGCCGTCGCGCCGCGCGGGCCGATTGCCAACCCCTGCTCGCCCCACACTTGCCCACAGAAGTGGCGTGGGGTGGGTGGCCCTTGCGCCGGGCCTCGTGGGATGTGTGCCAAATATGGGCACACCACCTTTCCAGCTGACTTCATCTTATTCAACTATAGCTCAGCACAAGCGCGCGGGGGCAGTCGCTGTGAGCGGGCAGGAAAGCGCAGGGAGAACGCAGGCAGGGGCAGTGGGGCGGGGGCAAGCGGGTGAAATGCATGCTTCGAGGAGTCACTGCACTGCACCGATTGGCCCGCCCTGCTTGCCCCACCCATGCCCCACGGAAATGCTGGCCAGTGGATCATCCTTGCGCCGTGCCTCGTGGGACATGTGCCAACTTCAAACCACCACCTGTGCAGCTGACTTCCACCTAATTCAACTAGACTTCTGCCCAGGCCCTCACCGCAGGATGCGCTCCATGAACTGCGAGCAACAGGGAGAGCGGGTCGGCAACCGTGTTTTAGTTAACATAGTTTCTGTGGCTCAGGAGAATACAAGGTTTTTGTTCTAGTTGGACTGGCTGGCCGGGCAGGGACGGGACGTGCGGGCAGGCAGGCAGGCAACCAGCCAGAACGGCGGGGAGGAGTGTTTTGTTCGGCTTGCCTGATGGCTCACTCCGGCAGCACACAGACAGAGTCGCCTGCCTCCCTCCAGAACCACAGAACAACCTAGCTGGCGTGCTCAGACAAGCCAAAATTACCCTCACTCCTCTCTCACACTCACCCACTGCTTGCAGTCCTTGGCGGTGTGGGGGCCGTAGCTGCAGAGGGGGAGGTCGCCAACCTGCCCTGCCGGCCCCCTGCCCACTGCATGCAATGCATCTGGAACGCTTGACCAAGCTCGGGCTCACTGCATACCCAAGTGGGGTGGGCCGAGCTCCCTCACTGGCGGACGCCTTGCGCTTGTCCCCTTCCACATGCATCAGCTCCACGTCGTTGGCAGAGTAGGCGCCAGGCAGGAGCAGGAACGTTCAAAGGCAGCGGCAAGGGGAAACTCGTTCGCACTGGCCATTCCCGAGGCTCGCAGCACGCACCAGGAATTTAAATGCGGCTTGAATTGAATTGTGCGTGGCTGATTTTGAGGGGCGCAGTGCAGAGCTCGCTTGTAAGCTAAGCCTTAGCCTGGCGCGTGCCGCCCACTGGGGTACGCTGGCAGCGTGGCGCTGCGGGCCGGGTGGGCAACTCGTCAGTGCCACATTCAATGCGCATGTTTGCGAGAACTTAGTGATGGGAAGATACGTGTGCAACAGCATTTGCACTGTATTGAATTGACTGTCTCCTCCGTGCCAAGTGCTCCCGTCCCGCGTGGCACTACGTGGCAGGAGCGGCTTTGGCAGGCCGGCTGCACCTCGGCGCTGCATCGTGCGTGAATCCCAAGAAAAGGTCAGCACACCTATCCCCGCATCTGTGTGCCTGCTTTAAGTATCATGGACATTTTAGTATCATGGACATTTTCGCCTGTTGGGCACGGGTGTCTGAAAGTCTCAACGGCAGCCAGACGTCAGCGCTTGCCATCGGGCCCGCCAGCCTCGCCACCGGTTTGAAGGGGCAAGTTGGCACTGCCCCCAATCGTCACAGCGCATTAAAGTTGGAGTATTCTGTACAACATGCAAACGCTGCGAGAAGCTATCAACGCCTGCCAAAGTGGGCTCTGCCTTCTCACGTCGCTTGATAGTGCTGGCCTGGTCTTGCACGAAACAGCCAAGTCCTTCACTCCTAAAGCTCCAGATCCGGCCGGCTCGCTCGCAGCAGTTCCAACGCCTGCTGCATCTCTGTGCCCCAGGGGCACTGCTGCGGATCAGGCAGGCCCAGCCGTGCCAGCCCGGGCAGCTGCATCAGCACGGCGTCTACGTCAGCACGTGCCAGCTGGAGGGTGCGGTTGTTGACGAGGTCTAGGTGGCGCAGGGAGGTGGCGGCGGCCAGGGCGGGCGGCAGGCCTGGCAGGGCGGTGTGGCGCAGGCAGAGAAAGGAGAGGCCTGCACATAAACGAGGGGGCAAGCAGGGAGGCAGGGAATCACACCTGTTAATGGTTGGGCCAACGGGAGCCAGAGGCTCGATGGGCGGCTGGCTACACACGGGCACGGGCCGATGGCAGCGCCCCGCTGTCGCACGGGTCCCAGGCATACGCTCACTTAAACACATGCTGCCAGGACTGCGACCATCCGGCCCGGACAACAGAACAGAAGGGCAAAGCAGGCGGGGGCATGCGCACACACCCAAGGTGCCCGCCACCGCCCTGCCAGCAGCCAGCCTGACACATGGCAACCCCTGCCCCTGTTTGTTGTTCACTAAGTTGCACTTGTACCGCTGGCTTGTAATGCAGCAGCTGCCATCTCACCTGAGAGGTAGGGCCCCGGCGGCAGTACCTCCAGCTCTGGGCACCAAAGCTCCAGGCTGGCGAGCCCCCTCAGCTGCACCAGGCAGCTCGGCAGCACCCTCCCCACCCGCCCCTCCACGTGCAGCTCTCGCAGGAGCGGCACCTGCCCCAGCAGCGGGGCCAGCGCCGGCGCCAGGCTCTCGCCAGGCTGCCCGCTGACCTCCAAGCTGCCCAGCGTGCCCAGCGCGGGGCACCCCTGCAGCGCGCCCCGCTGCAGGTCGCAGGGGTGCAGTATCAGGCGGTCCAGCCGGCAGCTGCCGGGCAGCAGGCACTTGAGCAGCTGCTGCAGGTCGCGCAGCGGGTGGGCGGAACCCAGGAGCAGGCTGCGCCGGCCGTGCTTGTCCCGCTTTAGCTCGCACTCTGTGAGGAAAGTGCCGCAAACCTGCAGGCACCAATTGGGGGCGGCGGCGGTGTGGGAATCACGTGGGTTTTGGCGGCGGCTTGAGGTCATTGTGCACCTGCAGGCACCAGATGGCAGCGGCAGGATGGGAATCGTGTGAAACGTGGGGTACGTGGCAGCGGCGTGAGGATGCAGGGTTTGATACAAGGCTGGAGCAGGCTGGGGACACAAAGTGTGCATGTGCATTCTGTGCTGGCAAAGGAGAGAAGAATTGCTGGTGAAGAGGTGGTGGGCAGCAGGCGGCAGCGCATGGCGCCAGCAGAGCACGCAGCACTCTTGTCGGCTGCGGCATGCATTGGCAACCCCTCCCACACTCACCCTTGCCTTGCATCCACCAGCAGGGCCGGCGCCGCCCCTCACCACTCCCCTGCCTGCGCTAGGGAGGGGGTGCCATCCCCCCAGAGGAACAGGATGCCACACACACACATGCCTGTCGCACCTGCATGCGACGGCCATCCACCCGAGACCTGAAGCAGAAGGCGTCCAGCTCAGGCCACTGCATGGGCGCCGGCAGGTGCAGCAGCGGAGGCGCCGCCGGTGGGTGCTGCCCCGCCGCCGCAGGTGGCAGCTGCCCCAGCGGAATAAGGGGTAACGCAGGCGGCAGCGCTACATCCCAGTCGTCGGCATCATCATCATCGAATACTTCA
The DNA here is from genome assembly GCA_002896455.3 of Chlorella sp. ArM0029B. Lineage (NCBI taxonomy): Eukaryota > Viridiplantae > Chlorophyta > Trebouxiophyceae > Chlorellales > Chlorellaceae > Chlorella > Chlorella sp. ArM0029B. The sequence goes on along the minus strand of JTEE01000022.1, from coordinate 1,274,711 downwards.
AGGCCCGGGGGGTCGTCCGCGTCGCTGTCCTCTCCGAAATCGCCCAGCGGCGGGGGTGCCTCGTCATCTTCCTCGTCGCCAACCAGCGGCGGCGGCCCCCGACCCAGGTGCAGCAGCGCCGCCAGCTGCTGCGCCAGGTGCAGCAGCGCCGCCAGCTGCTGCGCCAGGTGCAGCAGCGCCGCCAGCAGCTGGCGCAGCAGCGCCGGCGGCGGCCCGGGGTGCAGCAGCGCTGCCTCGTCACCAACCAGCGGCGGCGGCCCCGGCCCCAGGTGCAGCAGTTCCGCCAGCTGCGCCAGCGCCGCACCCTGCTGTGCCTGCTCTGGGAGAGGATGGGGCTCCATGTCGTCCCACAGCAAGGGAGGCGGCCCGACGTCCTCGTCATCGCTGTCACTGCCGCTGTCTTCATCGCTGTCGTCCACCAAGCCCGGCGGTTCGTCGTCGCCATGCCAGTCACCGTGGAGCCAACCGGGGGCCTGTGTGCCCTCGGCAACTACCAGCACCCGCAGGCGGGCCAGGGACGTGAGGCCCGCCAAATCCGGCAGCGCCCCGCCCGACTCCAGCTGCAGCGCCGTCAGCCCCGACAGCTGTGCCGCGCTGGCGATGAGGGTGGGGGGAAGCTGCGAGGAAGCCACCGCCAGGCTGCGCAAGAGGGTGAGGTGGCGCAGGGCGGCTGCGGTGGCCTCGGGCGTTGGCGCCGGGCGGTCGTGCAGGACCAAACGGGTCAGCTGTGTGAAGGTGCCCAGCGCCAGGTCAGCAGCAAAGGGTTGCCAGCGCAGCTCTGCTGAGTTCAGCCTGTCGGGGCGCAGCAGGCCCAGCAGGTCGGCCAGGCGCCAGCTGGCGGGCTGCGCTGTGCTGCTGCCGTCAAGGTGCTGTAGCCAGCAGGTGCCGCGCTGCTCGACCGTCGTGTGCCAGGCCTGCACGCTGTGCACCTGCGCCACAGCGTGGCGCAGCTGGGCCTGCTTGTTGGCGAGCCACAGCTGCCTGCCGGCGCCGGCGGCGGCTGCCGCGGCAGGCAGGGCCAGCTGGACCGTGTGCCAGATGGACGGCTCGGCGTAAAACACGTGCCTCCACCGCTTGCTGACCAGGGTCAGGGCGGGCCTGCAGCATACGGGGGTGATAAGAGAACTGCTGGTGGGTGCTGGCTGAGGGATGAGGCAAAGCTGGCGGGCAGCAGAGGCTGCACGGTCAGGGTGAGAGCAGGTGCATGCACGGGCGCAACACATGCTGCATCTGTCGGCTAATGACGCGGGGCCCTCACCCCTCACGCGTGCCACCAGCAAGGGCAAGGATGTAGCCCAACAGCGCATCCGGCAGGAAATCGATGTCGCCCGGTGCGGGGCCCTCAAAATCTGGGGAAGGGAGGCGCCAGAGGATCCCCATAGCCCTGCAGGGAGGCGACGAGAGCGGCGGCGGCGGTGCCACCGGCGGTGGAGGCTGGCACAGAGTTGGGCGCGCTGGACGGCGGCGCGGGTGCTCCTGTGCAAGCAAGTCGTCGTCATTTACACACGTCTTTCCGGCCGGCCGACACCCTGCGCCCAACGGCCGGCCGACACCCTGAATGCAAATGCGCACTCACCGAGAGGCCGCAAATGACTGGGTCGAAGCTCTGCACACGCGACGTGAAACTAAGCGGTAAGCGATGAGGGTAAGCGGTGGAGCGCCGCCAACGGCAAGACAATCTCGCGACTCGAGTCCTGGAGTCTGAGTCTGCGCGAAAACTGGGCCTTTGTACACCGTAGATAGTCTCAGCACCCAGCGCGGGGATGGTTGCTCCGTGCCAAAGCAGCGGCGGCGGCAAGCAAAGCGGGCTGGGCGGGCGGGGCGGGGCACTGGCAGGCTGCTCGTGGCTGCATGTATGCACCGAAATATGTTGGCGAACTGCCGCTCCGTTGACTTGTCCGCCCGACATCAACTAAAGAGATGCATGGCTATATACGTGCGTGCCAGGGCCGCCACGTTCGAGTCCAAGCCCGCCCCTGCCGCTGGCAAGCTCGCCCCCCTGGTGCTGCAAGCAGGGTGCGTCGACGAGGCATTACATGCACTCATTCCACCGCGCTTTCTAAATGTACAACAATCTAAGAACCCGTAAAGCGCACATTCCAGTCTTCACACCCTCCGGTGGTGCTCCACCGCCACCTGTGAGCGCTGCTCCCTCTGCATGACTGCATTTTTCAATGAGAGAGGAGGGGCCCCGCTTCGGCGGCGGAGCAGGAACGGGTGACGCGCATTGGCGCTAGCCCTAGTGCCCCCCGGCCCGCAGGGGCGGGTTCGAACGCAATGCGCCAATGGGCGTCCCACCGGCTTGTTGTATGAGCCTGGAAACTGCACTACGGATCAGTCGTCACCCCCTCACCTGCTGCAATCCCAGAGCATACAGAAGGGGGATGGTGCCCGGCAGGGTGGGCGTACCGGAAGGCAGGCTGGCATAGCCGAAACACCCCCTGTCCAGGTCTCTTAAAGGCCAATGAAGCAGGGCGATTGTAACACACATATCAGCAGTGCCACCGCCGCATGCTTCTCCTCTCCCCACTGCCCCCGGCGCAGCAGATTCAAGCAGACCAGGCGGGGCAGCTGCATCAGAACGCCGCCACGCCAGCACGACTCAGCTGGAGGCTGCTGTTGCCAGACACACCCAAGCGGCACAGGGCGGTGGCAACTGCCAGAGCTGGTGGGAGTCATGAGACGTCGGTGTGCCGCAGGCGCAGGTACTGCAGGTCTGCAGACAGCAGAGGGGTGGGGGGGGGGGCAGGGACCGAGCGTTGGCACAACACAACACAAACACAGCACCAACGAGGAGGGAAGAGCGCATGCTGCACAGGGGGCATGCAGCTGCCGTGCACATCCCACTTGGAGGCCAGCTGCGCCTTTGCAAACGCTGCGCGCTTCGCCGCAAAGGCCGCCTTCTTCTCCACAAACGAGCGTCACTCGGTCAACTGCCGCTCGCGCTCCGCAAGAAATTCGGTGCATGCCTGCGGGGAGGAAGGGGGTGGGGAGGGGATTGTGGGGGTTGCGAGGGTTCAGCACGGCGTAAAGCTGACTGCAGCGCTTTGGTGCCAACTAGGGTGCCACCCATCCCAGGATCACCACGTGGCGCGCCGCCGTCGCCGTTGCTGCCTGGTAGCCTTCTGCTGCAGCCTCATGCTTTGTGTCCGTACTCACCATTGTTCATCTTTGACTCAGTGTAATCCAAAGAGCAGGCTGGCCTGGGCTGACAGTGCAGGAAAGGGCAGCTTCAGGGGGGGGGTCCCGTTTTGTTACCAGAGTTTGGGGTTGGTGGCCCCGCCTGTGCTGGCGCCGCTGCCGACCCTCACCCAGCAGCTGCAGCCAGATCCAAGGAAACGGCTGCAAAACCCACTCTTTGTTGTGTCTGACATGGTCCAAGGAAGGGCGGCCAGGACTTGCGTTGCGGACAGTGGCCGCAGGGAGCGCCGCTGGGCGCCGGTGCCTCTACTGCACTAGCGGCGGGGTTGATGGCGACGCCGTCGCTGCCGCCCGTCCCGCCACAATTTTAAGCATATAGGGCATTCTAACACATGAAGTCACATATTCTTCCCTATCGTATGACTAAAAGGATGGTTTGGACGATTCCCAGTGGGCACAGGTTGCAAAACTGCATGCCTTAAAGCCGAAGACGGCGTCAGAAGGCGTCCACGGCAGCGGGGCTTTCGACCAGCCTACCTGGGTGTTAATCCGACCTGCCCCCCTCAGTACCTCTGTTATGTTGTAAGGAACAAGGATATCTAAATTATGGCGTAACACCCAGGTAGAATTGGGGTTCAGACATGGATCATGACCCCTACCGGTCTGAACCCCAATTCTGCCCTTTCCATAATTGACCGGCGCCAGCGTGAATGCAGCAAGTCACGGCTGCAACACACCGCTGCATGAAGCTGCTGCGGAGGGGCAGTTGGAGTGCCTCAGCGCATTGCTGTCAGCCGGAGCAGACCTTGAGCTGGCCAACTACTACGAGATGTGGACGCCGCTGCACCAAGCGGCATCGCGTGGGCATGTACAGTGCGTGCGCGCGCTCTTGGCAGCTGGAAGCAGCCCCGAAGCCAAAGACAGGAATTGTTGCACTGTGCTGGAGGTTGAGGTGGTGTGAAAACGAGCAGAATGCCGATGCATGTCGCCAAGCGCTGCTTGCAGCGGGTGCCGTTGTGCACGCCTGGATGCGGTAGTCACGCTCCACCATTTTATTGCCACCCTTGATTTGATACAAGCTATTGTTTCCCAATTATCTGGCCCATCCTTTACGGGTTTGCAAGTAAAGTCAGACGCTATCGGCTGCATTGCAATGGCAGCGTCTACGCTACAGAATGCCCAGTTTGAGCGCTGCCACCAGGTGCAGCGCCACAGCGCTGCCCATTGCCCGTAGGCCTTCCAACAATCGTCCTTGCTGCCCCTGCCCCATGGATGGGAGGCCTTGGGGCACGGCAGACAGTGCCCCAAACACATTCGCACCGCACGACACCCAGATCAGCTGCTGCGGCGGGCCAGTTATCATGCCTCAGCGCACTGCTGGCAGCGGGAGCAGATCTAGAGGTGACCCACTTTGATGACATGTGGACGCCGCTGCATCAAGCGGCATCGCGTGGGCATGTGCAGTGCGTGCGTGCGCTCTTGACAGCTGGAAGCAACCCCGAAGCCAAAGACTGCTGCGCTGTGCCCGAAGTTTTGCGGTACTGCGAAGCAGAGTGCCAATGCATGTCGCCACGACTGACCTGCTGCTTTCGAGGATCAAGCACATTGTAAACTTTGCACCATGCCCTGCAATTGGGGACTCCACACGGTTGAGGGTCACATGGGGCGGGTGGGTGGGTGGGTGGAAGCTGGGGGGCAGCGGGCTCAGCGGGTGAAGAGCCAACTTTAGCCCTGGAGGCGCGGCAACACCGCTGCCTTATATTGTGTGCTCCACAGTGTTATGGCAGCGGCCTCAGCTCGGGGCGTTCTGCCCAGCGGCTGCGCGCTCGGCCAACCCCGCGGGGCTGCGCTCACCGCGGCTCGCCTCCTTCCAGCACGAGCGGGGCACGTGCAGAACGCGAGCATGCGAGCCGCGGGTCAACGGCTGCTGGTGGCTGCCGCCGCTGGTTTCGCCACCGCCCGCCTGCTCACCGGCCGTGCTCTGCAGCAGGTGAGCCTGCCGCCTGTCCTCCCAAGCCCTTCTGAACTGAACTTGGCCCAGGCAGACATGCAGGGTTATGGCAGATCTGCAAGACGCCCAAGCACTCCACTCACCCTTTGCCTGCCGCGTGTGTCCCTGCCCGGGCCTTTCCCTGCAGCGGCGCACGCTGGCGGCTGGGGCGGTGCGCGGCAGCGGAGGGGTCCGGTTGGGAGACGGAGACGCCTATGGAGCCCTGCAGGTATGTCCCGTCTCACCCGTGAACATCACAAGTCCTGTTGGCTTCGTGCACTCTAGAGGCTGTTGATGAAGGCATCAAGGAAAAGTGCAGCCTGAGGCTACCCTTTCTTGTTTGGAGAAAAAGCATCCTGCAAAGTTCCAATAACTTGACCCGAAACCAAGCGATCCAAAGACCCGAGACGTGATTCCACTGTGTTTATGTTGGTTGGCTTGGATGCAGGGCTGCCAGCTGTACATTGCCAGCAGTGGTGAGCGCGTGAGCGTGACCAGCCTGTGGGGCGAGCAGGACCGGGCGCTGCTCGTCTTTGGGCGCAGCATGGGATGACCCTTCTGCTGGTGAGCGCGACCCTCACTTCCTTCCTGGGCTGCCTGCACTTTTTTCTGACCGCCTGCAGCTGAGATGGAGGCTGTGTAATGAGCGCCGACTGTCTTCTGGGCTGCCTGCACTTTTTCTGGCTGTCACCCATCTGCCCCGCATTCTCTCATCTTCACATCCTCTGCCACATCAAATGCACCCCCTTGTACCTGCCGTCCCAACACTCCTGAAAGCCCGGCCCTGCCTGCCCTCCTGTGCGGCACTGTCTGCATGCCCCACCCACCCATGTCAGCTGTGCGTGCTTTGCACGGGGAGTGCGTGCTTTGCACGGGGAGTGCGTGCTTTGCATGGAGAGTGTGTGCTTTGCATGGAGAGTGCACGCAGTGATTTGCTGCTGCCCACACCCACCCATCCGAACCTTAAAGCACCTTCAAGCGTGTCTCTCCCTGCCTGCCATGCTCCCTTGCTCGTGCCTGCCCGCCCCGCTGGCCCCGCCATCAATGCGGCTGCTGACCCCCATCACATCCAGGTTTCCCAAGTGCTGTACTTCACTCACATGCCCTCCTCTGACGCCACTTCTCAACCTGGACTTGTTGCCCGCAGGGAGCACTCTGCACACCTTGTTGCTCATAACACTTTTCCTTGAACCTGCCTTGCCGTCTCTGCAGGGAGCTGGCAGTGCAGCTGATTCGCATGAAACCTGGTTCTCTCGGGTGCTATACTGCGCTCACTTGCCCTCCTCTGACGTCACTTCTCAACTTGGAAGTTGTCCCCCGCAGGGAGCTGGCAGTGCAGCTGAATCGCGATGTGCTGCCGGCTCTCAGGGAGAAGGGTGTGAAGATGTATTTTGTGAGCATCGGGACCGCGGAGCGCGGCCTCCTGTTCTCCGAACGCACGGGTGGGTGGGTGTCGTGGGTGGGTGCCGTGGGTGGCGGTATGGGCGACGGTGTGCCACTCATGCATTCGCTCATTTACAGCGCCGCAGCAACACACAAGTGTGCCCCAGATTGACGGTGCGCCACGTGGGGGTAACGGCATCAACCAAGATGGCAGCATCCACACGGGCAGCATCATTGGGTGGGCGCACGAAGCAGCTGTGCCCTGGGCAGTACACCGTTGGGAAGTTGGGAGGGTGGGGCCCCACAAATGATGAGGCAGCCCAGCCGTCCCCTGGGTGGGCACACAAGACAGCCACACGCAATGGGCAGGCAGGAGGGAGATGCAGCTTGCGGGCCAATGCAGCCCTGCTGTGCGCGCCCTGGCGAGAAGGCCGCCGTTGTTTGCCAACAGCAGCCGACTCGCCCCGCTGAGCATGCTCGACAGCCGTGCGGCAGCAGTAACAGCATCTGTGGCTGCGCCCGCTTTGCACCTCCCGCCTGTTTGCTCCCCAAGCCTCTCACCTGCTCCCACCCTTATCCGTGGCCCCACTCACACCCTACTCTGGAGCCTCATCCCCACACCCTCCCCTGCCACAGGCTGACCTGCTCCCGTGCTTGAGCATCTGCCCACACAAACCACCCTGCTTGGGCATACACCCCCACACCCTCCCCTGCCGCAGGCTGGCCCGCTGACCTGCTGCTGTGCGACCCCGAGAACGCGGCCTACACGGCCCTGGGGTTCAAGAAGGGAGTGGCGCAAACCTTCTTCTCCCCGCAGGCAAGCAGCCCTGGGGGGTCCTGGGTGCGGTGTGGTGGAGTTGCTTGTGACCGCTGCGGAAGACTGAAAGAAAGAAAGGCAGGCAGAAAGAACGCGCCCTTGTGCGTGGGTTGAGGAAGCTGGCTGGGCGGAGGCACCCAAAGGCCTTTCTTGCCAGCGACCATTCCTGACACTGATCCGTCTGCTTTGCTTGTTCTTGAGTCAGTACACTACTACCCATCTTGGTCCACTCCAGTCTACTCCACTCCACTCTACCCCAGTCCACTCCTCTCCCCAACGCACCCATCCTACCTCCGACTGCCCCCCTGCCTCACCGCAGACCCCCCTGGCCATGAGGGGCCGCATCAACGTCTCTTCTCACGAGTGTACTCCGCCCCGCTCCACACGAATCCCTTCCCCTCCCCTCCTCTATCCTGCTCTCCTCTCCTCGTCTCACCATCTCACCCACCCTACCACCGACTGCCCAAAAACGAATCCCTTCCCTTCCCCTCCCCTATCCTGCTCTCCGCTCCTCGTCTCACCTACTCCACACGCACCCCCTACTGCCCTCCCGCCCCGTCTCCGCAGACCGCCCTGGCCATGTGGGACCGCATCAGGGACTCTTCCGCACTCCACCCCCTCCCCTCCCCTCCTGTATCCTACTCTGCTATGCTTTCAAGCTCACCCCTTACTGCCCTCCCGCCCCCCGCTCGCAGACCCCCCTGGCCATGTGGGAGCGCATCCGTGGCGGCAACATGGGAGACCTGCGTGCCGTCATGTCCCGCTGGACCAAGCAGGAGCTCTGGATTCCGCCCAAGCAGGACCAGGCCTTCCAGCAGGTGGGAAAGAGAAAGAAAAAGAACGGTTCCCGATGGATTGCTGTCCGGAAAGTGAGGCAGATGATGTGGGTTTCGCCTGCTTTCTGCCTCTGCCTGGGGAGAGAAGCTGTGGGTTCCGCCCAGGCAGAACCAGGCCTTCCAGCAGGTGCGCTGTTGCAGCCCCCGTGCATGGTTCTTTTTAGCTTCTGTTTAGCTTCTTTTTAGCTTCTTTTTAGCTTCTTTGCACAGGTATGGGCAAGCAATGTGGATTCCCCCCAGGCAGGACCAGGCCTTCCAGCAGGTGCGCTGGTGCTCCCTCTTGCCGTTATTGAACGTCTTGTGCAAGCACGCAGGCAGGCAGATGATGTCTGCTTGTCTGCATTTTTGCGGTACCGCTCAGGCAGGGCCAGGCCTTCCAGCAGGTGCACCAGTGATGGGGCATTCACGGGTCAGGCGTCCCAGCGCATGCGCATGGCACAACGGGGGCGTGGCGGGGCGGGGGGTCAGGCGGCGCGCTGTGGGTAGTTTCGGGGGGGCAGCCTTTGTGTGCCGTCCCAACTTGTCGGACCAGCACCCTCACCCACCCGCACCTTGACTCCCCTGGACGGCAGGGTGGCGCGCTGCGCGGTTCCACGTCGAGCAGCTGCTGCGGCACACTTTTGTGTAGCTGAGGCGCTGTGAATGAATAAATGAATGAAGCAGCTGCTGCTTGCCCGCTCACGCCACGTCCCCACCCTGCCTCCCCACCTGCCTCCCTCCCATCATATCCACAAATGCTGCAGGGCAGGGCAGTGCTGTGATGTGCTGTGCTGTGCTGTGCTGTGCTGTGCTGTGCTGTGCTGTGCTGTGCTGTGCTGTGCTGTGCTGTGCTGTGCCTCCTTGCTACAGACGCGAATGTGCCCATCACGCCTTGACCGCGCATCGTTCTGCCCGTACACCTGCTCTTCACACCTGCTGCAGGGCGGGGCTGTCGCATGTCAGGGCAAAGGCCTTCGACCCCGCTTCCGACCCTTCCCCCCTGCCCCTTCACACCTGCTGCAGGGCGGCGCTGTGGTGTCCAAGGGCAGCAAGCTTCGACCCCTCACCTTTCTACCCACCTTTCCCATCTTTCCTCCCACCCGCACCCAACTCACCTTTCCCCCCTGCCCCTGCACACCTGCTGCAGGGCGGCGCTGTGGTGTTCCAGGGCAGGGAGCTGCTGTTTGCCCACTACGATGCCGCCACGTCAGCGCACGTCGACTTTGGGCTGCTGCAGGCAGAGGCCACACGGGGCCTCTAGCCAGCTCCCACCCACCCACCCCAACTGCTCAGCCCCCGGAGGAGCCAGACACCGGGGGGCTTGCCTGGCCGGGCTTAGTGCTGGCTAGTAACAAGGCCTCGGCTGCTGCCTGGGGGTGCAACACCTCTTTACTGCACTGCCCTAAACACAACCAGCCACCCACGCATGTCGCATGTTAAGTGAGCATGTGATTTTCAAGGCAGCAGTGGCAGCGCTGGTCAGGGCTGGCCCCATGACGCCGGCGCATCAACGGCCCTCCTCAGCCCCTGCGCCCGGCCGACCCCTCCTGCCAGCCCTGCCCCAGCGCGCCTGCCGCTGCTGCCTGATGCCACCAGACTAAATCTGTACTGCACCGTACGCTGTAAATAACCTTACCTTTGCACTTGGGCAGGCGGCGGCAAAGCCAAACAAGTGTCAGCAAAACTCGTGCTGCGCAGCGCCTTGATTGTAGGCAAGTGAACCTGTCTGCCAGTGGCAGCCGTCATGTTACCCACGAGCACCAGGCGGCCTCAGCTGGCTTGCATCGCAGTGCTGCAAAGCAATCACACAACTGGCAGAGGCAGGGCTTGGGCTGTGGTGTACGTCTGCTGATGGAGAGCCTGCTCCCCCCAGTCCTCCGCTGTCGCTCTGCTATCGTGTTGCAATGCTCACGTCCCCTTCATCACCGAGAAGCTGTGCGTTGCTTACATGATGGCCAGCCTGCTGCACAAGTGTGCGGGCGATTACTACGATGCACATTGCACCCAATGCAGGTTCACAAATAGACTCACAGTGTGCCAGCCAAAGCCGCTTCTCTCTTCGCCTTTGCGGCAATGCCAGCCGCAATGCCAGCCGCTTTGAGTGCCGCCTTGTCTGCCGCTTTGGCCGCCGCTTTGTCTGCCGCTGCCGCCTGGGCTGCCGCATTAACCGCCCGAGCCTCCTTCTGCTTCTTGTTCTCCTTCTTCTGCTTCAACTTCTCCCACTTCTTGCTCTGCTTTCCCGCCGGCACCAGCTCACCGTGCAGTGTGACTGCGTCAATCCACGCAGAAACCACGGCGTACCACGCCTTGGCATCCGGCACAATGTTGTGGAAGAGGGTCCCAATGTAGAGCCGCGTGGTGGGTGCACCTTTATCCCGGAACGCATGCACATGCCCAAAGTGCCGGTGCTTGATGACGTTCCAGAAAGTGTGGGGCGTGAACTTGCCGTGCTCTGCACCGCAGGTGGATGAATTTGTGAAAAAGATGCCATGTGCCACAGTGGTTGAAACGGGCATATATAGCACGCCAATGTCACAAAGCATACAACAACACACTGACTCACTTACCAGGAGAGTGGAAGGCGAAACCCATGACTGCCTTAAACAGGGGGTCCAGGCAAGCCTTCTTCCCAGGATCCACATCAAAGGCCGACAGGTACTCAAAAAAGTCAAAGTAGCTCTCTGGTGCGCCGGGGAACATGAAAACGACGCTAGAGTCCAGTGCGCTGGCCAGGCGGGCAAAGAGTGTGTATACTGCATCGCTAGCTTCGGGCACAGAAACGGGGATCGTAGGCTGCAGCTCTGCCGCAAGGTCCTGCAGGATAACCAGCTGAGCTTTGGCATCCTCGAGGTGATCATGCATCAACAATAACGGCCCTTGCTGCGTGACGCCGTCCTGTAAAGCACACATAATCTTCCTCATGATCTCCCTCTCCTCCATTGGGGCAGCCGTGGCGCCTGCAACAGGTGGGCAACAATAAACTGCACTTTAGTGGGAGGGCAGTGGGAGGCTCTGAAGGCAGGGCAGGGGCAAGGTCAGGTGGGGTGTCAAGCGCGCTGGTTTGGACGGGCAGGCGGGCAGGCAGCGAGGCAGGTGAGTGGGCATATGGATGCGATGGCTGTGGCTGAATGGGCACAGAATGTGTGCATGCGGGTGAGTGAGGAGTGTGCATGTGGAAGAGCTCAGGGGCTGTGCTGTGCTGGGCAGGCAGGGGTTGCAGGGATGGCCCCCCGCACTCACACGTGTCGCCCATGTGCGTGTCCTGTCCAGGCGGTGTGCAGCCCTGTGGTGTGCACGCTGCAAGGCGTGGCGTGGGTGGCATGCAGGTGGGCAGGTGGGTTAGCTGGCTGCATAGTAGCTGGCTGGCTGGCATAGCTGGCTGCATAGGGGGCTGCACAGCAGGGCGGTCCTGCCGGCGGCGGGCGGCCCCAGGTGGGAGGCGGTAGGCACACGCCATCGGGACCCTCCTGCTGATTTAGGTTGCCCGATGTAAAAACCAACGCTCCTGGGCTTGCCGGCGGGCAGCAGAAACTGCGGGCAATGGCTTCGAGGTACTTACTCGTGCACGCTTCCACGGCTGCAGCCCGGGTTGCCAGGAGTCCGCGAGTGGCCTGCAGGAGGCGTGCGGGGGCCTGCGGCGAGCTGACGATCGTACCCAGGAGTGAGCGGCGGGCGTAGCCTCAAGAAGGGAACGAAGCTACCTGTAGCAGGGGATCCCCTCTTGTTATGGTTGTCCCCTAAATGCGCACCTGATATGTGCGTGTTGTAAACGGACACATGCAGCGGCTGCATGCGCGCCTAATCTGTCTGACTGGGGGCATGCCGCTGCGCCTGGCCGCCTTGTGCCCCGTTGCCTGGAAGGCTTTGTGGGTGCTAATATGTGCAGCACGTGCTGTTGCTTCGCTTCAAACCCTCTTCATGCAGTCACAGTGGTGTGCCTGGAGAAGGGATGTGCAGGTGCACGCTTGCGTGCTGGTGCGCAAGACGCAGCCCTAGCTGTGCCACCCAGCATTCCCCTCCTGCAAATGCAGGCACAGGAGGAAGGCAATCAAAGTGCTTTCTAGCGGGCGGCATGGTGCGCACCATTCACACACTCTTACCCTGCTGAATGCCCCTGAAATGTTTTCCCGTTTGTTCACCCGCTGCTCGCACATCTTCCTCTCCTTCCCTGCTCACGTGCCCTTCATTCCTGGTCACAACTGTGCACAGCTTACATATGTGAAGGCCAGCTAATGCGGAGCCAAGTTGTCAACATGTTGCGATGTGCATACAATGCAGCTCACAGACAAAGCACTGTGCTGGCCAGTCTATAATGCCCTTTAAGTTTGCTGCTGTGGCGGGTTCCTTGGCACCAGAACACCACACCCCTCGACTGCGTCAATCCACGTGGAAACCACGGCGTGCCACTTCTTGGCAGCCGGCACAATGTCGTCGAAGAGGGTCCCAATGTGGAGCCGCGTGGGTGCACGCCAGTACGCGACGGCCTGCACACGCCCATAGTGCCGGTGCTTGATGACGGTCCAGAAAGTGTGGGGCGTGAACTCGCCGTGCTCTGCACCGCAGGGCGTGACTTGAGTCAGACAAATGTGGCGGTTGCTGCACCACTGGAACTGAGATGAGTCAACTGCACGTCACCTCAACAGTACATTCGGAAGCAGAAAGCCTTACTAGAAGAAGAGATGGTGAAGGTGTTGACTGCGTCAAACAGGGGGTCCAGGCGTGCCTTCTTCACAGGATCCACATCCAGATGCAGCGCCAGGTCCGCAAACTTGTGAAAGCCGCTGTCAGGCTTGCGCGGGAACATGAAGACCACGCTGGCGTCCAGTGCGCTGGCCAGGCGGGCAAAGAGCGTGAACACTGCATTGCTGGCCTTGGGCACGTCCGCGCTGCCGTTGATGTCAACGTCCACTTCGCGGTCCAGGATACGGAGCTGAGCTTCGGCCTGCTTGAGATGATCACGCATCAAATCAAGTGCTTCGCCTGGTTCGACGAAGCCCTGCAACAAGCGCATCATCGCGTTTTGGTTCATTGAGACGCCTGCAACAGGTGGGCAACAGTGAACTGCACTTGGTGGGAGGGCAATGGCGGCTCTGTGGCAGGCAGGGCAGGGGGCGGGTGGAGATTCAAGCGCGCTGTTTTGTGTGCGCAGGCGTGCAGGCAGCGAGCAGGTGGGCAAATGGAAGGGGAAGTTGATGAACGGCTACACATAATGCATGCATGCGGGTGAGGGTGGGTGGGAGAGCTCAGTGGCAGGCAGCGGAGGCTGGGCAAGGCAGCCGGACGCTGGCAGGGGTTGCAGGGGTGGCCCCCGTACTCACACGTGTGGCCTCTGTGCGTGACAGGAGTCCAGGCGGTGTGCAGCCCTGTGGTGTGCACGCTGCAAGGCAGCAGGTGTGGGTGGCATGCAGGTGGGCAGGTGGGTTAGCTGGCTGCATAAGGGGTGCACGGCAGGGTGGTCCAGCGGTGGGCGGCGGTAGGTTGGAGGCGGTGGGCACACTCCATCGGGACCCTCCTGCTGATTTAGATTGCCCGCTGTCAAGAGCAGCGCTCCTGGGCTTGCAAACGGGCAGCAGAAACTGCCGGCACTGGCCTCAAAGGCTACTCACTGGTGCTTGCACAAGCTCTAACGGCTGCAGTCCGGGTTTTCAAGAGACACGAGGGAGGCTGCGGGAGGCCTGCGGGAGCTGATGAGCGTAACCCAAAGCGAGTACCGGGCGTAGACTTGAAGGCAACCTGAGCAACGCAAGGATTCCTTCTTGCAGGAGGACACCTGTTGTGTGCGTGTGCGAAAAGACACTTCAGGGGGCATGCGCGCCTGTCTGACGAAAGGCATGCTACTGGCCGCTGCAACTTGCCGCTGCCTGCTGGCGGAGCGGCATGGGGGGCTGTTGAGAGGCCGCACTGCTGTCTCTGCACCCATGCTTGCGGGGGAGCTGGCGAGGTAAGTGGGGATTTGCGTGTCACAGGCAGGCGCATCCTGCGGGTGTGTGAAAACCCAGCTGCCAGGCTGCCCCGCCCCGGCAGTAGCGACCTCCGCCTCAGCCCACTGCTCTGGGCAGGAAGGCCACCATTGGCGGGCTCGTGGGGGGGGGTACTGCTTCGCCATAAACCATCCTGCCCCTGGCACTGAGATCGGTGCCGGTGAAGGGCAGAGCCAACTTGCGGGACGTAGCTGCCGCCAGCAGTATGAAGCTACCGGGTGCAAGGAGCAGGGCGACGCCGCATGCTTGGGGCCCAAACATGCACACCCTACACCCTGTTTGCCGTCCCTGTCTTCTGCCAACATGCCTGCCCCTCCTTCTTTCCCACTCCTGCATAACATACCCATTTTGCTCTCTTCCGTACACCTCCATGATGATTAACCAAGCTGGGATTTACAGGGCCGAAGAGCAGCCGCGCTGCAAGTCTGCCCACTCATTTAGGCAACGCTGGTTTGGGCTGTTTCAGGCCGGCGGGCAAGCCAGCGGGCAAGCCAGCAGGCGGCCGCTCTCCACCTGCTACTGGGGCCACCCCGTTGCGATGGCTCCCATGCCTCTGCCGCCTACAGCGGCGCCTGCTCTGCATGCTGCGGTGGGACAGCTCGTCCACATGCCGCGGTTGCGCTGCGTCATATGCCTGCACCGCCTCCTGCTGTGCCTGCTTTGCATGTTGAGCTTGCGCACGCCGCTCCTGCGTCCCGACTCACACGAGCACCGCACCCACCTCCACGCCGCTGCCTACTGCTTCGCCTGCGCTGCCTGTGCCGCCTGCTGTGCCTGCTATGCCTGCGCTGCCCGCTGTGCCTGTTGCGCCTGCGCTAGCTGTGCCGCCAGCTGTGCCTGCTGTGCCTGCTCTGGCTGTGCCGCCCGCTGTGCCTGCTATGCCTGCTCTGGCTGTGCCGCCCCCTGTGCCTGCTATGCCTGCTCTGGCTTTGCTGCCCGCTGTGCCTGCTGCGCCAGCGCTGGCTGTGCCGTCCGCTGCGCCTGCTGTGCCTGCTGCGCCTGCGCCCCAAACGGCATGTGCACCTCCCCCACATCCAGCGACACAATCTGCGCCCGGCAGCCCAGCAGGTGGCCCACGCTGGGGCTGCTGCGCCCCAAATCGCCTGCTCACGTGGGGGAAAGGAATGGAGGGGGAAGGGAGGGCATGGCATTAGCAAGAAGGAGAAGCATGCAAAGCTCCATACCCCATGGAAACGGGTCCCTGCCTGCCCGCTCACTCGAAGCGTCTCAGCAAGAGCAGACAGCCAATCAGCCACTTTGGTGCTTTCCAGATTTTCGAAGAAAAACAGAAGAAGCCCACCCACCCACCGTGCAAGAACTCCTTGATGTGCGTCCCCGCCTGCCCACTTCCTTACCTTGGTGCTCTTCGATTTTGGTGCTCTTCAATTTGAACTTCCCCCCCCTGCCCCGACTTGCCCATATATTTCGTTCACATGTAAAACAAGGGGAGGCAGCGCACCCACCGTGCACGAATTCCTTGATGTACGTCCCCGCCTGTGTGCGCAGGTGCAGGGCAAAGTAGGCGCCGCGGGTGGCGGGCACCTCGGGCAGCCGCTGCACCCGCATCTCACGCACAACCTTGGGGCGCTCCAGGTTGGCGCGGCGGTGCAGCACCTGAGAGGGGGGCATTTGGAGACAAGTAATGGGGGCCATATGGGGGTAGGCATTGGAGAAGAGGAGGGAGGGCGCGCCAGTGAAGCACGTGAAAGGGATGCCACGTGGAAACCCAGCAACCAGATGCAACACCACAAAGATAGCCCGGACCCACCCACCCGGACCGGCGTCTGCTGCTGCACCTCCAAGTCGCGCGTGCTTTCCAGCAGCGCCACGTCAGTGTCGCTCAGCTGACGTGGCAGCCAGCACACCGCCACGTAGGACTTCTCCTTCTCCTGCTCCCCCTCCTTCAGATGAGCCAGCTGGCCGGGAGAGGCAGCAAACAGGCCGCGTGCCGCCACCCCACCGCAGCTGGCCTGCGGGGTAAGGATGGGTGGGTGCAGGCCAAAACAAGAGGGTTGGAAGACTGTATGTGGCAGAGGGGACGGTGGGGCAACACGCGCCAATCGGGCCAAGACAAGAGGGTTGGAAGGCGGTTTGGCAGATGGCGCAGTATGGAAGGAGGAGCTGTGCTGGCATATGGGGAGGGAGGAGGCGATTGGGTGTGCTGTGGGGTAGGAAGGGCGCATTGGCAGGGTGGGCAGGCTGGCAGGCAGAAGGGGCTCTGTGGCTAGCTTTGCAACAACAAACACAGAGCGGCAGGCAGCCTCTGGCTCCCTTTCCCCCCTCGCCTCCAGCACTGCCTTCTACCAGCCTTGGTGGCACAATTCAAACCACTGCAGATCGGTACCGCCAGACTCTTTCCCCTTTACCTGCCAGCAGGTATGTGTCTGCCCCAAGAGGCAGCCTCTGGTTCCCTTTTGGCTTTTGAGCACTAGTCCTCAGGGCCCCCCCTAGTAGCAGGCTGTGCAAACTGAAGCTGCTCAGAAGCTGTCCCTCACTGGTAACCTCCCTCACCTGCAGCACTGCCGCCTCCTAACCCAATACAGATTGGTACAGCCCGACTCTTTCCCCCTTACCTGCCAGCAGGTCAGCACAAAATGGCAGAGGCAGCCCTCTCGCTCCCTTTCCTCCCTCACCTGCAGCACTGCCTCCTCCAGCTCTTGCAGCCGCTCGGGGGGCGGCATGGCGCGCCGTGCGTTGTGAATTTCAAGGATGAACGGCCGGCCTTCGCCCAGCATGCGCACATCAATGTCCTCCCGGCCTGCAGGGGCAAAAATAAAAAAATGAAATAAAATTGTATATGAGCAACTTTCACATCTTTCAACTGACACGATAGTCCAAAGTTTGTTGCAACGGGGTCCGTGCATGCGTCAGGCTTGGTCTGCCGGGCTAAGCGTGAGGCAAAGGGCCAAGGCGGGAGTGGCGGCACGCCGCGGGGGCAGCGTAAGGTTTGGGATGCTGTGCAGGGCCGGCTCGCAGTCCTGCGGGCGGTGCACAGGCTGCCCTCAGCCTGCGACACAGCTGGCACGATACAATACAAAAAAAACAACATGTTGTGTGTGGGCATGGCAGTGAAGAAAACGGCCAGAGGAAGAAGAGTCTGCAGCGCTCTTTTGTGTGGGAAGCAACGGCTAGGGCTTGAGGGCCTCGAGGGGCACGGCACAGGCGGCAGCACGCGCCTGCTGAGACGAGGGTGTAGCTGTCGGCTTGGAAGGCTGGCAGCACCACACGCTCGATGGCCTCCTGCAGGAGCCAGCAGGGCAGGTGGGCAGGCGAGCAGGTGGGCGAGTTGGTGGGAAGGCATGCAGGCAGGCAGGATGGGAAGACGGGCAGGCAGATGGGCAGGCGGGCAGGCAGGTGGGGCAACGTCAAGCAGTAGTACAGCAGACAGGGGCAGACAACCCAGCAGGTGAATGCAGGCAAAGAGCCCACCTGCCCACCCGCTCACTGCCCGCCTAACAAGCAGCGCTGCCGCATCCTCCCACCCGTGCCGCCGCCTCACCTGAACCGACCCCTCCCCCTTGCGCTGCCCATCAATGAACCAGGGGGACTGCGGGATGCCCCGCCGCAGCTTCAGGTACCGCCCGCCCACATGCAGCGGCGCACGCCTCGCCTGCAGCTGCACCGTGGCCGGCGCGGCCGGCACCGCCAGCTGGGCTGCTGAGGGCGGGCAGGCGGCTGTGAAAGCGGGCTGTGACATGGCAGCCAAGCGCTGCAGCACAGCGTCTGACAGAGCGGGCACCTCGTCCTGCCCGCCGCCGCCCGCCCCAGCCGCCTGCCTCTGCTGCTGCCGCCCGTACCGCCCCCGCCCCCGCTGCTGCTTGCCGCCGTTAGCGCTGGCTGCCAGCCAGCCGCACTCGACGGCAGCGTCCGGGTGGGTTGCGGTAAGCAGAATGCGCAGAGCTGCTGCTGGGTCCTGAGGCTTGCCCAGGGCTGCTGCCAGGCTGGCACCATAGCGCATTTTCACAGCCTCCTTCACGTCTGCAGGGGCAGCAGCAGGCGCAGCAGCAGGAGGTCAACGGCCCTAATAGAAAGCTTCTTTAACGTCTGCAGGGGCAGCAGCAGGTGCAGCAAGAAGGAATGACGGCCTTAACAGGGAAATTCTTTCACGTTTGCAAGGGCAGCAGCAGGCACAACAGTGCTTGAAAAAGCACTTCCAGGGACTCTCTTGCACGTCTGCAGGCGCAGCAGGAGGTTGACAGCCCTGCAGAGGATGGATGGATGGAGCCGAGAGGCAGGCACAGCAGGGCACCACAGTGGCACAGCAGCCGCAGCAGCCGCAGGAGCTTGCACAGCGATGCGGCGCGGGCACAAAGCACAGTGTGCAGTCCCAACTAGGGAGGGCAGCCAGCAGAAGCAGGCGGGCCTCACCGACAGCCGCCGCCAGCGCTTTGCCACGCACTGCTGCCTCTGCCGGGTGGTCGCCCTGTCGCAGCCGCCAGCTCAGCGCAAGGTGGCGCACCGCCAGCGAGGCGGGCAGGCTGACTTCCAGTGCAAAGCTGTCGAAATCGTACTCTGCTGCTATGGCTGCGGCCGCTGCTTCCATGCTGGAGGCTGGGGCCACGTGCTGAGTGACGACCGGCGCGTATCGGTCAGACCCTCCCTGCTCATCCGCTGCCGCCGCCGCCGCTGCCGCTGCTGTTGGGTCTGCTGCGGTGGCTGCGTTTTCCCTGCCAAAGAGTGTGGGCGCATGCCGCTGCGGGCTGTTGAGGGAGGAGGTTGTGGTGGCTAGGCGCAGGGTGCAGCGCAGCGTGGGCACAGCGTGGCCGCCACCTGGCGCCGCTGCCTGCAGCAGGCCCAAGCAGAGCGGGCACACTGCTGTGACGTCCCCTGGTGCAGCTGCTGCTGCCGCCCCGGGCTCTGCTGCCGTCCCTGCTGCTGCTGCCCTGTCCTCTGCAGGTACTGATACTGCTGCCGTGGGGTCGAGCTTCCGTCGCTTGTTGCTGCCTTCGGCCGCTTCATCTGCCTCTGGCGCCGCTGCCGCAGGTGCCGCCTCGGCTGCTGCCGCCCCATCTTCTGCTGCTGCCGCCTCAGTGACACCACCATCTGCTCCCTGGGTGCTCCTGATGCAGTGCAACACACCCTCAGCGGTGGCAGGTAGGTCGCCACTGCTGTAGGCTGCTGCCTCGCGGACTGCCGCCAGCCGCAGGCAGCACGCGCCGCAGGCCTGCAGGGGGTGTGACGGCGGATGCAGCCTGAGCGGGGACGCGGGACTGTGCGGTGAGCTGTGTTTCTTGCTATGAGCGCACCTGCACGCGCGCCGCTTCTTCCAAGAGCGGCAGCACTGCGGGGCGCGCGGAGGCCGCTTTATTCAGGGACTCCATGCTGTGACGTGCAACGAAATGATCCAATGCACGCAAGCGGCATGCACGCAGATGCAGCGCCCAGTCGCTGATGGTGGTGGCTGCGACGCTGACATGGCGGCGGCGGCGGCAGCAAAGTCTGCCAGCATAAAGTTGACAGGACGAGATCGACATACTTTACAGCGAGCACCTCCCATCAGTGAGAACACAAGCTTATTTCATTCATGCGGGTAGTCAGATGCAGGTGAGGGCGCACCGGCGAGTAGAGGAGGGTGGAAAGGTGCACGCTTTGTGAACGTTCATCGGTTCGGTGCTCTGAATAATTTGACAGTAATGTTACCTTTATGCATATGATGAGGTTGCTTGGGTTTCCAGTGCGAGGTGTCACACAATTGCAGGCAGGTGCTGCGCGATGCAGCACCTGGTTCACAGGCACAGCGCGGATGGTCTGCCCGCATGCTGTGGAGCCCAGCTTGTGAGAGGGCAGAGGTGTTTTGGATCCGGGGCTGTCTCATGCTGCTCCATGGGGTGCTCAGCTGGGGTACACGCCAGATGTGAGGTCGGATGCCTGCACCGCCTCAGTCCATGTGGAGTCCTTGAGGAAGCAGCAGGGGCCCTCGCACGCCCCATTGTGGGGTGAAAAGGTCCTGGGCGGGGGGAGGGGGACAGGCAGGCAGGCAGGGGGGTGACGGGAGGTGTGATGTCAGCACGCCCAGCAGACGGCGGGGGCCAGGCGCAGTGCAGGCGGCGTGGTCCAGGCAACGTGTCTCTATGGTAGGGCGGGCACAGGGAGCGCTGCGCAGAACAGCAGAGGCAGCAATGTTGAGCGCAGCTCTGTGCAAGGCAGTACAGCTCAGCGCAGGCAGCACTAGAATGCAGCGCGGCACAGCGTGGCAGCCGGCGGCGTCTCACCATGCCATGCACAGCTCGTGTGAGTCGCACAGCTGGCAGCAGTCCTCTGAGCTGGCAACGCTGACTGTGCCATCCGCCAGGTCACCCCCCGCCAGGTCATACCCGGGGAACACCTCAAAAAAAGCAGAGCATCCATCGCTGCTGCTGGTTGCATCATCGCTGCTGCTGGTTGTATCGTCGCTGGTGCTTGTACTGCCATCGTCGCTGGTGCTTGTACTGCCATCGTCGCTGCTGCTTGTACTGCCATCATCTCCGTCCTCGGCAACCACCACTGTGCTACAGTCGAAGGACGTGGGGGAGCCCAGGATCTGCATTGCCCTGCTGTCGCCCCACCACAGAAAGTCCCACCCAGCGGTGGCCGTCAGGGAGCCGTCGCCGGGCCCCCAGTTGCAAAAGTCTTGGCAGGCCCACCATGAGCTGAGCTGAGCCAGGGAGCACATGGGGTTGGCAGAGGGCTCCAGGTATTGCATCCTGCCTCCCAGCTCCACCCAGAGCCCGGCAACCTTCCACCCCAACGTCGCGCGCCCGTGCACTTGCAGCTGCCCCTTGAGGGGCCACCAGCGCCCGCCAAAAGACTGGCAGAAGGCGCCGTCGAAGCCGAAGAATGAGAGGAGCTCGTGCAGGCCATACACGCTCAGGCACACGCCTGCGTGGGGCACAGAGGAGTGAGGGGTGGGAGGGGTGGGGGTGGGAGCGTGAGCGGGGACTGGTGGACGGAGGAGGGTAGGGAGGCGGGTAGGCAGGTGGGAAAATGAGCAGTGGGGTGAGGTGGGAGTTCGGGACGCAGGTGGGGAGCGCGGAAGCTGGTCAAGCAGGCGCCCCACATGCGCTAGGGCAGTGCGGGGCCCTCGCAAGACTCACGGGCTTGACCTGCGATGGAGGCGTCCACGGTGAATGCAGACTGTGAGATGTCTGCTAGATCGCTGAGCGTCCAGTCAGCACAATCGACTGTGTTGCAGATCCGCCCGACATCGCTGCCTGAGAGGGCGGCGCCTGTGGGGATGTTGACAGCGTACACGCAGCCCTGCAGGTCAGGAGGATAAACAAGCATTCATATCCCAATACTGGGTCAAGTCAAACGTGCAATACACGACCGGCAGGCAGACCTGCCGTGCATCGCAAGCCAGCTGCCATTGCCATCGCCTGGCCATGCCCATTGCGCAGCCTTGCAGTTCAGCATGCAATTCAAGAGGACGAGCCGTGCGTGTGCGTGTAGCAACAGACAAGTGCCTATGCTGCGCAAAAACATTGGCAACTGCAACCAAGGCCTCCTCCGCCCCCACACACTGCCTCATCCCGCCTGCTAGGCGCACACAGCCTGCAGCAACCCAACTGCCCGGCAGCTGCAGCCCAGGTGCCCGCTCACCTCCACCTCTCCCGACACGCTGCCCACTCCCACGAGGCCAGCTGTGCAGGAGCCTCGGATGCAGCCCGCCGTCTCCATCAGCCGAGCGGGGTTAAAATCCATGCCGTTGCACATCAGGTACTGCTGCAACTTGCGCCGGCTGTTGGGCGTGCTGTCGGCGGCACCCATCAGATCGCCATCATCAGCACCATCAGCAGCAGCAGCAGCAGCCCGGTGGGGGCTGCGGGCATGGGAGCGCATTTCAGAGCCCACACGGGAGAGCAAGCCACCCAGCAGGGCTGCTTGGCTGAACACCCTGGACAGCTCTTGGTGAAGGCGGGAGTCGCAGGTGGGCCAGGGCAGCACGCCGTCGCAGTAGCAGTCGACAACCTGTGGATGGGGTGGGGTGCGGGTTTGAGGAGGCGGGCACGGTCAGAGGGCGGTGCCTCGCAGGCAGGGTGCGGGTGAAGGTTGAACAGCGGTAGATGTGCTTGGGAGGGCCGGGCAAGCGCTGGTGCTGGGCAGTCTACAAAGGCAGGAGCGCAGCCGACGTGCGTGTTCAGATGGGCAAGGGCGTGCATGCGAGGGCCGGGCAAGCGCTTGTTCTGCACGTCTCACCGACGCCGTCATGTTGGCGGCTGCTGCCTCTTCGCAGCGCATGCTGCGGTTGTAGGGAGGGCTGTCCAGGAGCTCTGCCAGCTCATCATCCCCGCTAGCTGCTGCGGCCAGCAGGGCCTCTGCTGCCGCGTCTTGGGCCAGGAAGGTTGCCAGGCTGTCCAAAAGCTCTGAACTGACTGTGCCTTCTTCAGCTGTGGGCAGTGCATTCAAGAGGTCCCCCAAGTCAGTTGCATTGTTGGCATCACTGCCTGACGGTGTGACGGCATCAGGGGCGGCGCTGCGCACGGCAGGGCCGCCGAGAGAGCGGGCGGAGGTGGGTGGGCGCAGGCGTGACAGCAGCGCCTGTGCCTGCTGAGCTTGCTCCTGGCTGGCATGTGAGGAGCCGGCGGCGGCCAGCAGAGCCTCCAGGGAGGACAGTGCGGCTTCCGGGTCGGCGGCAGCGTGCACGGTGGAGCTAATGGGGCGGGTTGGGGGGTCTGCTGCCCGGACGCTGCCAGACAGGGATGACAGCGCCAAGGTCACGCATGCCAGCAGCGCCAGCGACAGCAGGCGGCTGTGCGTCATCTGCGTGGACAATCGACAAGGGGTGAGAGTCAGTTGCAATTGGGGCCCTGCTCCAGGGCTAAGAGTCGGCAGGCCGGCTAGCGCTGCGCCATCAATGCCTGCCAACCCGAAGTGCAGCAGGGGGCGCGCCGGGTGCCTGCCGCAGGCGGCGACCAGCAAATTCCCCTTCGTACATCTCAGCCCCAGGGAGGCCTCCATATCGATGCCAGCATCCCCACCGGTGGTTTGGGGGGCGGCAGGGCGCTCCGGTCGGTAAAGGCGCCCGCACCACGAACTGAGAGCTGGAGTGCACCTTCTCCTGACCGCTGATCCAGCCCCTGGCACCCCACCGTACAAGAAAACAACTACTTTCGACTTGCTGCGCCCCTCGGGAGCGCCACGCCATATATGTTGACATGAAGTCCACTGCCATCTCTGCCGCGCACGGCTCAGGCCTTGCCTTCCTGTGCAGACTTGCCTTACAGATGTATGCGTATCAATTGAGGTGCCGGGTGCCCCACCAGTCCTGAGTCCCGACTCCACAACAGTCTCGCCGGAGCCTTTCAAGGCTTGTGCACCCGCCTTGTGTCGGGGAGTACAGATGATCACTGCAGAAACCAACCACGGATTGCAGAGGACGAACACAACTTACGTGAAGCTGCAGTGCGTGTTGCAATGCCTGCTGGGCGCGCCGGGCACAGCGCTGGCTCGCTGGCCACCACCCGATGGCACCAGGATACCCCTCCCTCCCTACGAGAGGGCCATGCTTCTTCGCCAGTGGATTGGTTGCCATTGGTTTGGTCGTGGTCATGCATCAAGACAGGCTGTTGACATCATTGCGGGAAACGGCTGCCGAGGGTGCAAGCTGCACTTTGCTGTGCCAAGCGCTGGCGACATCCTGTGGGTTTCATTTAGTAGTATCCGCATTGAATGTGACTGGTAGGCTGCACTTCAGCACTGTTGTGTCAACAAACGTCGCCTGCGACCCTGCTTCCCTGTCCACCGGCTAGAAGTTCTGCAGTGCCGCCGCCGCCAGGCGGGCGGGCGGCGCGCACGCATTCATCATGCATGCTGCATACTGCCAGGCCGACGGGCTGCCAGCGCTGCGAAACTATTTGTTGACACCGTGCTGCTGCCGCGCTGCCGTCCACAGAGCCAGCCGGTGCCCCCGCACGCTCCGCCTGCAAGCCCCGGTTTCAAAGGGCTCGACGCGATATGTCG
Organism: Chlorella sp. ArM0029B; assembly: GCA_002896455.3. NCBI lineage: Eukaryota > Viridiplantae > Chlorophyta > Trebouxiophyceae > Chlorellales > Chlorellaceae > Chlorella > Chlorella sp. ArM0029B. The sequence continues at coordinate 1,250,645 of JTEE01000022.1, read as the reverse complement.
CTGTGCAGCTCTGTTGGAGCTCGTGCCACGCTCCGGCTGTGCAGTCTGGCGGCATGGCGGCCTCTCGGCACTGCAGCCCTGCTTCCGACTCGTCGCCTGCACCTCAGCTGGCGCTCGGCGGTTCGGGCAACTCCCCTTGAGGGCTTGGCGCAGCAGCAGCAGCCGCACCAGCGGCGGCACCAGCAGCGGCAGGGGCGCCCCGCCAGCAGCGCCGTGGCCGAGCCAGTGCCGGCGCCGGCGCACGCCGACCACGCGCAGCAGCAGCAGCAGCAGCAACATCAGCAGCAGCCGCAACCAGCTCATGCAGCAGCGCAGCAGCAGCAGCAACCACATCCCCCGCTAGACCTCCAGCAGCAGCAGCAGCACGGCGCAATCGAGATTGTTGTCGGCCCCATGTTTGCGGGGAAGACGACAGAGCTGCTGCGCCGTGTGGCAAGCTACGAGGCAGCGGGGCTCAGCGTGGCGGTGGTGAAGAGCCAGAAAGATGACCGCTACTGCACAGCCAATGTGGTGACACACGACGGGCTCAAGCGGGTGAGACAGGTGTGGGGCGGCATGCACCAACAAGGCAGTCATTAGTCCCCTGCTGCCCACTAGTCCCTACAATTAACGAGGTCGCTTTTGTTGGAGCAGGTGGCATGGCGGTGTGCAAAGAGTGAAACCCTCTGTTGCACCAGGCTGTGCACACGGGGGGCAGGCAGAGGGTGGGCACCTCTGCATGTGTGTGCATGCACGCTGGGCGGGGTGGGCAGAGGCCGGAGGGCAGCACACTTGCTGCATGGCATGCAGAAGGAACTGTGCCCGACTGTTGGGCTGTTGTTATCATGACGGGCGGTCTTTCTCTGGCATGTCGGGCAGGCAGCACGCTTATCGCCCTACCTGGACCATTGTTGCATGCGCCCTCTCACTAACGCCTCCCTGCCCTCGCCCCGCCCACCCCGCGCACGCACGTACGCTGTGCAGCCGTGCTTTGCGGCCACCAGCCTGGCGGCGTTCAAGGAGGCGGCGGGGGAGGCGTACCGCGGCTTCCACGTCATTGCAGTGGATGAGGCACAGTTCTTTCCAGGTGAGGAGGCAGGAGGGCCAGCCTGTAGTGGCGCAGGGGTTGTGGAAGATGATGCGGGAGTGGTGGATGAGGCCCAGTTCTTGCCAGTGCGGGTGATTTAGCTCAATTGGTAGGAGCAGTTTGTTTGCAACAAAAGCACGTCATCATCCCTCTCCCGCACCCATGTTGACTTGCATTCGAACCGCGTCATCGCCCCTGCTCCCGGCCCCGCAGACCTGCGCGACTTCTGCACTCACTGGGTGCACAGTCACTTGGCTCAGTCAACAGTGCATTTCACTCACAAAAGAAAGGATGATGTGGCTCCCGCCCCCTGCAGACCTGCGTGACTTTTGCACCCACGCCGCCGACCACGACCACAAGCGCCTTATACTGGCGGGCCTGGACGGAGACTTCCAGAGGCAACGCTTCGGCCAGGTGGGTGCCTCAACAGCCTGCCGCTGCAAGTGCTGCTGCTGCCGTTCATTCTTCCTTTGGTTGTTTCACCCCCACAGGTAGTGGGCCTTCCGCCCATGGCGGGCAGCGCGACCCACCAAGGTGCTCTTTCTACTAGGGTTCCTTGTTCTGCCTGTTCCGCTTTCATTTGGGCCTGCTGCCCATGGCCGACAGCACGATGCACCAAGTGCTCCATCATCAAGGGTTCCTCAATTTGCCTGTTCCGCCATCATTTCAAGCCCCGCAGAGGTGGTTCTCCTGCTGCCAATGCCCGACAGCATGATTCCCCTCCTGCTGTCACTAACTCGGGTGCTTCAACCGCTGCTGGTTCCTCATGCGCTCCCCCCCCCAGGTGGTGGACCTGCTGCCCAGCCACTGCTGCTGCTGCCTTTGCTGCTCAGCCACTGCTGCTGCTGCCGTTGCTGCTCAGCCGGTGCTGCTGCTGCTTGTGGTGTGCAGCTGGCGGTTGACGCGTGCCTTCCTTCCCCCCGCAGGTGGTTCTCCTGCTGCCCATGGCGGACAGCGTGACTCCCCTCGTACCGTTGCCACCCAGGGTGCTTCAACCGCTGCTGGTTTCTCCTGTGCTTTTAACAAAAACCCTAACCCTAACACCCCAACCCTAAAACCCTAACCCTAAAACCCTAATCCTAAAACCCTAAACCCCCAGGTGGTGGACCTGCTTCCCATGGCGGACAGCGTGACCAAGCTCACCGCACACTGCAAGTTCTGTGCCCAGGTGAGTGGCTGCGCAGGGGCTGTGCGCAGGTGGGTGGGTGACAGGTGGGGCGGGGCGGGCTGTGGCGGCTGCCTTCTTCAACCAACCAATCAGTGAATTGCATTTCAAGTCCAGGCGGGAGCCAGCAAAGGTCTCATGGGACAGGGTGGGGGGTGAGTGTGTTACATTCCTGCTGGCGGCGGTGGCGGTGGTTTGCACATGCCATGCGGCTGCAAGCCAGGGAGGGCTGCCTCTGGTGGCAGCAGGAGCCATTCTCTCCCTCAAATTTCGGGCAGAGCGCTGAAGGCAGGGCTGACCAGGGCACATGCTTTTGACCCCTCTCCGTCCCTCCCGCGCAGGAGAAGCGCCGCATGCCTGCCGTCTTCTCCTTCCGCATCTCCGCAATTCTCTAAAATCAGGGATGCCTTTCAACATGCCTTTCAACCCGCTCTTTCCTCCGTCCCTCCCCCGCAGGAGGAGCGCCGGGTGTCTGCCGTCTTCTCCCTCCGCATCTCCGCCGACAGCCGGCAGGAGCTGGTGGGGGGTGCTGACGTGTACGCCCCCGTCTGCCGGAGGCACTACGTCCAGCTGTCGGCGGTACGGCAGCCAGGGCAGCCAGACGGCAGCACCACCGGCTGACACACCACCGGCTGACACACCTGTCGGTACCTGTAGTAATTTCAAGTCTTTCTGTGCCCGTGTCACGTGCAGTTACTCCGATCTGCTCTTCCAGACTGACCCCCTGCCGCCGCCCCGCTCCGGACTGCCCCCTTCCCTGCTTCCACCCTTGCCTCTTTTGCGCCTGATGAGAATTATGTATTACGCCCGCACAGCTCTGCTGAGGGTAGCAGTAAAGCAGAGGCCGAAGATGGCACTACGGGACGCTCTAATCCAGCTCATAAGATACTAGCATGGCAGCAGCGGGAGTTGGCAGCATGCGCAGCGCGTGCTCCATGGGTGGTGCTGAGCCGCGTATTGTTCTCGTCGTTGTGCCTTCGTTTAATGCTTCGGGTTCTGTTAGGGTTTGCATCCTGGCAGACTCCGCCGCCCTAGCACCCCATCTCGCTGGTCCTCAGAGGCCGCGCCTCGATTTCGCTCGCAGCAGCCTCGACAGCCCAACCGGCATGCTGGCCTCGTTGCGCTCACGCCTGCTCCCCCGGGGCCCCGCGTCCAAGGCTGCGCTATGGCGGCAGCAGCGGCAGCGGCAGCAGCGGCAGCGGCAGCAGCGGCGGCCTTCGGTGGCAGCTCTCGGCGGCAGCGACGCACGGGCGTCGGCTAGACTACCCTACCCATTTCCTTTCGCTCTGTGTGCTCTTTCTGTATGCGTCCATCTCAAAGGGGGGCCAGGCCATTTGCCACTCCCTCCCTCGCCCGTCGTGGCGACAAGTCACGCATCTGCGTTCCTCTTCTTCTTCTTCTTCCTCTTCGACAGACCATCGCTTCGCTGCACCGGACCTTAAAGCCTCGCCCCAGCCCCGGCCGTGAATGTCGCCGATCGCAGCGCTGCGATAGCCGAACCTGTGGACTCGTGGACGGAGCGACCGCCCGGGGCGGCAGCCCGGGCCCGGGAAGCGGCCCCGGGCCGTCGCTCCGTCCACGAGTCCACAGGTTCGGCCCGGGGAGCTGGGCTGCCAGCACCGGCCCGCCGGCGAAGCTGAGGGCCGCCGGCGCTGGCAGCCAGCGCAGCCGCCGCTGCCTGCACGCCACGCGCGGCGCTGGGCAGAACACCGAGCATCTGTCGCAGCAGCCGCGGTGCGTGCTATTTTGCGTCGCTCCTTGCATCAGTTTGTTCTGCTGCCAGTGTCTCCCATGGGTGGCCAGCAGACCCGCCAGGCCGGCCCTCCACACAACTCATGCCCCGCAGATGTACAGCATTCACACTGCACCTAGCTTTCACACCGTGCCTAGCTAGCTGCACAGCCTGTGCCGAGCTGCACAGCTGTCATGCCCCCTTGAAGAAAGGCGCCCTCCTCTGTCCTGCAGCAACAAGGAGGCGGCCACTATAGCTGTGTCACCCCCTGCAGACAACCCGCTGTTCTGGCCCTACCTGGTAAGCGGGCCGGCACATGCACATGCGCTGGGCACGGCGCGCTCTCAGGGGCGATGCCTAAGCCTGGCCAGGCCTAAGCCTGGCCTGGTGCATGCCCCTTAGGGTCTGCTTCGTCCAGTAGGAGAACTGCCTTTCAGGGGATGTGGGATGGACAACTGCCTTTCAGAGGATGTGAGATTTTTTGACGAGCGGGCTTTTAATGGTGGTGCCGCAGCCAAGAGGCCGCTCCTGCTGGGTGCTCTTCGGCTCCGGCCAGCTCCCGCCAGCTGCAGCTGCACACAATCCTCCCAGATGCGAGCTTGTGGATGCAATCGGAGTCCCCCAGTGCAGGAGCGCTGCTCCTTTCGAGCACCAGCTCTGCTTTCTGCATCTCCTCCCGCTCCCCCTGGCTGTTTACTCCCCATTGCAGGAGTCATGTTCCTTTTCGGTACCTTTTGAGCGTTTTTTGAGCACGTTGTGAGCACCTTTTGAGCTGCATCTCCTCCCGCTCCCCCAGCAGATGGGGCCTTTTTGAGCTGGCACACCGGGTGGTGATGGCGCCCCTGACCCGCTGCCGGTGCGTGGTGGGTTTTGAGGAGGGGGCTGCCCAGGGCTAGACTGCTGTCCCCGCTTTGCATGTGCACCTGGCTTCCTGCAGCTGCCCGCCCGCCGTACATCAAGAATGCTCCCACGCTGTCAATAAATGCTGCGCCTCCCGATGCATTCCTGCCTCGCCGACGCCTGCATGCACACCTAGGCGCGCCTGCCTTGGCCTGGCAGCTGTGAGGGACACCGTGCCCAGCGCCCTGCTGGCCGTGCGAGCCTGAGCCTGAGCCTGAGAACAGCGCCTGAGCCTGAGAACAGCGTGCATTCGTCTGCACCCTGGGCTCACGTCTGCCCACATGCACGCTTCTTCCCTTGCCCCTGCAGCGCCATCGACACCATTCCTCGCAGCAATGCTGCCACCTACTACTCCCAGAGGGCCACGGGTAAAGGATGGGGTGGACTGTCTGGTCATTCTCTTCTTTCTTTTACTGCTGTGATCCCTTTCACAATCATTCAAGCTGGCACCGATCTGGCACATCTGAATGGTAAAGCTTACAGAGGCTTCAATGGGGGCCGGGCCTCCCGGGCGAGCACCAGGGAGACGGGCGGGCAGGCAGGGTTGCACACGAGAGGCTGTGTGGGGGGAGGGTGGACAAGGGCGGTGGGCGGCAACGGGGTGGCGATGCAGCGGCCGCCGGTGCCGGGGGGCTGTCACTGTCCAGGGGTCTGTGTCGCACTTTGCTTGCAGAAGTTCAGACTGTAAATCCCCCAAAGCCAAAAGCAAAGCTTCCTTGCTATTGGGGAGTTACAGCCTGTGTTCCGCAAACGAAGTGCGACACAAAGCCCCTGGGCATCCTGCAATCAGCGCCACCCTGTGACTGCCTTGCCCTCATCACCCCCTCCCCCCCGCACCCTGCGCCTGCCTTGCCCTCCCTGGATCCTACCAGGGCCCGCTGCATCACACATTCAGCGGGCGGGCCAGCCACACTGCATCCCACCTGGCCCGTGCACGCGGCAGCTTCCCGTGCATGCGGCAGCTTCCCTCAACCCTCAAAACCCCCCAAACCTAATCTTCCCCCTCATGCGGCAGCTTCGGCGCCCTATGCATCTCCAACACCATGTACAAACAGACTGCGGCCCACCCCAACACCATGTCAAACAGACTGCGGCCCACCCCACCCCCACCCGCCCCCACCTCTGCCACCGTCTGGAAAGTCTCTCAGGGCTGGGCAGGTCGGACCAGGGCTCAGGTCTGGGCAGCTCCAACTCCCAGATGTGGCCAGCCCTGAGAAACTTTCCAGATGACGTCTCCCCCCACCACCCTCCTGCAGACGGTGGCCTGATCATTTCAGAAGCAACCTGCATCTCGGACACCGCCCACGGCTACCCACACACCCCCGGCATCTACACCGCCGCACAGCTGGAGGGGTGGCGCCCCGTGGTGCAGGCGGTCAAGCAGCGGGGTGGCCTGTTCTTCGGCCAGCTCTGGCACGTGGGGCGCGCCTCACACAACGGTGAGCTCAGAGATACGGAAGAGGCTGTGCCGGTGGGGGAATGTTGGTGGGTAAAAGGCCTGCAGGAGGGGCAGGAGGATGGAGGGGCACCTGGGCTGGGCGGCCAGTCTATTATAGTCGTAATGTTAATGTAAGACAGCTTTTCACATCCCCTGACAAAGGATTCAACTTCAGGACGAAGAAAATCCTGAGGGGTTGACGAGGCATGCACCACAAGGCCCTGAAAACACGAAAACATGAAGAGGGCTGGGCTTAGCCGGGCGGCCTCCTTCCCTCAGCATGCTCTTTCGCACTGCCTGCCCGGCGCCCAGCTGCCACCTCGGCCAGCTGCTGCCCTTGACAGCGATACATCACCTGCCCCCTTCCTGCCTGCCTGCCTGCCTGCCTGCCTGCCTGCCTGCGCATGGCACTTGACCCATCACCTGCCCCCCTGCCCCCCTGCCTGCCGGCGATGTCATTGACATGTCGCCTGCCTGCCTGCCTGCCTGCCTGCCTGCTCCACCCCACCGCCAGACTACCAGCACGACGGCCAGCCGCCCGTCTCCTCCTCCGCCCTCCCCATCACCGACAGCCCACACAGGTGTTCAGCACGAGCCAGAACAAGGTGCGCTGGGGCGGGTGGTTGTGAGGATGGAAGGGCAGGGAGGCTGTCCAGACACACGCAGGAGGGAGTGGTGCAGAGGGGAGCCTCTGCTCTCCCCATCACCGATAGGTGTTTAGCACGAGCCAGGGCAAGGTGCGGCAGGGTGGTTGGATGCAAGGGTGGGTGGGGTGGGGGGTGGTGTAGCAGCCCTCTTCCATCACCCCTGCCCGGCCTACGCAGAGCAAGATATGAACTGCCCTCACTGCCTCCCTCCGCCCACCTCGTCCCCCACACAGCCGGCAGACTGTTTCACCCCACTGCCCGCTGCCTGCTGTTTTCCCTGCTGCACGGCTGCACGTGTTTTACTCATGCCTCCCATTCCCTTGCCGTCGTGTGTCACAGATGGTTGACTTCCCCACCCCGCGGGCCCTGGAGGCTGACGAAATACCAGGCATTGTGCAGCAGTACAGGTAGGCGGTGCGCCGCAGTACAGCATGCAGGCATGCAGCAGTACCGTTGCTGTGCAGTACCTCATTGCCGTCGGTGTGCCGCCAGAATGACAGAGCGGGGGCTCTCAAGCCTGGGGCACAGGGCCATCCAGGTGCCATGACCTTTGCCCTGCACCAGTACACCTGCACCAGTACACCTGGACAAGTAGACCTGCCCTTCTCTGGCACGCCTCCAGCTGTCAATCAATCAATCAATCAATCAATAACATGTCAAGTCCAGCGGGGAGCCAGCAACGGTCTCATGGGACAGGGTTGGGGTGTGAGTGTGTCAGGGCTGTGCAAGGGAGCATGCCCTTGCACTTGCAGCTGAACTGCTGCTTCACACGCACACTCCTCACCCTCCCGCTTCCCATGCCCCCCTGCTCTCCCAACCTGCACGGGGCTCGCTCCCCCGGCCTGCACCGGGCCCGCTCCCTGCAGGCAGGCTGCACGCAACGCGTTGGACACCGGCTTTGATGGCGTGGAACTGCACGGCGCCAACGGTGAGGGCCGGGCCTGCCCCGTCTAGTCTAGTCTAGTCGTTACAGCTTTTCACAAGACCGGGCCTGCCCCGTGCTGCAGTCTGCCTGCCTGCAGCCTGCCAGTCAGCGCACTCAGCACCTGCCGCCGCCCTGCAGACGTGTGCGCTGTGTAAGGCTGCTGTTTAACAATTTACACATATCCTCATGAATTACGTGCATCTGCCCTCCAGGCTACCTGATCGACCATTTTCTGAAAGGTGAGTGCAACCAGCGCACCGACGAGTATGGGGGCAGCGTGGAGAACCGCTGCAGGTCAGGGGGGGATGGGGGGATGAAGGTCAAGTGGGCAGGTGGTGGGCAGGTGCCGGAGGGTGCTTGCGTAAAGCTGTAAAGACTCGACTAAACTATACTAGATGTTGTGCTGGTGCAGGTGGGATGTGGGGTTTGGTGCGAGGGTCGAAGATCGTGAGGCAGGTGATGTGTCGGTGGGATTCGGGGGCAGGGTTGAGGACTGAGGGACAGGTAGGGTGTGCTCGGTGCGGCCTGCCGGCTGGCTCTCCCGCCTGCTGGCTCGCTTCCAAACCTTTGGCTCAGCAGGTCGCATTCGAAGGGTCAGGTGCGGCCCATGCTCGGCCACCCTGGTCTCCTCTCTGCTGCGCTGAAGAGGTGTAGGATAAACATATAAATAAAAAATAAAAATAATAAAATGATTGCTGAAGTTATTGCATCCAGTCAGTAGCTTGCGTTTGCCTCTTCTCGATCACAAAGCGTGTCTTCACTACTCTCATCTTCTCTTAAGGTTTGCGCTGGAGGTGGCGGACGCTGTGTGCGAGGCGGTCGGCGCAGACCGGGTGCGCTGCGCCTGCTGTGCCCGCTGTGCCCGGCCGCTGTGCCAGGCCGCTGCACGCTGTGCCTGGGCGCTGTGCCCGGCCGCTGTGCCCGGCCCCTGCACGCTGCACCAGATGGGGCCCACGATTGGCCAGCTCTCCGCTGCTGTGCACTCGTCTGCTGGTGGTGGTGGCTGGGCAGGGGAACCTGCTGCCAGTTCCTCTCTCAACCAGGTCCTACCTCACCCTGCCCCTCCTCCGGGGCCCGCTGCTGCTTGCGTGCGTGACAATCCCTGTTGCTGGCGGCGTCTTACCTACCGCACAGCTGGGCGGTACTGCCCTGTGCATGTTTGCCGGCTGAGCCTGTTCAACCTGCTTGATATGCCCATGAATGCAGCCTGTTGGCTGGCAGATCACCCTGGTCAGCATGCCCGTTACGTGCTGCCGCGCAGGTGGGCATCCGTCTGAGCCTGTTTGGCGGGTTCCAGAATGCCACGGACCGCCAGCCGTATGCGCTGGGCTGCTACCTTTTGGAGGAGCTCGACAGGCGGGT
>JTEE01000022.1:1226187-1241220 GCA_002896455.3 Chlorella sp. ArM0029B | reverse complement strand
GGTCTGCGCGGGTGTGGGGAGTGGAGGGAGGGAAGGGTCTGCGCGAGTGCGGGGGGTGGAGGGAGGGATGGGCTGCAAGGGCGGCAGCAAGGGGCTGAACAGACGAATGGAGGGAGAGGGAGGTAGGGAGGTGTTGTTGCTGGCAGAGAGGCAAGGCGAGGCAGCAAGGCATGGCATGCTGTCTGCTGGGGAAAAACAACAGGCTGTTGGTGGGTGGGGGTGGGGTGGAGGGAGCGCACCGGGCATATGCGCCCCCTCCATACTGGCAGCAGGGCAGGAGCTGTGCGGGGGGTACCGGGTGGGGTGTGGGGGGGGAGGGGCTGCTGCTGGGTGTAAAGCAAGCACAGGAGGGGCTGCACGGGTATCATTTCGATTGAAGAGGCTGCTGCTGGCAAGCAGGCAAGCATGCCTTGAAGGGACTGCTGGTGTCTGCTTGCAGGAGCAGCAGGCGCTGCTGGTGGCTCAGCGCCCAGCTAGAACGGACAGCAGCACTGAAGCAGGAAGCTGAGCCAGGGGCGCTGCCTCCCTCCGCAGGCGCAACCTGTGTTATGTGCACACTGGTGGAGCCGCGGGCAGCCAACCAGGTGGGCCGCCTGCCTGCCTGCTCAGCGATTCCCTTGCTACAGTAGTAACTACACACTTCGTAATGATACACTCCCTCCCGACCCTGTCCCATGAGACCGTTGCTGGCTCAAAGCGCGTGCACTGAAGTGTGGTTATTTGATGGGTGGGTTGCCTGCCTGCTCACCCTGCCCGTTCACCTTGCCTGCTCACCTTGCCTGTTCACCTTGCCTGCTGATGGGAGGGGGGATCAGGCAGCGCAGCTTCGTCTGGCTGAGCCCGCGTTTCCAGCGGGGCGCCCATGCGGCTGTCCTGGCAGTGCGGGTTGCTATTGGGAAGGCAGCTCGTGCCGCGGAGCTGATGCCGCGGATCTTAACTGAGCATTCCTCAAGTGCGCTGCCTTGTGGTGGTCCCAACGCCTTGGGGTGGTCCCTGAGCGCCCCCAGCCCTCTGCCCGCCTGCTGTGCCTGTTGCGCTCCTCTCGAATTCTTATCCCACCCCTTATCGGCTCCCTCCGTCAGCGGCGGGGCTGTCAAACTACTGCTACACCCCTGCACTGGCGTGGCTCTCCTTCCACCTGCAGACGATCCGTGAGACCCAGGATTCTTTGGAACCCTTCAGAAAGGTGGGGCGCTCGACCATGCATCGGTTGTGAGCTCTCGTAACGCCTTGTGGTGCATGCCTCGTGTTCATGCCTCGTGACGCCTTGTGGCGCATGCCTTGGGGTCATGCCTTGGGATGCCTTGTGGTGCATGCCTCGTCCACCTCTCATGAATTGGTTCGTCCTGAAGCTAGACACTCTTTCAGGGGATGTGAACAGCTGTACCGACCAGACTAGACTGTGAGCTCCCACCCCTCTCCGCGTGCCCTCGTTTCACGCCCTGCCCACGCCTTCTGCCCACGACGTCTGTGCATGCGGATTCTGTGTGCCCCGCTGGCTTCCCGTCCCCCTTCGCCCGGCCCCGTGCTGCACTGCCCACCACCTTGCCTCACCTCCCTGCCTGCTGCTGCCACGTGCTGGGGCCGCTGCGCTGCAGGTGTGGCGGGGCCCCATGATTGCGGCGGGCGGCTACAAGCGGGAGAGCGCGATGCAGGCTGTGCAGTCGGGTGCGGGGGCGGCTTGCAGGGTCCTGGGGCGGGGGTGCGGGGGCGGGGTCTGGGCGCGGGGTTTGGTTCGGGGGCGATGGCGTCGGCGAGGGCGGGGGCGGGGGCGCCTTGTGGTGCATGCCTCAGGATTTGGTTCGTCCTGTGGTTGAATCCCCTTTCAGGGGATGTGAAAAGCGGTGACGACTAGACTAGGGCGGGGGCGGGGCCATGCCTCCCTGTGTTTGTTTGGGTGGGGAGCTGGGGCAGGGGTTCCTCCTTCAATTTGGTCCAAAACCTCAGTTTTATTTTTCCAGTATAAATTTAAAGGAAGAGAAATTACGTGACCCGTTTGGATCGCCTGTGTCCAAGGCACCTAGATCTGCCAGCCCTCCCACACCCCGCAAGCCTGCCAACCACTGCGCCCCCCGCTTGTGCGCTGCGCACGCTGCGCTGCCCCGGCGCAGGGCACAGCGGTAGCCCGCGGAGGGGGGGGCCGCTAGGGGACCCACACCTCCGCTGGTTTCCTCAACCCACGCCTAAGGGCGTATTCTTGTTCTTCTTCTTCTTCAGGGCACAGCGACTTGGTGGCCATGGGCCGGCTGTTCATTGCCAACGCAGACCTGCCCGCCCGCTTCTGTTTGGATGCGCCCCTCAACCCGTACCACCGAGCCACCTTTTACAGCCAAGGAGACGAGGGTGGGTGACCTGGGCGGGGCAGTGGTGGGGGGTTTGTGGGTGCCGCGACAATTGAGGGTGAAGCTGCTGTGTCTTGCGTGCTGTGCCAGGCTGTGCCATGCTGTGCCATGCTGTGCCATGCTGTGCCATGCTGCGGCACCGAATGCAGCCAGTGGAACTCCCTCTGCATGCCCCAGTCTGCCTGATCCGCCCGCTTCCTTCATGGCGGGCCAAAGAGGCCGCTGACCCCGTGCATCTGCATGCCCCGATGCATCTCCCCCACCCCGCTTATCGCTTTCAGTGGCCCCTCAACAGCGCACCAGCCCCCGCCCCCATTGCCAACAGAGCACGCTTTGATTGTCTGCATAAGCAACCTGCCACTCCCACTTGCAGGCTATACCGAGTATGCTGAAGAGTTTATGGGCAACACCCCTGCCTGGCAGCCGACCAGCCCTGAGGGGATTTTGACGCACGGTGGCGTGAGGCGCCGTGCCGCTGTGGACGCCAGTGCTTGAAGGCCAGCGCAGCGGGTGGGGAAGCAGGGGAAGGTGGTGGGGAGAGACGGAGGCGGCAGTGGTGGGCGGCAGCAAGCGCCCCTGTCCGGCGTCCGACCAGCCTGCCTGTCAAATGGGCAGCAGCGCCTCTGCCAGCATGGTCTACACACAACTCAGCAGCGCCCCGCCCCCGCCCCCGCCCCGCATTGTGCCCCGCTCGCTCCCTGAGAAGCCGCCAACTGGCCTGTCCTTTTTCCCTCAGTGCGCCTTGGCATGGGTGTGTCCCCGCTTGCCGTCCCAACAAGGTGCTGCTTGCAAGTGGCAAGTGTGTGTGTGCACACAGTCTCGGGAGCATCAGTCTCTTTGCACAGCTGAGGCCCCCCGCCTGTCCCCTCCTGCCCTGCCTGCTTCCTCGTCTGCCTGTGCGCTGTGACTTCGTGTTACGGGCTTTGCAAGAGCGTGTTGTGTATGGGTGCGTGGTTGCCAACCGTGTGGCATCTGTACAGAAGAGGCGCAAGCCGCCGCCGCCGCCTGTGCCGCCTGGGCCGCTCATCAGCGGGGGGCAGGCAGGGAGGCGGCATATAGGCAGGTGGCAGGAGAATCAAAGGGGATCGCAACAGGGGTGCGTTGTGACGGGGGTCACGCGGCGAGTCGATTGGGGAATCTGGGGGTTATTTCTTGACCGTGCAAGGTATTTCTTGACCGTGCAAGGTCACTGTGTGGAGCAGTGCCTAGGAATATCGAATCCAGAGGAAGGGAGAGTGTTTGAGCTGGGTGGTGGTAGACGAAAGGGTTGCAGTAGAGGCAGGATGCTGTTTCAGCGCAGGCTTGCACTGCGCAGTCAAAGGAGGGTAGAGAGGGGTGGGGTGGGTGGGCAGGGGGCCTGCGCAGCGCCCAGTAGGGGGCCCGGGGCACCATGTCAACTGATCGCCAGCTTGCTTAAAAGCCGTCGGCTTCAAGCTCGCAAGCTCAAGCTCAGCAGCGTCGAGCTTACATGGCCATGGGGGCCATGGTGGGCGCCATCTCGGGCGCCATCTCGGGGGCTGCAGCACACAAAAGGGAGGGAAGGCAAGGGGGGCAGTGAGACGTTGTGCGAGTGGGCATAGGAGCAGCAGGGCGGGCTGCGGGAACAGGCGGCGGCATGGCACTTCACACGAGGCAGCTGTCGCTGGGCAAGTTGCAGGCAGGAGCGGAGCTCGCATGAGATAGACGTGGTGGGCGGGGCTCTTAAGTGCGCACGCATATGGACGCCTGCCCCGCCACTCTGTGCCTTCACTCACAGTCAGCCATGGTGGGGCCCTCAGCCATTGCTGCGTCCATCTCCATGCCAGTCATGTCGGGGCCTCCCTCCTGGAGGAGCTCGTCACCAAAGCCGTAAGCGCGGGCCATGACGGGGCCCGCGGCGGGGCCGGCAGCGGGCATGGGGGCGGCGTCAGGGCCGGAGGCGGGGGCCTGCGCCAGCACGCGAGCCGCGCTGGCGGTGGACGACAGCAGCAGCACTGCCATGAGGCACAGCGCGATGGTCTGGGTGGCCTGCGGGGGGGAAGGGAGGCGGGAGGAAGGCGGGTGAGCAGGGCGCGGCGGGCGGCGGGAAGGTGGTGCGCAAGGTTTTGGAAAACAGGGCGGCGTGCCGCCGGGGCGGGTGGCAAAACCCAATTGGCGACGAGATAGGCTGAGCGCAATGAGGGGCATCCCGGGCGGCGCGTGCAGGTGGGGGTGGGTGCACGGTGGGGCTACCGCCTCGAGTGCCTCAACCCCAAGGCCACCAGGCCTGCCCAGTCTTGAACGGATGCACAGATCCCAGAGCCCCGCGGGACAGGATGCGGGGCCTGGTGGCCGGGTGGGAGTGCATGCCCTCGACTACACCTCAGTGACGCTCCCCCTTCCCCCCCTTCCCAGCCTCCGCCGCTCACCTTCATGATTGATTTGTTGAGTGATGGGTCACCTGCAGCATGGAAACGGGCTCAGTCCTATCAGGAGGGCGCTGCAGGCGCAGGGTGCTCGGACCTGCAGGTGACCTTGTGTGCCCCCAGTACTCACCGGGAACCAAAGGCTGAGACAAGCTGCTGCTGCTGATGGAGGATGCAAGGAGGCGGAATGGAGATGAGTACGAAGGGCACGGGCTCTTGAGGCGCCGATCTTTCCAGGCGGCCTGCGGTGAATGCTGCGACTGGCCCCCGACCTTTTGGAAAATTCGCCTCTCTTAGGCTACAGATGCCCGTGGACAAGGGCAAGCGTCCACGGAGCGGCAGGGTCGCAGGCTGTCGGAGGCAAACAGCCTCTCGGCCACAGGCAGCGCCGCCGTTAGTGCCGCCGCTGCCGTTTCCCGCTCAGATCGTGAGCGGTTTCCAGGCAGTACTGCGAAGGGTCCGCCAGCTTTCCAGTCTCAACCTGCTCACTCGCACCTGTGCGCTTGGCTGCTGCAAGGTGTGGACCAGAATCAATCGATGACTTGCAGCATCAGCAGCGCCTGCAGCAGCAGCGCCTGCAGCAGCAGCGCCAATGATCTGATGCCTCCCCGACTTGCGGATTACACCTGTTTCTCTTCGGATTGCTCTTTGTTATGCTTCAATCCCCTATAATCGCGGCACAGGGCACAGTGATCTCCACCCCCTCAAACCCCCGAATCCGCCCCTGAGTGAACGCGCCCACTGCCCCCGTCCTGAGCGGTTGGCTCATGGCATTCAGCTCGAGCACAGTGCTGCCACACACGACGGTCCGAAAGGGAATACTTCTTACAATGTGCAAGGACTGCTGTGTGGCGCATGCGTTTCTGAATGTATGGGCCGAAACTTGACACGGGGAGAGACCCATGCCGGCACCACTGCCGCCAAGGAATCCCCGCCGCTCACACCTGCTCAGGGCGACTTAAGGAAGGAAAGATGAAAGTTACCTAAAGAATGGCTGCACCACCGTGGCCTGCAGCACCCACTGGCAGCCTCATCCCGGAGTGTTGCTCTCTGTGGGGGTGCACATTCGGTGGCGTGGCAGGCGCACAGCGCGGCACAGCAGGGCCAGAGACTCGCTCAGTTTCCCAACTTCAGCGATGCGTTCCACACATTGCGTAGTTCAGCCCAATCCAACAAGCCATGAGCGCCCGCATGCCATTTCTGGCGACGGCCGGCCAGAGAAGCCTGGGCGCGCTGCAAGTGCTTCGCGGCCCAGGGCCCGGGCGGCGATGCAGGGTGGCGCTGAGCATCACTTCGATGGCTGGGACATCTTCTCAGGAGCAGGTGCGCTGCCCGTTTGACCGGAAGAGCTGGCGCCGGCGACAGCGGCAGGCCAGAGGCACCCGCAGCCTCCTGGTGCACCCCAGCGCTTTCCTTTTTCTCGCTCTGCGCCCCCCACCCCGTTCTCTCTCCCCCCGCAGGTGTGGCGCCCCAGTCTCGACGACGTGCAACGTATCAGCAGCGGCGACGCGGCCCGCCACCGCGGCACCGGCTCCCGAGCGGTGCCTCACCGACTGAACTCTGAGGAGCGGAAGCTGTTTGACCTGGCCAAACAAAAGGGTTGGCTGACCCTGTCCGGCAGCGGGTACCGGCGGGAGCGCAAGGGCAGCCCGCTGACCAACATCTGGCGGCAGTGGTGAGCGGGGTGCGGTGGCAAAGCATGAGGGTGCGGTGGCAAAGCATGAGGGTGCCTGGCAAAGCATGAGGGTGCGGTGGCAAAGCATGAGGGTGCGGTGGCAAAGCATGAGGGTGCGGTGGCACAGCATGAGGGTGCCTGGCAAAAGCATGAGGGTGCAGTGGCAGGCGAGGCAGGGCGGGGTGTGGGACACAAACGGCGGCTGCTTTAAGCCCTACCGGATGTCTGTACGTCTGCCTGGCTACCGCTGCTGTGCTGCCGCTGCTGCTGCCCCTGAGGCATCTGCTCTGTTTCTGCCGCTGCTGCTGGTGCTTACCGCGAAGGGGCAACTGTTCTGCTGTGCTGCTGCTTTAGACCCGGGTGCTTATTCTGGGCCCAGTCACAGTGTGTGCATGTGGTGGGAGCACATGCCCCACAACTTCGCGATTCGACTGTGCCGTGTACCAGCACCGTGTACCAGCACCCCACTTGTGACACCCAAATATGAACCCTCCTGTGACCCAATGTGTCCTCTGCATGACCCCACACGTGACCCCGCTTGTGACCCCCGCTTGTGCCCCCCCACATGACACGCGGGCTGCAGGTGCGACGCCAAGGCCCTGCCCTGCGTGCTGCTGGCCAAGGGGGACGGCAGCGGGGACACCGTGCTGGTAGACTTGAGCACCCTGCGCCTGCCAGGCGTCACGCAGGTGAGACGTGCTGGGTGGTGTGTAGAGCATCTGTGTGCTGCACAGAATGCGCTAGGGCTGATGAGGGCACATAGGGCTCGCTAAGGCAGTCTACTGTAGAACATCGGGCAGGTGAGGCGTCTGAGTGGTTTGCAGAACATCGGGCAGGTTACATTTCTGGGTGGTTGATGGAGCAGCAGGCCATTGGCCGGCAGGCTGGGCTGGGCTGCTGGCGGGCTGTCCGGCTGGCGTTGATTGCCGTCGCGTGGCTGCCCCCGGGTCTCGGCGTACGCAGCCTATACACCACAGCACCGTGCCCCCCCCTCCTTGTCAGACATCCTGCCCACCTCACCTGCCTGCCCTCCCTTCTGTCTGCAGCACCGGCAGGCCAGCCAGGCCATTGCACGCGAGCACGGTGTGACTGCGCAGCCCGAGGCTGGGCAGCAGCAGTCCCCTTTCACCGTCATCCTGCCGGCTCGCCTGCTCAACGTCCTGCTTGAGCAGAGCAGCAACGAGGACGGCAGCAGCAGCAGCAGCAGCGCGGGAAAAAGCAGCAGCAGCAGCGGCAGCGGCAGCAGCGGCGGGGGGAGTGCTGGCAGCGGCGAGCTCGGCGGCGACACGACCCCTGGGTCGGCTGAGCCAGCGGCGGCAGGCCCAGCAGCAGCGGTGTTGGATGTGGAGGCAGCAAGGACCACCGATGCAGCTTCCAACACGGACAGCAGCGGCAGTACCAACGGCAGTACCAGCGCTACCGCTAGCAGTGTTGAGGAGGAGCTTTTGGGCGAGATGCGGCGGGAGGCGCCCATCTGGCAGCACCCGCCGCAGCTAGAGTGCTTCACCACCGACCGTGGGGCAGCTAAGAACTTGGCAGCAGCTCTGGCCGAGGGGCTTCGCAAGCTCAAGTAGCCCTGGGAGCCCTGAGAAGTGCAGCATTACCTGTGCAGTACCGTGTCCAGTACCGTAGCCCATGTGGCGCCCAGGTGTTGACTTGCTGTCTGTCCCCATTGAGCCGTTTTACTAACGAGTGATTTGCTTCTACTGTACAACACGCACACACAAGTTATTCACAAGCGAAGCCAATTGCGTCGCTGCTGGCTGGGCAGCAGCCAGGGGAGGCATGCTGTCGGGGGGTAGGGTGCGGTGGGAAGCAAGGTGCTGGGCTGCTGCAAGGCTTGAATTGCAGCGCAGTGAGGCTAACCGGGACGAAAGAGGACACAGGGCAAAATTGCAATGGAATCGAGCTGAGGCAGCTTGGGCAGAACACAAATTGGTGCTTGCCAGTTCTAGTAGAGAGTGGTTTGCACCCCCCACGTGTGTACATGCAGCACAGGGGGGCGAGTGAAATCGAAGGATGAACAATGGGGGAGTCGGGTAGACACGGCACGGAAGACCAGGCTAGATTCGAAAACAGAGGAAGGCGAAATATAGAAGTCCACTGGGGAGACCACAAGGATTTGCTTGAGCAGGAAGCTGGCAGGAAGCTGGCAGCGCAAGCTACACGGCCACGTCAGCAGAGGGCAGCTGGCTGCCCAGTGCCCCCTCGTCTTCAGAGGGCGGCCCCGAGCGAATGCAAGAGGCGGCGGCGATGCTGGCTGCTGCTGCAAAGGGTGAGGACAGGCTGCTGGCGCCGGCCAGGCGGGAGGGGCCAGCGGCAGCTGCAAAGGGCAAGGACAGGCTGCTTGCATTATTCAGGAAGGAGGGGGCTGCTGCTGCTGCAAAGGGTGAGGACAGGCTGCTGGCTGGTGCCAGGCTGGAGGGGCCGGCAGCTGCTGCAAAGGGCGAGGGCAGGCTGCTCCCGGTGCGCTGGAATGGCACACGAGGCCTTGAGGCAAGCTGCGGCTTGGGGACGGATGCAAAGGGTGAGGAGAGGCTGCTGGCTGGTGCCAGGCTGGAGGGGACAGCGTCGGATGCAAAGGGTGAGGAGAGGCTGCCGGCGCCGGTCAGATGGGAGGGGGGCGCTGCTGCCGCAAAGGGTGAGGAGAGGCTGCTGGCGCCGGTCAGATGGGAGGCGGCAGCGGCGGTTGCAAACGGCGAGGGCAGGCTGCTGCCGGTACGTTCAAACGACACCCGCTGCCCTGAGGCAAGCTGCGGCTTGGGAGCCGCTGCAAAGGGAGAGGAAAGGCTGCTGGCAGGTGCCAGACGGGAGCGGGCAGCGACGGCTGCAGAGGATGACGGCAGGCTGCTTGCTTTGGTCCGGCGAGAGGTGGCTGCTGCTGCTGCAAAGGGTGACGACAGGCTGCTGGCTGGTGCCAGGCGGGAGGCAGCAGCCACGGGTGCCAGGGGCAAGAAGAGGCTGCCGGCTGGTAGCAGGCGGGAGGGGCCCGACGAGGCGGCAACCGGCGAGGGCAGGCTGCTGGCACTGATTGGGTGGGAGGGCTTTGGTGCTGCAAAGGGTGAGGGCAGGCTGGTTGCGCCGGAGAAGTGCGGGTACAGCCGCAGGTCGACGCCACGCACTGTCGGCAGCTTGCCGGCGGCCCGCGCTGTGCCTGCTGCCGGCGCTGTTGTGGCTGCAGGGCGGCTCTCGCCTGCCAACTGTCGCGACCTGCCAGCCGCAGCGGTACCGCCTGCCCGCCCTGAAGGGGCAGCTGTGGCCTGTCCGGCTGTCACGGCTGTGCCCTCTGCTGCTGTGCCTGCTGCCCCCCCTGCCTGAGGCTGCGCCCGGACAGGCGTGGCAGGCGGCGTCAGCAGCTGCCCCCGCGGGGGCGTGGCAGGGGTCGGCGGCGCACCCCCAACAGCAGCAGCGGCAGCGGCAGCGGCAGCTGAGGGCGGGCGCCTGCTGGGGGGCAGCGTTGTGAGAAGCTCCAGCACTTGGGCGGCTGTTGGGCGCTCCTCTGGATTCTCTGACACGCAGGCCAGCTGCAGCGCTGCCACCTCAGCGGGGCACTGCTCCGGCACGTGCAGCGGCGCCAGCTGGCCGCGGCGTGGGCGCTGGCCTGCGGGGGCGGCAGGGTCGGAGGGTGGGGGTGTTGGGTGCGATGCAGGCAGGCGGCACAGGAGGTGCCGAGAGGCAGGCAGGCAGGCAGCAGTGTGTCCCTAACCTTGACCCTGAAACCCTAATGTGATACCCCATCGGCAGCCGTGCCCATTCGTCTCCCTGCCTCCCATGGGAAAGAGGATTCACCTTCAGGACGAACCAAATCCTGAGAGCTGGACAAGGCCTTGGCCTGCCTGCTGCACACGCCGCCTGCCCCCTACCTGCCTGGCCGCTCTGTACAGGCTTGTGAAATCACACCCTTCCATGACATTGCGGCTAGTCAGCCTTGCAGGCAGTGCACCACAGCCGGGCCACCCCCCTGGCTGCACACAATCAATCAATCAACACAGCAGCTGCTTTGCCCAGCAAGAGCCTTGGGGTCCATGCGCAGGCGATCTTGCGAGCACCGCCACGCATCCCTCCCCCACCCAGCCCCCCACCCAGCATCCAACCCACCTGAGCACAGCTCCCACAAAATGACGCCAAAACTGAGACAAGGAGGGCACCCAGGAGAGGGGATGCGGTGGGTTGGTGAGGCTGTCATGAAGTGATGCAAGGGTGCAGGGGGAAGAGGCGCCTTGCTCCTTGCCTGCCGGCAGGCAAGGAGCAAGCCTGCAATGCCGGGTGTGCTGTGCACGGCGGCGGTGCTGTGCGTGGCGTGCGATGCGGTACTGCTGGCATGCAATCTGGTCCATGAAACCACCTGATGCATCTGATATGATCCACCCGCCAAAGGCAGCTGGCAGAACACCTGAGAACCGTACGGGTTTTAAGCCCACAGCTGTTCGCTGGCAAGAAGCAAGATCCACCCCACAAGCCAGCAAAGGCAGCCACCCAGGAGCCCCGCCTCGGCCGGATCACCTGAAGATGTCGCTCTTCTGGGTGGCCCCCTGCCCCATCAGCACCTGGCGTAAGAGGGGAGGAGAAGAAGGCGAGGGTGAGGGTGAGTGAGGGGCGCCAAGGAAGGGGACGGTGCAGCGCAGCGGCTGCATCGCGGGGGGGGGGGGGCGGGGGGGCACAAGTCGTGCCCCGGGCTGCAGCCACCCAAGAATGCGCGCTAGGTGTGTGTGCTGCCCACTGCCACAAAAAGACACAGACCTACGGGCACCTGTGTGTGTGTGCCAGCCACCCGCCTCATGTGCCCGCCCGTCTCCCTGAGCATACCTCGGGAGCCGCCCAGTCGAAGGTCCCAAACCTCCCATCAATCGACAGGTGTGTGCGGCTCATCAGCCTGCGTGCGTGCGAGGGCCAGGTGGGGGAGAGGGGCGGCATTGTGACGGAGGGAGGGTGCAGCGCTGCCGTTGCCACACTGCGTAGTTCCGCCCAAACTCTGTCACATAACCGTGAGATCGGTTCCTGCTGTAGAGGGCAGTCTAGAGGCACACTCACCCGCAAGATTCACGTCGTGATGGCCAATCCACGCAAGATGCTGTGACGGCTGATCTACGCAAGTATGCAATGCAATGCTGACTGGGCCCCACTTGTTGGCTGGGCAAACACTCACCGGCAAACAACGGAAAGAAGAAAGACTTCTCACGACACGGATACAAACCGACAACATATGTTTTCGAGCATAACTCTTATACAACAAGCTCCACACCCTCACCGGCTGAAGCCGACGTCCCCCAGCTTGGCAGTGCCGTCCCGCCCCAGCAGCACGTCTGCAAACGGTGGATATTCGCACAAAACGTGAGGAAAGGTCGGAGGTCTGGGGCTGTGAGACGGGGCTGGCCGTAGAGTGAGGTGGGTTGAGTGCACCGTGTGGGAAGTGGCGCAGTTGACCCATGCATGATGCACACATGACGCAAGCACGTTGCACACCCCTGCCTCCTCTCGGTGTGTGGGGTTTGCACAGCCCAGCCCCTTTCTCACTGTGTGGCTTCAAGTGCAGGTGCAGCACTTGTATGTGGTGCAGGCACGCAAGCCCTATCACTGCGCTTCTCACACAACCTGCCCCTGCTGTTGGCCCTTCCGTCATCCTGGCAGCAAACATGCTGGTCACAGCGTGTCACCTCTCCCCACCCCCTCTCACTGTGTGGTTTCATGTCCAGGTGAAGCACTTGTATGTGGTGCTGTAACGCATCAAATAACATGCTGGGAAGCGCTTCACCAAACCCACCGCCCCCTCTCACTGTGCGGCTTCAGGTCCAGGTGCAGCACCCGGATGTGGTGCAGGAAGGCCAGGCCGCTGGCAATGTCCAGAGCGGCACGCTGCCCGCGGTTGTACCTGCAGAGGGGGAGGAGAAGAAGAGGAAGCCGATTACAGCCCGAGGGCGTGGGGTCGAGGAAACCGACAGGACATGAAGCCAAAGGCACCAGTCAGCTGCCATGCAATCACCAGAGAAGGATCACTGGGCAGCATGGGAAGCAGGCGGGCTGAGCAGGCACAGCAGAGAGGCGGCCGGCGCAATGGCAGAAGCTAAAGGGGCTTGTTCGTGCTAAAGGGACTTGATGAGCACAGCAGGCCATGCCAAGGCCGGACTGGAGCACAACATCCCTGCACTGTGCCCGCATCACAGATGTCCGTCTTCTTTGCTACAAGCTACACGACACACTCGCAGACCACCATGTCCCATGAGACCGTTGCTGGCTCCCTGCTGGACTTGAAGTGAAATTGATTGATTGATTGATGTGTCAAACTACTCTGACACCCGCCCAGCTCAGCCCAGCCGCGATGCCAGCTCCCCCGCCCGCGCACCAGTCGAACAGGCGAGTGCCGTTGGCTCGGCTGCGTGCATTCATGGCCGCATCCAGGTCGCGGCCTGCGGGGCAGGAGAGGGGTTGGGGTGTACTCTTCCAGGGATGTGAACAGCGCTGCTACGGGCTGACTAGCCGTGAGCATGACAGGACGGTTGAGCAAGGCAGGTGAGCTTGGGGGCGAATAGCCAGCGTGGTCCCCCCGCCGCAACGGCTTCCTCGCACTGTCAGGCCCGCTGCCTGTGCCAGCACCCTCACACAGGCACATCGCCCGCACAACGAGGCGGCTCTACCCTATAACCTCATCCTGTTGCAGGCGCCCCTCGCCCACGAATTCAGAGGGGCTGCACCCTACCCCCCAACACCTGAACCCTACGGAACTATCGGCAATTCTACTTTCTGAGTGCACACGACGTGGATTCCTATTGCTGGCACCCCTCTCACCCGCACAAAACTCCATCAGCAAAATGCCCCGCCGATCTGCAGTGGCGAGGAAAGGGGGACGGGGTCAGAGGCGGTGCGCGGGGGCTGGTGCGGGGCCTAGCGCAGGGCGGCTGCTGGGCAGCGAGGCGTGCGGCACTGTGCGCTTTTAGCCCTTTTAAGTTCGACACTCAGGCAGGCGTGCATCACTCTGACTTTTAAGGTCGAAACGGAAGCTCTCAGAGGCATCGTGCCGTGACTGAGCTTGCTGGGGTTGTGATCTCGCGTGAAATCAACTTGAAAAAAAGGGCAGCGGGCACTCTGCCCTTCAAAGCTCTTAACATTGGCATCACAGCTGCCGCGCCTTGCCGGGCCTCACCGTTGAGCATGATGCCGTGGAAGCAGACCACGTGGGGGTGCCTGAGCCGGCGCAGCATCGTCGCCTCCTGCAAGTGCCGTGTGAGCAAGCAAACAAAACCGAGGTGGGCACACGTGTGACGTGACGTTGCGCTGCAGCCTGTTCTGTGCTGCCGGGGAAGGGGCTCTGGGCGAAGCTCGTCCCTGGTGTTGCCTGGGGGGCTGGCAGTGAAGCTCATCCTAGCCCAAGTCGTGTAGGCCACACCTTTCCTCGAGTAATGTGCACCCCCTGCACCCGCCACAAGCCAAGAGTCGCCTGCACTGCACCCGCACCTCGCTCCTGCACCAACCCCTGCACTCCTTCACTTGAGTAAACACCGCCACATTGGATTGGAAGCATGCACACGTTTGTGCAGCTTCAGTTGCACCCCCGGCCGCACCTGCCACTGTACCTCTCACCCCATTCCACCTGCCTTGACTGGCACCCACCCACTGACCAGCACATAGCATCCCTGCCCCCTGCTTGCCTGAATGAACTCCAGCTGGCTGTGCCTGCGCGCCTGCCACTCCACAATCTTGGCAGCACAGTAGGTGTGGCCCCCCAGCAGCACCTTCCACACAGAGCCACACGCGCCCGCGCCTGCGCAGGGGCGGGGGGGGGAGGCAAGATGGGGCAGCATCTGTGAATCACTGTGGCCGAATGCAAAGCGCAGCGCAGCACAGCACAGCGCAGCACAGCGTGGCATGCAGGCAGGGATGGTACAGATGGGAAGGCAGGCGTGCATGCTGTGGCCATTCAGCTCAGCAGGCAGGCAGGACAGGCCGTGCTCGAGCAGCTTCTGCCTAGCTTCCAGCACTGTTTCTTTCTCTCCCTCTCTGTAGAACCTCAATCCGAAGCACCCTCCCCCCAACCTGCCCCCCGAGATCGCTGCTAGCTCCCCGTGAATGCGGAGTGTGATCATGTAATCGAGCATCATAGAATAAGGAGCAGCGCAGGTCGCCCCGCCCGCCCGCCCGCCCRTGCGCACCAAGGCAAATGTGCTGGCCATCCGGGCCCTTCAGGAAAGTGATCTCGGACTCGGGCACCAGAGTCTCCTGCCAGTTGGGGGCGCTCTCAAATAGCAGCCCAGCCGCCCACTCCAGCCCCGGCAGCAAGGCGGCCGCCTGTGCATGGCTCAGTGTCCTGTCGCCGCGTCTGCCGCTGCCGGTGCCGCCGCCGCCGCCGCTGTTGGGCGCGGCAGGCACAGCAGGCAGGGCAGCGCTCTCGTCAGGCGCCACCTCCGCCTGCGTGCTGTCGGCATTTTCGTCCGAGAGGGTGTCTGAGGGCTGTGCGATGGACTGGCTGACGGGTGTGCTGCCCTCTGGTGCTGAGTTGAGCGCCAGGTCAGCAGGCAGCGCGGGTCGGAAGCACGGCGTGCTGGGGCTGCTCCGCTCTTCGGGCCCTGCGCCGTCTTTCCCGAAGCTTTCCACCTTTGCCAGCTGCGCTTCCACTGCACATGTGGCTGGCAGCGGCGGC
>JTEE01000022.1:1169174-1203453 GCA_002896455.3 Chlorella sp. ArM0029B | reverse complement strand
CAGACACGTGGGGCCCAGGGGGTCACCAGTGGGGCCACCTGAGGGAGCCTCCAAGGGGGCTCCTCCCCTGGCTCGCCCGTAGGATGGCAGGGAGCGGGGGCAGTTACGCATGCCGCCCACCGTGGTTCAGCTGTGTGTCGGTGCAGGCAGGCACTTTCGATGCGTCCGATTCTGCCGAGCTGCCGGCAGCACGAACAACCTTTCAGCACCACTCTTCCCAGCTTTGCATCCCGCCCCTTGTCTTACCGCCAGCACTTTGACTGCCACGGGCTGGGCGCCGTGCCGCAGCGCTTTGTACACCTGAGGCGCCAGGGAGGGAGAGGGCAGAGGGGGAGCTGGAGGGCAGGCAGTGGAAGCTGGGCGCAGGCTGAGGCTGTCAGCACATGCTCAGGAAGACTGGGCACAGCACCGCTCAGCACAGCACGGCACAGCGCAGCACAGCACATCACAGCTCAGTACAGCTAACTCTCGCAGACAGATGGGCGGGCAGGCTAGACGCTTCAACACCTCCCCAAATCCCCCAAGTTAATAGGCTGACAGGCTTGCAAGCTGACAGCAGCCAGCGGAGCAGGCTGAGTAGGTAAAGTGTGCGGAAGCTGGAACTCTTAGTGGGTGGTAAGAAGCCGGGGGTTCTGCTGTGCTGCTGGGTTTGGCCACACAGCTACCCAACTCACCCCACCCCACCGCGCCCACCCTGCCCCACTACAAAACTGCCGCCCACCTTGCCCTCCGTGTTGACACAAGGCCGTTCCCTAACCACCAAAGAAGAAACAAAAAAACGCCCACCTTGCCCTCCGTGTTGACACAAGGCCGTTCCCTAACCACCAAAGAAGAAACAAAAAAACCGCCCACCTTGCCCTCCGTGTTGACACAAGGCCGTTCCCTAACCACCAAAAAAGAAACACAAACCGCCCACCTTGCCCTCCGTGTTGACACAAGGCCTTAACCCCAAACCCCCAAAACACACAAACCGCCCACCTTGCCGAATCCGCCCGCCCCCAGTTCCCAGTCGCTCCCGTCGGGGCGCTTGGCAATCTCAATCTCTGCAGGGAGGGAGGGGGGGAGGCACAGCAGGTGTGGGTGTGCATGTGAGGTTTGGGGGCAGGGCGCTCTCCTGTGAAGGCATGCAGGCAGGCAGGGAGGCAGGCAGGCAGGCAGGCAGGCAGGCAGGCAGGCAGGCAGGCAGGGCATGGCACAGGCCTGCCCAACCTGTTATGGCAAGTGCTGCACAGCTGCTCGTCTGACCCTCCCCTAGTCCCGCTCCACTTCATACCAGGACGCACCCCAACCGCCACGCCAACACCCACAAGGTTTAGGGTTCCCCAACCCCCAACCCCTGAACCCGACACCCTCGCACCCCACCCACCCACCGTTGGGCTGGATGTGCCAGTCGCTCAGGCCAGGCACCGAGTCCTCCCACGTCAGCTGCCCGCCAGCTGCTGCGCCCAAAAAGGCGGCGCCAGGTGGCGCCCCTGTGCTGCTGACAGTCGAGTTGGTGCCGGCCGTGCTGTTGTTGGACAGAAGCACGTGGCTCGCTTCCAGTGGGTTGCCGGCTCTTCCAGCAGAGGACCCGTGATTGGCTTCAATCGCTGCCAGCTCGACTGCAGGGCGAGGCAGGGGGAGGCGTGGGAGGCAGGGGTGGCGGTGCCAGGTGGACATGCGGTGGGGGGGAGGAGGCGCACTTGGATTCTCGAGGGGCTGCCAGTTTCAGAGGCCGCAGGAGGAGAACGGGGTGGGCTGGAGGGTGCCAGGTCAGCGTGGTAGGCCCACATGCCAGGTCAGCAAGCGCAGCACTTGATTGCAGCACACTGTTCGTGAACTGTGGTTTGGGGGCGGCGATCAGCGACGTGCCAGTGCCAGTGCCAATGCACACCTGCAGGCAGCCCAGGCAACCACAGAGCCATGCAGCCGGGCCATGCTTTCACGTTGGGCCACTCTCCAAGAGCGGGCGGGCCCCTCGATCAGGCAGTTGACACAACCACCACGTGAACGGGCAGGCAGGCAGGCAGGCACGGTGCCTCACTGGACAGGTGGCGCTCCAGCTCAGCGTCCAGGTCACGGTCGGTGGCAGCTGCAGGAAGAGGAAGAGGCAGGTGGTAGATGGGATGGAGAAGCATGATGGAGAAACAGGTGGGAGGCAGGATGGGTCAAGGTTCGGCAGCAGCTGCAGAAAGGGAGGAGGGAGGAGTTTGTTGAAACCATGGGCCGGAGAAGCAGAGGGAAGCAAGGGTTGGGAGGACAGGCGGGGACGGGGGAAATGTGGAGACCAGATGGAGGCAGGGAGCCTCTGCATCTAGCTCACGATTGACAGCAGATGCAGGAAGAAAAGAAAGGTTGTGGTCGGGCTGGAGGGCAAACAACAAGCCATGATGCGGCGCGTGCAGGCAAAGGGGCGCCTGCAGATTGGGCAGAGGCGAGCGGTCCCCCCCACTTGCGACAGCCCTTGAGCAAGGCACAGCACCCTGCAGCACAGCACTGTGCACCGCAGCACAACGTGTTGCCCCACCTGCCGCCGCTGCCGCCGTGCGTCCCAGATCATATGTGCTGCGTGAAGGAGGGAACCTCGCCCCCCCGCCGCCCTCGCCTTCGCCGCTCCTGGTGCTGCCGCCGTCGCTGCTGCCGCGCCCGCCTGGCCCGTGAATCAGCCTGCTGAAGTAGGCTTCAGAAGACATGGACTGCACATCTCGCTCGTCCTGCTCCGACTCCCGCCGCCTTTCGGCAATGGGGCTGGGCAGAGCGTCCGTATTCGTGTCCACGGCAGCAAAAGGAGAGGCAAAAGGTGACAACATGAGTGCCTCCCCATCTTCGCTGGGCCGCAGCAGCAGCTGGCGCGGCGGCTTAGGGGGCAGCGGCTTTGGTGGGCTGGAAGGCTCTTCACTGCTTGGGAACCCGCTCGACTGCTGATGAGAGGACTTGTCCGGTTGGGAGGGGGCCTGGGGGAAGGGGTGGGCAGGTGGGGAGGCGGGCAGGCACTCAGTGCGCAGTTGGGGGGCTGAGGCTGAGGGGGCCTGGGCAGAGAGAGGGTGGGATGGTGGCAGGTGCAGCCGGCTGTGGCCCCTTGCAATCCTGCTCACCGCCATCTGCACAATGACTTGATGTTTGGTTTGTTAATAAGCACACGAGAGGGGAACCACCCCGCAGGATGCTAGAGTCAATCACACAGTGCGGGCCAACCTGCGCAGCATGCCGAGCCCTATGCCCGCCCACCCACCTCGTCAGCAGCATATGGCGGCAGCTCCTGCGCTTTCGCTCCCTTCCGCCTCCGTCTCCGCACAAAGAGAAGCGACACCAGCACGGCTGCAGCCGCTACCACGCCCCCCACCACGCCACCAACAATGGCTCCTGTGTTGCTCCCTCCGTCGCCGCCGCCGCTGTCTCCGCCGCCGCTGCCGCCAGCGGGCGGGCTAGCGGCCCCTCCTGCAGCGTCGCCGTTGCCGCTTGCCACACCGGCAGGATCTTCCTCTATAAACGTGCAGGCGGGCAGCTGGACCTCTTGTGCACATTCCACGCCGGCACGGGCGTCACACAGCCTGCAAGCAGCGGGGGACAGCATGGCCAGGAGGGCTAGGTGTAAGTGTGTCCAGGGGTGCGCATCGCCTCTCTGGCTTCCCATAAGAAGGAAGAAGAAGAAGACCAGAAGAAGAAGAAGAAGAAGATACAGCCCGAGTGCGTGGGGCTCAGGGAACCAGCGAAACATCAAGCCAGAGGCGACAGTCAGCTACCATGCCCTCTCTCAGACCAGAGCTTTGCCAGGCGCAGTTCTCCTTTTCCCAGGGGCACGAGGTGGCACCGCCCAAGCATGCAGCCGCAGCGGCCAGCAGCAGCAGCCCATGTCGACGAGGCCACCGCACGGATTACGCTGGCAGCAGGGCGCACACCGCCAACACGCGCCCGCCCGCGCCCGGCATGGGGCCTCGCTCACCTGAAGCCAAAAACAGCCCCTGGCAACGCACACAACAGGTCATTTCCTGGGCGCACGAAAACGACCTGCAGGCCCGGGTGCTGCTGCCAGGAGGGTGGCACCGGCCCCGACAGGTTGTTGCCGTCCTGTGTTGGGGGTGGGCAGGCACATGGGGCGGGGAGGCGGCCTCGGTTGGATTGCCGTGCTTTGGTCTTGGGGCGACACACAGCACGCACAGCAGCGTGGGTGCTTGCAAGCCTCAGCTCGAGTTGCTGCTGCAATGCAGATGGCCCCCGCTGTCTGTCCCCAGCCCCACACTTCTGCATCAACAGGTTGTGCTGCTGTATTGGGGTGCCTTGGCTGCTGTATCGGGATGCTTGATTGATCAAATGAGAATATCTGTCAGCTGAAGTCTGTCCCCTCAACTCGTGCACCCCGCCTCACCAGCCAGAGCGTCTGGAGCTGCGGCAGGCCGCAGCGGTCGAGGTTTTGGCAGTCCCACGAAGCGGGCAGCGTGCCCTCCAGCCCCGTGTGACTCAGCGCTCTGCCAGCGGGCAAAAGGGGGACAGGCAGGAGAGGGATTGGGAAAGGTGGGAGGCGGCAGTGGCCGGCACACCGCGTTGCAGCAGCAGCGTTGTACCGCTCCCGCCACCCGCCCCTTGCCCATCTGAGGAACAGCGACGCGGCCAGAGCAGCGGGCTCAGCAGCACGCCGGCAAGAGCAGCGAGCAGGCCGGGGCGCTCACAAATTTTTGAGTTCCGGAAAGGCGTGCTGGCGGCTCCACTGGTAGGGGAGAGTGCCGCCCAGCGGGTTGTGTGAGAGGTTGAGCACCCGCAGGCGCGGCATGCCGTCCTCGTCAGAGCCGCCCCACTCGGGGGGCAGGCTGCCGCTCAGCTGGTTGTCCTGCAGGCACAGCAGGCACAGCAGGCACAGCGGGCACAGCATGAGGCAAGGATGGTGACTCAAGTGGGGAGCGGGAACTGATCACCAAGGACAGCGTGAGAATGCAAGAGAGGCGGCCAGAGGGGTGCGGCAGGCCCCTTGCAAAGCACTGCGCTGCGCTCCCAGTGCCGCCCCGGCCGCTGCTGTGCGCTGCCATCCCGCAGTACCGCCCCGCAGTACCCTGCTTCCCACCTGGAGGTGCAGCTCCTCCACGGCTTCCATGGTCCCCACGGCGCCCCACTCAGGAGGAAGCGTCCCCGTCAACAAGTTCTCGTGTACCGACACAACCCGCAAATTGGGCAGGCTGGTGTTAGTGCCCCAGGCGGGAGGTAGGGGCCCCGTGAAGTTGTTGCCGTTGATGCGCCTGAGCAGGAGGGAGGTGGGAGGTGTGTGTGTGAGGAATTGAGTGGCCCGGGTTGGGCCCCTCATGCATGAGGGCAGCGTGTGGGTATGCTGTGTGGCGCCTCCATGTGTGTGGGCGCGTGGAAGGGTAGGTGAAGGGAAGTGTGAGATTGAGATGCGGGAGGGGTGGGTGCAGGCAGGCAGGCACGCTGCATGCACGCTTGGCGGCACGCTGCATGCACGCGGCTCGATGGCCGTGGAGGCGGGTGCAGGCTCTCCAAACAGGCCAGCACATGCTGAGCAGGCACCACGCCTGGGGCCCTGAGCAGGCACCTGGGCCCCGCCCGGATCTCACAGAATGAGGAGGGAGGGCAGGCAGAAGTCTGGCGGGATGGTGCCGGTCAGGCGGTTGTCGCCCAAAGCCAGGAGGCTGACGCGCGGAAAGGCGTCTGGGTCGGCCCAACCCTCAGGGATGCTGCCTGTTGAAGAAGGGGAAGGGGAAGGGGAGCATGGGTGTGTTAAACGGGGGGGAGGCCAGGCAGGGAGGTGGGAGGCAGCAGGGTGGGTGGGGGGTCGGTCCACTCTGCAAAGATGCTGCCTGTTAAGAGGAAAGGAAAGGGGAGGCAAAGGCAAGGAGATGTTGCGACTACGGCAGGCCAGACAGATAGCCGTGAAGTGATCAGCAGATTGCATGTTTGAGATTGGGCTTGGACCACCCATCGGGGACGCTGCCGGGGGACGACAGCAGCAGGCAGAGCACGAGCGGATGAGGCACAGGCGGGTGCAGGCGCAGGTGCAGAGCGGCCCCGCCCAGCCACCGCTGTGCCGCGCTTCCCGCGCCCCCAGGCTGACCGCCGGTTGCCAAGCAGGCACCCCGCCGCCCGTGTAGCAGTGCTGCCGTGCCTCCCCCGGCCCCTTCCCAAGGCCCACAACTGCTGTCGGAACCGTGTGAAGCAGAGGCCGGCAAGGGCCCAGCCGGTGCAGGTGGCCTCTGCTGCATCCCTGGAAGCACAAGGCATCTTGCACACCCCAGAATCAGAGCTGGGCCCTGCCTCCCCAACCGCCCTCAAGCTGCCCACCTGTCAGCTGGTTGTCCAACAGGATCAGGTTGAGCAGGCTGGGGAAGGCGCCCGGTGCGGCGTACTCGGGAGGGAGGGGCCCGCTCAGCAGGTTTGACTGCAGGTTGAGCGTGGTCAGCGTCTGGGAGGCAGCGATGGAGACTGGCACAACACCTTCTGCCTTCACCGTGCAGACGGGGCACTGCAGGGCACTGCGGGGCGGGGCAGGGCGGGGCAGGGGAAGGGTGGTGTGGGGGAATAGCACGGTGAGAACAGTGAGAAGTGTGATGATTAGGAAGCGAGCATTGTGGGGGCAGGGGGAGCGGGGAGGTGCGATACAACGATCGGGCGGGTCAGGGCCCCGCGGGCGTGCCATTGCCATGCTGGCAGCCTCCCGACCCAACAGCTTCCACCAGTCCGCCAATCAAGTTATCCAGCTCAGCATCAGTCGGGCCGGGACGGTGACAGCAGGCGAGGGACCGCCGCCGCCGCTGCTGCCGCCGCTGGCCTCAAGCTCATCACCACACTGTACTGCCATCTGCTTGAGTTCATCCACTTGAATGAGTCATGCCCATCAGTCATGCACGCCTTGACAATGCAGGGGGGACAGTCCTGCCGGCCCCGCCCCGCCCCGCCCCCGCCCCGCCCCGCTCAGCAGAGCCCGCTCTCACAGGCTCTGCAACCGCCCGTCTGCGTCACACGTGGCGCCGGTCCAGAGGCAGGGAGGGATGGAGGGGTCGTCCCCCCACCCCGTCAGGTTATTGGCAGCCGCAAATTCAGGCCAGTTGGTGATGGATTCCTTCACGCCTTGCAGCTGCAACTCTGCAGCGGCAATCAAGAGGGGCCAGGCAGGGCGGGGCGGGCAGCGCGGGCGACAGCAGGGCTCAGGCCGCATGGCGAGCAGGTGGCATGCGGCCAGGGTCAAGGTCACGGCTTCAATGTTGCCACACTGCTGCAACCACAGCAGCAAAGTGACTCACGGACGCCCAGCGGTGCGCGGGGTACTTGGGCCGACACGCCGCCGCCGCCGCCGCCGCCGCTGCCCCAGCCACCGGCGCCAAAGAGGACAGCCAGCACCAAAGAGGTCAGGAGCGCGACCCGGGCGGCTCTGCGCCCCCAGCGCATCTCCTCCGATTCCTCTGCGGGTGGAGCGC
This sequence comes from Chlorella sp. ArM0029B, assembly GCA_002896455.3. Taxonomy (NCBI): domain Eukaryota; kingdom Viridiplantae; phylum Chlorophyta; class Trebouxiophyceae; order Chlorellales; family Chlorellaceae; genus Chlorella; species Chlorella sp. ArM0029B. The sequence continues at coordinate 1,196,056 of JTEE01000022.1, read as the reverse complement.
GAGGTGCAGGCTATCGGTGCTGAGTGCACATGCTGTCTCGCGTGACTATGACGTCTACGATTGTAGGCAGGGAGCTTCGGCGAGGGGGATATGCAGTGCGATCAAAGTAACTGAGGGCGGAAAATGGTCTGCACCTCGCCAACGGGCAGCAGCTTCCGCCCAGGGCGCTTTTAGCATTTCAGCCCAGGTTGCACTGCAGGGGGCGCTCTCCGTGCGCTGTGTTACAAGGGTTTCATCTCGCGGAACGACGAACGAAATAAGCGATTGCAGTGATGCCCTTTGGCCGCCAGGCGGCACCGCCGCCCCTCGCTACCAGCGCCGGCCGGCAGCCCGCACCCCTCTGTCAATCGCCGATGCGCAGCACGCCGCAGTTTGGCAGGCCGTGCTGCCGGTGAGTCCCCAGCGGCGTGCCAAGCAGGGAGGCTGCAAGGATGGACAAGGCATCGCCGTGGCTGACCAACACAATGTGCTTCCCGCTGTGCTTTGTTTCCAAGTCAGCGACGAGGGCTGACGTGCGCTCGGCCACATCTTCAACGCTCTCCCCACCCTCGCCTGGTGGCCTGGCAGGATGGAAAGGGAAGGGAAGATGGGCAGTTGGGCCGGTGCATGGCTGGGGACCGGGAGAAAGTACGGCTTGCAGGCGGTGGGCGGTGGCTTGGGCAGTCACGATTCACACGGATGCGCCAGTGAAGCACACGCGGGAACATAACCCCCCTTGATCCCCAACTTCTCTTGGCCAGCGGCCTGCCCATCCGGCACTAATGCCTGCCTCTCGCCCCAGCTGCCCCCCTTGACCTGTCGCCTGCACCATAAACTTCCCTGCCGCCCAGGAACAGCTCGCTCAAATGACGCCCTTGCCGCCAGCCTGCCCCGCTTGCCCCGCCCCACCCCTCTCATGCCTCACCTGCTGGCACTGGATGCCTCATCCTGGGCCCACACCAGCCCGTAACTGGAGCAGCTGGCGCCCTCGTGGTCGCCAAAGCAACGCTCCTGCAATGCCGGCTCAAGCTGCAAGGGAAAAGGGGGGGGCAGGGGAGGGCGGGGTGAGGCAGGCAGGCAGGCGGGCAGGCAGGCAGGGCAGGCAGGCGGGCAGGCAGTGCAGTGCAGGTGGGGGAGGAGTAGGCGCCTGCTGTGGCAGAGTGTCGGCAGGTGCCGGTAATCAACGGCGGGGCGGCATGCAGCGCAGGTGTGTGCCGGAAAGTGAAGCAAGTGGCTTGTTTGAGCAAGCTGGGCACCCTCTCAGTACTGCTGCGATCATACACAGCGGCAACCCCACCCACACCTGCAGCACAACCGCACTGCCCAGCGCCCCTGCCTCACCTGCATCTGCGCGTCACCTGGCTGCACCCCCAGCCCCGTCCCCGCCTCCTCTGCTGTCTGCACCGTCCGGCTGAAAGGCGAGGTGAGCAGCAGAAGCTGGTCGGGTGCGTAGCCAGGCTCTGCCGCCAGTAGGGCCGCCAGCTGGCACCCCGCTGCCGCCGCCTGCTGCCGCCCCACTTCACTGAGCCCCCAGCGTGGGTCCGCCCCATTTGACGGCTGACTCACTATCACGTCCTGCTCGTTGGCATAGCTGCGGCCGTGGCGCAGCAGCCAGTAGGTGTTGACGAAGGGCATGGGGGCAGTAGCGGCGGGGCTGCCGGTGGCGGCGGGTGGCACCTGGCAGCGGCACTGACGGGCGGTGCAGTGCAGTGCCCGATCAGAGAAGAACACGCCTCGGCGCTCCTGGGGAGGGTGGGGAGGCGCAGTGCGTAGCGCTAGGGGCTCAAATCACCAGCGCAAAATCCAATTACTTGCCCGGGTTTATATTGCAGTTGAGCGACACTGAAATGATGAAAGTTGTTCGATTGCGCCAATGTCAGCGGCACCCCCTTTGGCGTCTGATAGCGGCGCCACGCTGGCGCCGTCGTTGGCTCCTCCTAGCAGCCTGCGGGGCGGGGGGAGGTCAGCAAGGAGCTGTGACGCGAGGCTGCATGCGGCCCACGACTGCACGATGCTAGTAAGCATAAGTCGATACGGTGCCTGCCTCCCTGTGCAGACCCCATTCTTCCCACAGCTCGCTGTGGCCTTGCTTGCGGGAAGATGTACCTGCTCCTCAGTGGGGCAATAACCAAGCCAATTCAAGGCAGACGTGGCTTTTACATGGCCAACTATGATGTACAGCAAGTGAGGTGCCCAGAGACTGCCATCTGCCAAGTGCACCAGGCTACACATCTGTACACAGATGTGCGTTGCACACGTGCAACGCTGTGTCCCCAGCCTCTTGTTTAACCGTGAGTGCCCACCTATTCAGCCCTGGCGTCGCCCGGCGATTGCAGCACCCATGACTGCTTTATGTGTCAACTCGGTCACACAATCTGAAAGGCATGTACAAGTGGCCGCTGCCGGTCTGCTATGCAAGGCACGCGCGCCCGCAGCAGCTGGTCAGCCTGCCATTGTGGCAAACATTGGCTACTCTGTGCATTATAATCCCTACCACTACCCGCAGGTGAGACCCGGAAAGAGAATTTCAGAAGCAGGGAGCGCACGCGCAGCAGGGGAGGTGGGCTGTCTGTAGCTGAGCCAGCTTGCCCGTCACCGTGGCGGGAAGCGGTGGGGATGCAGCGGGGGGCTGGGCGGAACGGGAGGCAGCCAGCGCTGGAGCGCAGGGCGCAGATGAGTGTCTTAGGCATCAGACTCCATCCAGATGCATCTGTAGTGATTTTGGTGATTATCAGATTAGGGTATTTGGCGCATTGCTGGCACCAGCCTGGTCGGTGCTTCTGCCTTTTCAGGTCATTCGCTGCTTCCCTTCACGCCTTGCCACCATCCCATCAATATCAGTATGTTGACATCAACAGGCCAGGGCGCGCCGCGGACTGGTTTTGCGGAGGTCGACCCGCCTGCGCTGCTCCACGCGTTTCGGGAGTGCAGCGAGGAGGCCCGTGGCGACTTGGGGACGCTTCAGGTCCGGCCCGACAGCTTCGCGCGGAGAGCATGTTGACATGGGAGGGACGTTGGCGGTTGACCAGCGGCCGCCGCCGCCGCCATCAGTTGGCAACCTCTTTTTGCCGGCGGCACCTGCACCCATCCATCATTTTGTATGCACCCACATGAAGCGCTATTGCCCCCGCCCCCCGCAGCTGCCTGTTGGCGAGCACATTCTGCGGGAGGACATCTCCGAGGTGCTGAGCCGGGCGGTGGGGCGGCAGCTGAGCGGCGGCGAGCTGTCAGCGCTGCTCAAGTGCTTCCTTCTGGACGTCTCTGCAACCATTGGCTGGCCCGAGTTCGAGCGCAGCTGGGCGGCGCTGCAGGCGCTGATCAGCAGCGCGGCGGCGGCGCCAGCTGCGCGGGGCGGAGCTCTGGCGGCGGGCGGGCAGCGGGCACGTGCGGCGGCGGCGGTGGCAGCGTCACGGCAGCAGGCGGTCACTGCTAGCGAGGTGCGCCGCTGCTGGCGCCTACCCAACACCCGCTATGCATGCTTGCGAAATGCAACCCGCCTCATATTGCCACCGCCCAATGCATGTCCGCCCTCCTGCCCGTCCTCAGACCGCCTTCCCACAGTGCACTCTCCCCCCACAACTGATGCAGCCACGCACTGCACAGGCAGAGATTGGGTGGCAGCACGCAGCTGCGCCGACGGTGGCACGGGAGCGGTGCGAGGCGCCGGGGAGCCGCTACGTGCCGCTGCGGGGCACCGACGTCACAAAGGGCGGGCAGGGCAGCTCGGCAGCAACCTACTTTGGCATGCATCTGAGCTGACCTCAGCTGAGACGGCGTCAGGCAGGCAGCAGATGGGAGTGCGGGGCAGGTGGGCGAGTGAGCGAGCTGGCGAGTGAGCGGGACGGCGGCGAGGCGGCAGCAGAGTCAGGCAGCCGAGGCAGGTGGTACTGGGCGCCATTGGACTGTCGTTCATGTGTGTGTAAATCACAGAAGTGCAACCAAAGGCTTGACATGTGATGCTGGGGTGGCAGGCAGCCCCTGCATGGCAATTGTGAGCTGGTGCCAGCAGGGAGGCCAGCGGGCGCGCCGCGACGACCCCCGTTGACACTCAGCAGCAACCTATTGCTCCGTGCCCCTTGGTTTGCCAGTCTGCCCGAAAGCGAAGAGTGAGGCAAGGCAGCGGGGCGTAGCGTGACAATGAAGTGGTTCAGGTGCCTGTTGCTTTGTCACGTGTGTTTACAGCAGCAGCATGATATTGCCGGCACAGCAATGTCAACAGCAGTGTGTCACGGCAGGAAGCTGGCCGCAACAAGGGCAAGGCAGGGTGGGCACAGCGCAGCAAGCTGGCAGGATGGGCAGAGCGATGAGAGCGGTGCACGTGAGTTGAGCTGCTCTGTCTACTACCGGCCATCTGGCGCCCCCCCCCCAGCGCAGCCGTGAGTGTTGGTTGGCCGCTGTCATGTGGCGGCGCCAGGGGCCCGCCGCCCCCTCATCAGCTTGCCAGCTCAGCACTGACCGGTAGCTAACTGGAGTTCGCCGTTAGCTTCATTTCCTGTCGGTTTCCTCGACCCCATCCCCTCGGGCTGTGACCTCGGTCTTCTTCTTTCTTCTGCCAGTGCCAGCTCAGCTCACAGCATCTTCTGCATCAGCTCCAGCACCGGCTGCTCGCTGATGTACTCGCCAAGCTCGTCCCTGGCCACCCACACGTGCTCCCCGTAGCCGCTGCCGCCCTTGAGCACCGGCACCCCCTGTATGAGCTGGCACCTGCGGGGCAGAGGGTGGCCGGGGCAGGAGGCGGAGCGGTGGTGGGAGGAGGGGTCATCTAAGGTGGCAAGGGGGTCGGAGTGATGGGGTGGTTACGTCAGTGGGGGATAAAGCACAGGCACCCGCCGCATGACCTGGCAGCTACGAAAAGAGGGGCAGGAGGGAGGGTAGGGGAGAGGGGTTCAGCGGTGGCAAGCGAGGGGTGCTGCGGGAGCAGAGAGGAGGAGAGAAGAGATTGGGCCGGCAGCGCACCAGTGCTCCTCCCAGCAGCGGCGTGCAACTGGTGCATGTGGTGGCGCCACGACTCTGCTGCCCTACAGCACAAAGCGCCGGCACAGCAGCCTGTCACCTCCCCCTTGCAGCCGGTTCACTCCCAAGCCCGCCACTCATGCCTGCACGCGGCCTTCTGCTGCGCCATCCTTTCCCACACTTGCCCTCCTGCTTGCTTGCCTGAGGAGGTACAGTGCATCTGCGGCACCCTTTCGTGTTGCTGCAGCGCTGTAATTGAATGTTCGAATGAATGCAGCAGAGTGCTCCACCGTCTGCCCCCAGCGCTGCATGGCCCGTGCTTCATGGACACCGACACTCCACCCCCCGTCCCTGCCGCACCCCCCCAGCGCCCCCAACGCTTGCCACTGCTTGCTTGCTTGCGTGCCTGTGGAAGAAGAGCGTGCCGGCGTCTCCCTCCAGCGTCACATGGCCAGCGGGCGCGTTCCCCACAAAGTAGGGCTGCACCGCCTCCGTGTCCACCGCTTCCCCCAGCGCCCGCTCCGCCGTCTGCCGAATCGTCTCACCCTCCACGTTCTCTGCAGTACAGGGCAGGGCAGGGCAGGCAAAGGCACGAGGGCTGGGTGAGGGAGGGCAAAACCAGCGAGGTACAGGGAGGGCAAAACCAGCGTGGGTGGTTGCNGGGGGCAGCGTTGCACATGCCATGCTTTGTGCAGGCCAGGAAAGGGTGTTGGGCGGGGGAGATGAAAGGTGCGGGGTCCACGCGTCATCTTTGGTGGACAAAAACGGTGCGCTGGCCTGTAAAGCAGGAGATTTTGTCAGTACAGTCATTGCACAGGTGACTGCAGGGCAGGGGTTGTGTCCAGGGGGATGAGCGAGGCACCAGCTGTGTTGCGCTGTGCTGCGCTGTGCTGCGCTGTGCTGTGCTGTGCACCTGGTGGGGTACTCGCAGCGCCGGCTGCGCCTCACCTTGCTGCGGCACCGCCCAGCTGCCGCCCTTGGGCCGCACAAGCATGAAGAGCCGCTGGTCTAGCCGCCGCTTGAGAGAGCGGCGGTCGTTGGCTGCATCCGCCTCGGTCAGACGGGGGCCCGGCTCATACCTGCAGAGCGTCCGGCGGCAAGGATGGACAGCAGTTCAAGAGGTGGCCATGGCATGAAAAGCAGGACATTAGGGTAATACGGCAGCCACCCACCAGCACTTGGCACACCGATACAGCCACCCACAAGCGACAGCGGCAGAGCTGCCAATCATCATCACGGCAACCGCCTCACCCCACACAGCCCAAAGCAGCCAGCAGTGATAGTGATGTGCCCTGTCACAAGGTCCCTAGCGAACAGGAAGGCGCAGGTTCTGTGCAGCAAAGAAGAGCAGCAGCCAGGTGTGCACGCCGATACATCCACCCACAAGCGACACCGGCAGAGTCATCATCACTGCAACCACCTCACGCCACACAGCCCCAAAGTAGCCAGCAGTGATCTGCCCTGTCGGCTGCTGTGCAGCAAAGAAGGGCAGCAGGCAGGTGTGCAGCAAAGACGAGCAGCAGCCAGATGTGCAGTTCAAATGTGCAGCCGCCCTCACCGCGGCCCCGACTCATCCAACAGCTCGCTTTCTTTGAAGTCTGTGAAATCAGCGGGCAGCGTCTTTGTGTACTTGACTCGCACCGACTGCAGCAGGGAGGGCACAAGTGCCGGGTGTGAGCCGCCAGGCGGGCGAGTTGGGAGTGGGTATGTGGCAACGGTGCGGCAGGCAAGGCCTCTGTCCTGCAAGCGCCGGCAGCCAAAGCCACACCCGGTATGCATGCTGCGCATGCTGCTGCAAGGTCTGGCTGTTTGCTGTCCAGCACTGCTGGCGTCGAATGCAGCAGCATGCATGTTCTGTATCTTTTGACAGGGTGCCGCGTCTGACCTCCTGGCCAGCTACTTCCGAACAACCTGCCTGCATCCTCACAGCAGCTGGATGCATGCGTGTCCCTCAACGCTTTATCACCTGCTGCCATGTCAGGTAGCCGGACTCCCACTCTGGCAGCTCCGGGATAATCACCGGCAGCCGCTCAAACACCACGGCGCCGAGCACCTTGCCGCTAGCTGCTGCTGCTGTCTGCATGATGAGGGCGTGGGGAAATACAGGGCATTGGAGGACATGGGGGCGCAGCAGGCGGGCTGGCAGCGAGTGGCGGCAGCAAGACTGGGCGGCAGCGGGGCCACGGACAGCCAGCGAGTGGCGGCAGCAAAGACTGGGCGGCGGCGGGGCCAACCCATAGTTTGCCGCGCTGCAATGCTGCCATCATCCCGACCTCCTAAACCCCTCACCCCTTCACTCACACTTGTGCTGAGTGCCGCAAGCTGCACAAGCTGAAAGGGGCGGGCCGAGGAGCACGTCTGCTGGAGCAGCGCCGCCGCAGTCTGAGGCGCGAGCCTTCGACACAAAGATGCCATGCCGCTGCCTCTTGCTGTCCGCGGGAGAGGTGAGAGAGCGGGGGCGGTGGGGAGGATGCCTGTGGAGGCGAGGATGCGTCCCGTTGTCGTCTGAGCAATGCTGCAATGTGTTTCAGCTGTATCTCAACAAGCGCATTCCGATGAAAGCCGAAGCCTGCTGGGCATGCTTTCCGTGGTGCTGGCATGTTTCTGCGCCTTGGCCATTGGGAGCGTGCGATGGCACGTCGCACTGCTCAATAGCACAGAGGAGAGCTGGAGACGTCGTGCCACGGGGCCACCTGACCGACGCGACTGCAGCTTTTGCTCACCGGCCAGCAGTGGGGCAGGCTACACCAACTGTCGACAATAACCCTTGCACCCTATCGGCAATGTGCCCCTGGGATCACTACAGTGTATGCTGGCAGTCAGTTTCACCACCACCTGCCTCTGCCACAGCACCCACCCTCGCCACTCCAGAGCATCACGCTTTACACACCGGCCCCCCATTGTGGGTGCGGTTGAGGCCGTGCCGCCGCCGCAGGCGCTGCGCCGCCCCCCCAGTTTCCTTTCCAAGTAGCGGCACCACTTCGCTGCCGTCGGCATTGCCAGCAGGAGCACCCTCCTCGCTGCGGCGGCGGCGGCCTTGCTGGCCCTGCTGCACGTTGGCGCCGTCCACCGGTATACCGGGCTCCACGCTGTCAACAGAAGACAGCGCCGCTGCAGGGCAGAAATGGGTGCGTTGTGGGGAGGTGAGACTGCCTGCATGCCCGTAAGCTGCCGCCGCAACCAGCCCCACCAATGCGACGAAGAAGGCAAGCCAGCCAGCCAGGCAGTGAACCAGCCGGCTGTCGACCGCGTCTTTCCCCAACAGCACTGACGCAAGCTGCACCCAGCAAGGCACGGGTGTGTAAAGAGGCCTTGCTCACCGTTTGGCTCCAGCACCGGTGATGGCTGGATGGCAGGGGAGTGGCCGGCGCGCATGGCGTCATGGAGGGCACCTGCAGGAAGATGGGAGGGGTTCAGGAAAGCGTGGACGGGTGTGATTGCGCACAGCCCGTGGTCGGGACCAGCACAACAGTGCCGGTGAGCTAGCGCCCCGATGTGGAACGCTGCCCAGGCAAAAGACCACRCAAGCACTTGCGCCGGCTGCGCTGCACGCTTGTGCTGCTGCACCGGGAGCAGTGACGTCCACACACTGGGATACTCACGTAGGGAGTGCAGGGCTGCACCCCACTCTTGCACAATTCGAGCATGCTCGGCGTCAGCGGCAGCACACACCGCCTCGCGGCCTGGCACGCCGTCCAACGCGACATACAGGCGATGGGCCTTTTGTGCCTGCTCATGGAGCTCGCCCACTCTGAGCTCCAGCATTGCTTCCTCCTTGCTAGTCTGCTGACCCATGCCGGGTCAAGCCTGCGCTGCACGCAAAGCTGGGGACGGCACGGTGTGGCGGCAAGCGGGGCGGGGCGGCAGTGGGGCTCCTCGGTGCAGAGCTCGCCATTGCAGCTGCTCCTCGGGGTCTGGGCTGCTCTTTCGGAGCTTGGCTGGGTTCGCAGAGCCCCGAGGGCGCCTGCGCCAAGCACCGACGCGGCGAGACAAGCCTGTGGGCGATGTAAACGGCCAGAACACGTCAACCAGGGTGTAGGGGGCTCAGAGGAGATGCAGGGAGAGCGAGGGCGCGCTCCGGTGCCTGCCGAAGCCTGCTGTGCGTGCTTTCCTTGTTGTCCGCCTTGTTGGCCATTAGGGCGCGCGATGGCAAGTTGCACTGCCCGTCGTCACGGAGGAGAGCTGGAGACGCCGTGCCACGGGGCCACCTGACCGACGCGACTGTAGCTTTTGCTCGCGATCACCGCCCCAGCAGTGGAGCAGGGGACACTAGGGCCGAGCCAGGAGTCGGACCAGCAGGTGGGCGGGTGGCAGCTGTGAGCCGTCTCTGCTTTGCTCGTCTTGGCCAGTGGAGGCACAGCGCAGCGCGCCAGCGTCGATCAGGGCTGCTCAAGGAGATGCATACGCCGCCGACAGCTCTACCGACGGCCTGAAGCCTGGGGCACCGGTCCTACCCGTCGCCCCGCCGCTGCTGCGTCACTGCCGCCAGTCCTGTGCTGCACTGCCCACCGGCCTGGTCTCTATCCCCCTGCGCTTTTAGAGCTGCCCCAGCCGCTGCAAACACACACCCCTTCTGTGCTGCTGTCGCCTGCCCGCAGCGTGCGGCACCTGTGACCTGCGACCATGGCGGCCGCAGCCTTCGCACCGCTGGCCAGCTTTGAGACGGGGCACGGGGACATGGTGCACGATGCAGCCTTTGATTACTACGGCAAACGCCTGGCCACGTGCTCGTCAGACCGCAGCATCAAGGTGTTTGAAGTGGTGGGCGAGCAGGTAGGCGCACAGACGGCAGTGAGGGAGGTGGGTGGCAGGCGGTGCTGTGCTGCCGCTCAAAACCGTTCTGCACAGCCGCCACCGCTGATGCGAGCTTGGCGTGTTGGGCTCACCTGTGCTGTTTGGGTGAAGACAAGGGGTGAAGTAGCGGCGGCAGCAGCAGCAGCAGGTGTAAAAGTGCCTGGCATACACTATGCAACACATGCCGTGCCGCCCACCTGTCGCCTCCTGGCAGCTCCCTCCATGCCTGCCGCTCTGCCTGGTTGGCTGGCCGGGCCCCCACCCTTGCCCCTTGTTCCATCGTTCCACTTGCTCCACTTTTCACATGTTTGGGTCATATCTGTGCCACGCCTGCAGATCTCCCACCTGGCGGATTTGAACGGGCACGAGGGCCCCGTGTGGCAGCTGGCCTGGGCGCACCCCAAGTTTGGCAGCCTCCTCGCCTCTTGCAGCTTTGACAACCGAGTGATTGTGTGGAAGGAGGTGTCGGACAACGTGTGGCAGCAGGTGGGCTGACCTGGCAGGGCGCTGAGCTGGCTGGGCGCTGACTTGGCAGGGCGCTTTTGCTGAGCTGGCACTGTGCTGAGCTGGCGCTGAGTTGGGCGCTGGGGAGATTGGAGCTGAGCTGGCAGCAATTTCGCTGGCGGGGTGAGGATTGCTCAGGGCAGGGCAACAGTTGCCTTGGCTCCTGGGCTAGCATGGCGCTGGCTGGCCACTCGCCGGCGGCAGCTGCCCAGCGCAGGCGGAAGGTGTCCGAGGGGTGAAGCGTTTGTGGTGGTGGTAGAGGCTGCCCCCTGTGACCTGGTGCATGCCCCGCCCGCATGCCCTCCTCAGTGCCGCATCTCAACCCACCCTCCCGCTCTCCCCCGCCGTGCCGCCCTCTGCAGGTCTACCAGTCTCCCCTGCACACCGCCTCTGTCAACTCCCTCTGCTGGGCTCCCTATGAGCTGGGGCTGGCGCTGGCAGCTGCCTCCTCCGATGGCTCCCTCTCTGTCCTCACCTACCAGCCAGACGGCTCTTGGCACGCAGACAAGGTGAGGGTGGCGGGACAGAGGGGGCGGGCAGGCAGGCAGGGTTGCGGGTGCGATTGCTTGGGTGCAGGGGGGCGGTACCAGCAGCTGAGGTGTGTTGGAGGCGGGGAGGGCGGGTTGGTGGCCCTGTGCTCTGCGTACGCACGACCAGGCGTGCAGCAGCCATTGCAGGCAGGCTTGGGCAGCAGCAGCCTCTGCTCGGCCGGCTTGCTACCGTGTCCGATGCTGTTGCGATCCTCGCCTGCTCGCTCCCAGCGCTGCTGCTGCCGGCTCACTCGGGTGTGCGGGTGCTCTCCGCCTTGCATACGTATGTATGGTGCACCAGCGGTGCACATGTTGGCTGCATTGCCTTCATGTGCCCATCCTCCTGCCTGACATGCTGCGCCTGCTGTGCCTGCTGTGCTTGTCCGCAGATCGACGGCGCACACCCCATTGGCTGCACCGCCGTCACCTGGTCTCCCGCCGCCCCCAAGGGTTCCCTGGTGTCCTCCAAGGCGCCTGGCCAGCCCGTGCGGCGGCTGGCCTCTTCAGGGGCCGACAACTGCGTCAAGGTGAGGGGAGGGAGGGCAGGTTATTGCTTCAAAAGTGTCAGCAGTCAACGGCTTGCAAAGCGCGGTCGTCGGCAGGGCAGGCAGGTGTGTGGCAGGGCTGGCATGTTGTGGGGCTGACAACTGCGTCAAGGTGACGGGGGCCAGGGCAAGGCCCTTGAAAGCCTGTGGAGTGCAACGGCCTGGGAGTGCACGGTGTGCCCTTGGCAGGGCAATGCAGACGGCTGCGTAGAGGCAAGGGGAGGGAGGGGGAGGGAGGGCAAGGCTTGTGCAAGTCTTTAAACTGTTGTATGCGCTCATGACCGGGCAGGGCAGGCGAGTGTGCCAGGGCCTGGCCTGATCTTGGGCGGGCAGTTTCGCTTTACGGGAACAGAAACGCTCAGCGTGCGTCACCATGGCCTCGCCTGCCGCGCGCTTCCCTGCGCCGCCCCTCCCGCCGCGCTCAATCCATCCCTTCCCGCTGCCCCTCGCCATGTGTCCTTCTATCTCCAGGTGTGGATCTACAACGAGCAGACGCGGCAATGGCAGCAGGACGGCACCACTCTGACGGGACACACAGGTGCCTCCTGGGCTTCATGTGGGGGGCCGATGGGCGGTCTGGTGGTGGGGCAGGCAGTAGTTCGACAGCCCCGCCGCGGACGGAGGGAGCGAGCCGATAAGGGGTAGGATAGGAATTCGAGAGGTGTGCCACCGGGAGCTGGGTAAAAGCAAGCTGAGGTTTGCAAGGGGCAGGCAGGCTGGGCAGGACCACAGCAGCAGCAGCAGCAGCAGCAGCAGAGGTTATTTTGGAGCCTGTATGCCGCTGCCGCTGCTGCTGCTGCTGCTGCTGCTGCTCTATTGCCTAGCCCAGGCAGCGCAGCTCAGCAGCACAAGCAGCACATGCAGGGAGCGCTTGCTACAGTACTGTACTGCAGCTGTTGCTCCCTAGTCTACTGTACTGCAGCTGTTGCTCCCTAGTCTGGGCATCTGTCCAACGGCGTCGTCTGCTCTGCCCGCCGCCTGGCCTGGTTCAACCCCCATGCTGCCCCCCACACCTACCATCAACTCCCCATCGGCCTGCGCCCCTCACCCGCTGCACTGCGCCCTGCCCGCCCTGCTCCCCACCTGCAACCTCTCAAAAGCCTGCGCGCCCTCAGCCGCTGCCCTGCGCCCGCCCCTCCCGCTCCACCTGCAGACTGGGTGCGTGACGTGGCCTGGGCCCCCAACTTTGGCCTGCCCATGAACACTTTGGCCAGCGCTGGGCAGGATGGCAAGGTGTTGGTGTGGACCGAGCGGCAGGAAGGTGAGGGCGGCCCTGGCGGCTGGCGTGAGTGGCTGGCGTGTGCACTGGATGGTTTGCCAGCACCGGGGGTGGAGACTGTGTGTCAGGGCAGCATCGGAAGAAGCGTCGGGGAGAGGAGAGCGGGGGCCACGCGCACATGCATGCACTTGTAACTGTCGGGTGGAGGCGGCAAGCTTCTTCTCAGCCCGCCGGTTGCCGGCGTGTGCGGCTGTGCCGCCAGGTCAGCGCTCCCACAACGCACACACACACATACACATGTGCTGCACACAGGTGTTGTGGCTGTTGGGAGCTGCAGCAGTGCCTCCGCTATGCACTGCTGTGCCCGCCACTGTCCACCGCTGCCCACCCTGGCGACTGGGGACAGCATGCGTGCTCCCCCTGCTCGCTCCGGCAATTGGGATAGTCTGCGTGCCCTCCACGCTTTTCTGTGCTCCCGTGCCCGAGGGCCTGCCCGCCTTCCCACCCACCTTCCCGCCCGCCAGGAAAAATCTCGACCCGTATGGCTAGACAGGTTCATTGGAAGAAGCTGGAAACCCTGCCGCCGGCCCCCACGCCCGCTGTGCCGCTGCCCCCCCGCAGGCGGCTGGGAGCGGCACGTGCTTCACGACTTTGGGGCGGCCGTCTGGCGTGTCAGCTGGTCTGTGAGCGGCAACATCCTGTCGGTGTCAGACGCCAACAACTCGGTGTCCCTTTGGAAAGAGGCGGCAGACGGGCAGTGGCAGCAGATCACGCAGTAAGCGGCCGCCGCAGCCGTCGACGCCTCGGCGTGGGCTGGCTGCTGGCGCTGGCTGCCTGGGCTGGCGGCTGTCACTCGTAGCGTGCCGACAGGCAGGCGTGTGCCTGCCGGGCGGCGGCGGGCGACTCTCTGCTTGCCCGGGTCCGCTCCCTGCCTCCTCTTCTCAGCTGATCCCATCCCACATCCCCATTCTCAGTTCCCACAGCCCCCTCCTCCTCCAATGCTTGGCACTTGTCCCGCCGCTGTCCTTCCGCTGCCGCCCATTCATTGCTCCCCCAGTTCCCGCACTGCACTTCTGGCTGCCACCCAGGCCTCTTCTTGCACGCAGACACTTTCCAATTCCCGGGGCTCCCTGTCCTTTCGGGCACCTAGCTGTTGTTACAAGGGCAGAGGCTTGGCTAAATCCAAGGAGGGAAACGGGGTGGTGGCACAACGGGAGGAGGCGTGTGCATGGGGCTGTGCATGGTGCGCGGCCTGGGGAGCCAGGGAGGTAAACAGAGGAACGGGCCAGAAGGGGAGGTGAACTGAGGAACGGGCCGGAAGGTGTGCAGCAGGCAGAAAATGCATGCTTGCCAAGGCAGGGCGCCCGGCAATGGGAAGAAGTCGGCAATTAACAAAGCAGCATGGGGTGCTGTACAGAAATGATGAAAGAAGTCGTGGCAAGAGAGCAGGGCAGGCCTTGATTGCAAGAATTGGGGGTAGGGCGGGGAGGGAGGGCATAGGGATGCCAGGGAGAGTGTCAGTACAAGCAGGCAGTTGTGGTTATGCTGGTGCGCAGCGCAAGGAACCAGAGAGGGTGCAGGGCGTGGTGTGTAAGCAAACAGGGTGTGCACCACAGTAGTTCGACAGCGAGGAGATAGGGGGGGAGGGACCAAGGATTTGCGAGATGTGCCACCGGGAGGTGGGCAAAAGATGGCTGAGGTTTGCAAGCAAGTGGCTGCGGTTTGCAAGCAAGCAGCACTACAGGCAGCCCATGCGCGGGGCCATGTGAGGCTCAAATGTGAGCGGCGGTGTCAAAATGGGTTGGCTGAAGACACGCGTGCTTCGAAGCGTGCCAAGCGTGCCAGAGGTGTTGACATCAGTAGTGGCAGGCGATCGCCGCGGCTCCGCAGGCGGGGTGCGCCCAGGGCGCCTGCCGGTAGGGGCTGCTCTGCTGCATGGCGGCGCTGATTTCATCAAGCACGGCCTGCAGGGTGAGGGCACAACAGATTTGGGGCGAGGGACGACGGAGCCATGTCAGTCAAAACGAAACATGTGCTACGGAAGGGACAAGGCATGGGGCAGGCAGTGTTTGCGGAGTGTGTGCAACTGGCATACTGTTCACCATAGATAGCAATGTGCTGCCCGCCACCAACCGGGTCCCCCCAACCCGCCGCTCGCCCTCACCTCTTGCTGTTCCTTCAGCTCCTGGCTGTGCTGCGTGCTGAGCTCGCAGGAGCCCAGCTCGGGCTGCACCAGCTCCAGGCACAACAGGTCTGCCAGGGCCTCCTCCTCGGGTGCAGCCTGCGAGAGGGCATATGGCGACACAGCGGTAAGCGGTGCTGGCGGCAGCAGGGCTGGCGGCTCCCCGGCCCGTCTGGCGGGACAACGGCGGCATCAGCAGACTGCATTCACGCAGTATTCAGCGGAAGAGCCTCACCTGGGCGCTGCTAAACGCGGGGCGGGGCGTCTGCAGGCGGGGCGTGAACGTTGCGCTGCGGAACGAAGCTCCGCTCCAGTCACAAAAGGGACTGGAGCGCATGGCGTGTGCTGGGATAGCTTGGGGGAGTGCCGGCTCAGCGCAGACGGCGGGCTGGGCGAGCAAACGGCGGGGCATGCTGTCTACAGGGAGAGACGGGTGGCTGGTGCTGGATGGCAACAGTTGTGTGTACAACAACTAAGGTGTGTCTATACAGGCACAGGACACGGTGAGTCTTTGTAAACAGCCTGTTTAACAGGCACAGGAGATGGTCCTGGGATGACATGGCAGGGTGACGAGGCGGTCCCGCCCTGGGGGTGCCACCTCTGTGTTTAGAGGGTCGCCCAAGGGTCGCCCAAGGGTCCGCCCTCGGTATGGGTATGGTTTCGGCCTCCAAGCGCCTCCAAACCCCTGTGCACGCGTATTTTTAGCCCTCTTGTGGAGCAAACACCGTTTGCGCAGCGCCGCCGCGCCTGCAGGACCGCCAGGAAGGAGGACCCCCGTGGGAGCGGACGCAAGGGCGGGACTGTGCGGGCAACAGGTGCCGGTGGCTCCTTCATGCCCTTCACACAGCAGCCACCCATTGCTTCCACAAATGGCATACTGTGTTTTAGGCCAGTGCGTGGGGAGCCACCCGTGTGTCACTTGCGCCTTCAGGCAGGCTTGCGGTTGCCGCCGCCCCTGGCAGCTCCCCACCCCTACGGTACCGCAAAGGCCCCAGTGGGCGCCGCGCCCCTCTGTGCCCCACCACACAGCATGATTGAAAATAAACAGGGCTGCCAACAGCGATCCAGGGCACCCCCAGGGGCGCTCAAGCGCTCACCAACTCACGCCCCTCTTAGCCATTTAATGCAGTTGCAGGTGCCCCGCCCCTGCCTTGCCGAGCTGCCAGGGCAGCGGGCCAGCTGCACTCATGCCTCCCCTCCTGCCTGCCTCATCCGTGGTCAAAAATGGATTAATACATCGGCCGCTATGGCGGGCCGGGGCTCCAGTTCAAACGTACACGAAAGGTGCAGGAGAGTTGGTAAGAACAGAGCTGGCGGGAACAAATTTGGCAAAGACGCACTAAAACAGGGAGCATGGGCGCTTTCAGTGCTCTGGGGGTGCATGCACGAGAGACAGGTGCAAGGGCCATGGGCAGCGCAACGAAGTGAGCTGGGTTGTCGAAAAAATGGGTTTGAAAGAATGTGATGGGCTTGGATTATTATTGGGTTTGAAAGAATGTGATGGGCTCGGATTATGGGGCGGTGGTTCTGGTTATGCAGCCAGGCAAGATGGGGTGGAGAGGATGTGGCCAGCCAGGCGGAAAGGGGCAGGGTGGAGAGGATGTGGCCAGCGGGGAGCAAGCGGAATGGGGCAGGGTTAAGGCAGGGTGGAGAGGATGTGGCCAGCCAAGCGGAAAGGGGCAGTGAGGGGAGGATGCGGCCAGCGGGGCGCAAGCGGAAAGGGGCAGGGTTGGGTGGAGGGCGTGCAGCGTGCAATTCACCATGGTGCATTCGGGTTAGTACCCATTGACGGCGCCTGGGATTAGGGTTTTATGGGTTTGGTTTTAGGCAGGGTTCGGAGTTTGGAGTTAAGTAGGGTTGGAGTTTATCAACTTGTTATCGGAGGTTTTCATCGCTACTGGCAGCGGGTTGCCACAGCGCCGCAGGTGTTGGAGGGCCAGGATGCCTGTCGGCGCGGGCTGCTGCTCTGCAGGGCGGCGCTGGCCTGGTCAAAGGCCGCCTGCACCAGAGGGTGAGAGGGCGAGAGAGGTACTTTAGAGGGGGGCAGCTCGGTCGGCACTCTGGGCAGGTCAGGCAATGCGTCGGTGGATCTTCTGTAACTTCTATAGTGGCAACAGAGGCGGCTCACTCTGCACAACTCCGTGCCACACAACAACTCCCATCCACCTCAAACCCTCCTCCCGATCGCGGTGGCAGCAAGGCACCGGTTTCTTGGCCCCCGCTCCCCTCCCTCACCTCCTGCCGCTCTTTCAGCTCCTGGCTGTGCTGCACGCTGAGCTGGCAGAAGCCCAGCTCCTCGTGGCAAAGCTGGTCAGCAAGTTCATCTTCCTGCTGATGCGCCGCCTGGCAGGGGAGGGTGGAGAGGGAAGGTTTGCATGAAAGGGTGGTTTGAGTGTTGCGACTCCGGGCGCCAAAGTACTGGCAGAGTGCATGTCGCATGTGCATCACAAAGAATGACGGAGCAAAGGTGAGCAAAGGCCGTGCAGGGGGCAGCGGCGGCGGCGGCAGCGGCGTCAGGTCCCAAACCGCCTTGTGTGCAAGGGGCCGTCCACTGTATAACTAGGCATCGATGAGCCCGTTCTAGGCATCGATTGGGCCCGTTCTAGGCATCGATTGGGGCCGTTCAGGCTCGAAAAGCCTCACCTGCGCGCTGCTGCGGGGCTGCCACTCAGGGCGACGCGGAGTGGGGGCGCTAGCTGCGGCAGTGGGCTGCGCACTGTGAAGATACATGGCTGCCAGGGTGCGCATGGTGCCACCCAGTGGGCGGCCCGCGGGCGCGGGTCTTCAGAAGCGGGGACAGGCGGGTGCAGCACAAGTATGCAGACAAGATGCAGATGTGGGCAGAGGTGTGGCGAAGGCGGAAGAGGTGTGATGATGTGATGATGCTGGCACCAGTTGTACTGCAGGGTGCATGGCAGCTGATGGCATGGCTGATGGTGCCAGCAGAGTACCAGAGGTAAAGGCGCCACCGTTGTTTGGATGCAAAGTCGGCTTTGCATTGCTCCGCTCTCCCTGCGCCGCAATCCAAGTGATATGACCCGAGGGAAACGGCGCTCTCGGGCGGAGATCGCTGACCAGTGCTGCTTGAGCCGCCCGGGGCATTGCAGTACTGACGCAAGAACGCCGGACACCTCCAAACCCTGGGCCTCATCCCACCCTTCCCTTGGTCTTGCGCTCCCTCACCTCCCACTCTGGTTTAGCTCTTTTTTCGAACTTCGGGTGGAACAGGTGTCAGCAGGAAAATCCGGATTACGGATGGCTGAAGTGAAGTGAAGTGTGGTTGCCTCCGGTACCACTACCTATAGTGCTCCTACACCACACGACACCCTTTTGCAAGTACCGCATCCAGTTGCGTCTCTTGCCTCATCCGAATCCGCTGCAACACCCTGGGCTCACGCTAGCCTCGTGTGGCCAGCATTTACCAGCACTGCAGCTAACATGAGCTCCTCCTTTTGCCCTGCCTTAAGGGCCCGCCCCTGCCTTGCCAAGCTGCCAGGGCACAGGGCCAGCTGCACTCATGCCTCCCCTCCTGCCTGCCTCAGCTGTGGTCAATCATAGAGTGATACATCGGCCGCTACGGCAGGCCGGGCCTCAGGTTCAAACGTGCATGAAAGGTGCAATGGGATCAGGCTGCAGGGGGGCCAGGCTGCCGGGGGGTCAGCCTGTCTCCGCAGCAGCCTCAGGAGCGTGAAAGCAGCGACATTGTGGGGACAGAGTCGGCGGGAACAGGGTTGGTGGGAACAGGGTTGGGGGGAGCAGAGTTTGGAAAAGCTCACAATTAAACAAGGGGCATGGGCGTTATAGTGCTCTCGGGGGGCATGCAGGAGAAACAGGCAGGTGCAAGGGCAGCCCATGGGCAGTGCAAGGAATCGAGCTCGGGATTGGTCAAAAGTTGGGATTCGAAGAGAAGGGGGAAGGGGAAATTCGGGGATTGGTTCGGGGCCGGTGGTTCATGTTGTGCAGCCAGGCAAGAAGGGCTGGGTGGAGAGGATGTGGCAAGCAGAGAGCAAGCGGAAAGGCACAGGGTTGGGGGGGGGGGGGCGTGCAGCGTGCAATGCGCCTTGGTGGAACTCGGGGGCCGTTGGCACGCATGGGGGTACTGGCAGCTGGCTGCCGTAGCGACGCCGGTGGTAGCAGGCCAGGGGCCCTGTCGGCGTGGGCTGCTGCACTGCAGGGCGGCGCTGGCCTGGTCAAAAGCCGCCTGCACCAGAAGGAAGGGAGAGCAGGAGCATTTGTTGCAGGGGGTCAGCTCGGCAGGGTACGGCACTCGAGGCAGCTGTGGCACTGCATCTGTGGACCTTCTGAGCGGGAAACAGGGGTGGGCCAAGCAGCACACCTCCTGGCCACAACAGCTCCCCTCCTCGAGCCCTCCGTCTGCTCACGGTGGCAGCAAGGCAGCAGCTGCCCCCCGCCCCCGCCCCGGCCCCGCCCCCGCCCTCACCTCCTGCCGCTCTTTCAGCTCCTGGCTGCGCTGCGTGCTGAGCTGGCAGGAGCCCAGCTCGGTCTGCAGCAGCTCGGAGTAGAGCTGGTCAGCAAGATCGTCTTCATGCTGAGGCGCGGCCTGGCGTGGGAGGGTGGGGAGGGCAGGTGGTGTGAGTGTTGTGCCCCTAGCGTGACGGTACCGGCAGCGAGGGGCGCAAGGGTGGCGGCGGCGGAGGCAGCAGGTCTTCACCGCCCCACGGGTGGCTGTCGCAGGGCTGCCCCCGTCCACTACATAGACGTGTGAGGGTTAATTGGGCACGGTTCGGGTTCGAATAGCCTCACCTGCGCGCTGCTGCGGGGCTGCCACTCAGGGCGACACTGCTGCAAACGGGGCGTGGGGGCACTCTGCGGCTCCGCGGCATTGGGCTGTGCCTTGCGGAAAGACATGGCTGCCAGGGTGCGAAACGGGGTGCGCATGATGCCGGGGGAGCGCTTGCGTGCGAGTAGGCGGGCGAAACGGGCTGTAGACAAGCGAGTCCGCAAGTATGCAAGGTGATGTCAACAGCACAAGTGTGGTGAATAAGTGGGCAGAAGTGTGGAGGAGGGTGTGTGTGTGGACAATGCCTCCACAACACGGTTGAGGGTCCAGTCAGCAGTACTGCAGAGATGCCGAAGGTGACCCTTTGGGGAGCAACCAACAGGGCTGGACCTCGGGTTTCTTATGAATCTCCGCCCTCCCTGCACCACAAACCATCTGCGGTTGACCCCAGGGCAGCGGCGCTTTCGGGCGCGCTCTAGCAGCCCAGGGCGGTGGAGCACCGCAAGGACCGTCGGGCGCTCACAGGGCCTCCCTGTTGGGAGCTCCTGTCGGACGCCCTTGAACCCTTTGCAGACCCGTACCCTTTCCTTGGCCCCTTCTCGTTTGGGTTGCATGGGAGCGGAACAGGTGTGAGCAGCCGGGCGCCTGGGGGCTGCGCCACCGCCATTCCCACCTTGCCGCACCTTGTGTCATGTGTCCCCCTGCCGCCCCCCTGCTATGCCTGCTGAGCTGCCGCCCTGGCAACCACAACCACTCTGGCTGGCACAGAGTCTTGACCAGGGGTGATGTTACATATGCAGGAAAGCTGAGGCTGTCGGCAGGCGGGTTGTGATCGGAGCAAGCAAGCAGGGGGGGCTGAACGGGGGGGGGACTGAGGCAGCCCCTCTCGTACAGAAAGATATGGAGAGGAAAAACCAAACACGGCATGCCAGAGGGGCCAGGGCATTTGGGCTCCGGGCAATGTTAGGCAGTGCACCAATGGCAGCAAAGGGGGGGCCGGACCGTGCATGCGGGTACGGCAATAATTAAGCAGTGCGGCACGGCAACCGCGAGGGTGCAGAGGTCGGGTGCCGTGCATGGGCAGCAGGAGGAGAAAGAAGTCGGGGAAAGCGGATTTGCACTCTGCTCGGCACATTGCAGCACAAGCGGTGTTTAGTATGGGAAAGAAGGGCTGTAAAAGTAAAGAGTGGAGTACGGCGCCTGTTGGGTTTGGGGTGGGCTGTGGGGTTGGGGGGTCGCTCTGTTCGCTAGGGCAGGCAAAGAGGCGTGCGAACAAAGGCGCCCATACCGTGGGGCGCCGCAAATTTGAGGCAGGCGGCTCTCAACGGCGCTGGGGTGCAAGGGCATGCATGCGGCGCCGACGCACGGCACCGCCGGCACGTCACAAAAGGGTGTGGAGCAAAGACGGTGCGTGTGTAGCCGCTAGGCTGCGTGCCAAGAGAGGGCAGGTCAGCTGGTGCAGCGGATGGGAGAGTATGGGGGTTGTCTGAGGGGGGAGGACCACGTGGGGGCTGTTGGGCGGCCCCGTGTGTCTACTGGCAGGCGATGGCGGAGGCGGAGCCTGCGGGATGCGTGGGGTGCGCCGGCCGCCACGGGCTGCTGCTCCGCAGGGCGGCGCTGGCCTGGTCAAATGCTGCCTGCGCAGCAGAGGGAGGGATGGGAGGACGGCAAGGGGCGCAACGTTCAGGCACTGTCGGCCAGGGCTTGATCCGGAAAAAGCAAAATTTCAGAGATTAAAGTGCACGCCGTATGGGCACAACCGGCCGTTGGGCACAACGGGCACAACTCCTTGGGCGGTGGAGCCGCACAACAGTGGTCGCCCAGCCAGGGCCCCCGGGCCCGCCCTCACCTCCTGCTGCTCCTTCAGTTCCTGGCTGTGCTGCCTGCTGATGGTGCAGGAGCCGGGCTCCGGCTGCTGCAGCTCATGGTAGAGTTGGTCGGCCAACAGCTCTTCTTCGGGCGGGGCCTGCGACAGGACGGCGGGCGGGCGGGACTGGGTGAGACCGCGTACGCCGGCAGCGTGCCCCGCGTAGCGTGCCCCGCGCCATGCGATACGGAGCTGCAGAGAGGAGCCCAGGGATGCGTTAAGACCCACCTGAGAGCTGCTGGCTGCGAAGGGACTTGCGAGCGCGGCCGAGCCGGAGACCCTCACGGCGTGGAACGACATCTCGCTCCTCCCGCGAGAGGCACACGCGTGCATGGCGGCGGAGGCGGCGAGTTCGCTGAGTGCACGCACGCACCGCTGCAAAGTCGGGGAAGAGTGCTGAGCGCCGAAGAATGCGTATAGAGATGTGGTGGAGGGTAGGGACGTTGAAAGAGATGCAAGGGAGATCCAAATAGAAGAGGAACGCCCCTTGCCAGCAAGTCATGCAGCAAGTACCACATCCTCTCCAGGTCATCAGGTCACCAAACGGCCGAGAAACAGCCTCTGCCATGGCCTCTGCACTGTGCTTTACACGGCAAGCCACACCGCTCTGCTGGGACGACAGCAGACCCAATCCAGGCAACCATGTGGCAATCCAGACGGTTGCACAAGTTTTGTGTTGTGCTGCTCACTCGACAACGGCACGGCAGTGCTGCCCCGCCATGGCTGCCGCCGCCGCCCTCACAGGCCTGTGCCATGAGCTGCCCACACCCACAGCAGCTCAGTGCTGGTCCGGCCCGATGTCTCTCACAGGCCTGTGCCAAGAGCTGCCCACACCCACAGCAGCTCAGAGCTGGTCTGGCCCAATGTCTCTCAGGCTGGAGCGGCGAGCATGAGGCCCTTCCTGGATGTCCGACAGCCCGCCAGTCTCCCCGCCTGCAGCAATTCGGGGGCGTTCCACAGGGCGCAGGCGGGCGACACGTCAGCAGGCAGCAGTTGCGGCAATTCAACCCCAAAGCCCGCACTGTGCTTTGTGCCCCTTGTCCTCCTGTCTCACGAGCCCTACTGGCTGCCTGCAATTGAAGTGCAATGCCGGTAATGGCATGCTGCCGCCACGAGTGGCTGGGACAGCCTGGCTGGAACGCCCATCGCAACCGGACCACCCCTTGGCACAGAGGAGCGCATCCCTCTCACCGGTGATGTCACGCAGGCTGCCAGTGTTGCCGCCTGCACACACACTCATGTGGGGAAGCAGTGGAAACAACCCTGTCCCATGAGACCGCTGCTGGGCCCCCGTGGACTTGAAATGTGAGTGATTGATTAACTGAGTGAGTG
Source organism: Chlorella sp. ArM0029B (assembly GCA_002896455.3). Lineage (NCBI taxonomy): Eukaryota > Viridiplantae > Chlorophyta > Trebouxiophyceae > Chlorellales > Chlorellaceae > Chlorella > Chlorella sp. ArM0029B. Next base: position 1,173,410 of record JTEE01000022.1, on the reverse strand, counting down.
AACAAGTGAGTGGAGAGGCGGTGGCAAAGGCGCTGCTGCAGCATCTCACGCTCAGCGAGCCGCTCGCTGCGCTGGCACTAGCACCGCTGCGGCAGGCCGCTTAGCCTGGGTTCCCGCAGCAGGCGGTCCGAGGTGCAGATGACTGGCGCTGGCGCCGGCGGCGGTGCAAGCGCCAGAACAGGCTGCATGCCTGCCAGTCACGGCTTCACCACAAGTAACTGTGGCACGCTGGCATTGAAGATAATGCAACCAAACCCTAAACCCTAAACCCACACCCACCGGTGATGCCAGCCATGCCCCCCGTGCCGCCGCCTGCACACAGGGCACGGGAAACAAGCACCACAAATGGTCGTTTTGAGCCAGGAGGGGATTTGTGCATGTGGCTGCCCACCAGGCTGGCTCGCATCTTGCTTCACGGGCCCTCCTTTCCATGCTGCAAGGCACACACTGAGCGCAACTCACGCCCCTGGGCGGCACAGCCGGGCGTGTGCTGTTCTCAGGTCCACTTACCCTTGATGTCTGACACGCCACTTGTAGGGCCGCCTGCACACAGGGCACCGAAGTGAATGGGACGGGAATGGGACACGCTGTGCCTGCTCAGCCGCTGGCAGTTGCTTGCCCGTTTGAGCCAGCACACGAGGTTGAATCCCCTTCCTCAGGCCTGATTCCCCCCCAGCCCGTAGGCTTGCCCCGCTGCGCTCCTGCACCACGCCCTGCCCGCTTGTGCATTCATTCATTCAATCATTCATTCACTCGTTCACTTACAGCGCCGCAGCAACACGAAGTGTGCCACAGATGCGCCCTGCCTGCTTGTGCCAGACACCAAACTTGGTACGACAACGCTGAGAGCGCTGCTCCCTGCCCGGGTGGGCCGGCTGGCAGCCACCCAGCAGTGGGCCAAGGTGCAAGGCACCACATAACACAGCAGCGCGGGCGCTTGCCAGTATTAGCTGTGGCCAAGATGCTCTGCCTGGTGTAAAGGTTGATGCATGCTCATATGTCCACAGCCCACCCTGTGACGCCACCAAAGCCGCCTGTGGGCCGGAAGTTGCCCGCATGTAAGGCTCAAGCAGTGCAGTGCAGCTCCAGCATGTAAGGGCACTCTGACTCCAGCAGTGCAGGCGCTGCCACAGCGCGATTCCACAGATACACCTCGCAACCCTGTCAAATAAGACACAGACTCTGATCGAGGGTCACCTTTGATGTCGCCAAATCCGCCGGTGGCGCCACCGGTCAAATCAGCCACACCTCCCGTCTGCCCTCCCATGATGTCCCGCAGCCCGCCCGTCTCCCCGCCCGAAAGAGCGGCAATGGAAAACCCCTGGCCGCCGGCGGTGCCCAGCTTGCCGCCACCCGCGCCGCCTGCAGGGGGCAGCGTGGGCGGCGGGCGGCCAGGAAATAAGAGAGCCCTGATGGCTGGCCGCCAGGGCACTGAGCAACTGGCTGAGCGGCACATCTAGAACTGGCAGTGCCGCATCACAGCCGGGCATCAGGGCGGCACATTTCACGGTTTGACCAGAGTTCCAACGCAGCAGCGCTGTTGCATTGCCTATATATATGGTGCCCTCTCTGCACATACATACACACAAAATCGCCTCATGCCTGTTCAGCACATCACTGGGAAAGTGCTTGCCGCCACTGGCTGCCTTTGCCCGGTGACGCACTCACCCACAGCGGCGCTCCCCCCGCCGCCGCCATAGTCGCCAGCTGCAGCAGGGATGGGCGTGTGTCAGACAGCCAGCGACGACCGCTGGCAGTGCTGGCCGGCGCCTTGGACGGCCTGCTCCGCCACGCAGAGCCCTTTGCAGCAGACGGTTTGGAAGCGATGTCCACAGCAGGCGGCTCGCACCTGCGTGACTGGCCGGCGTCGTGGTTGCCGACACGTCTTTCTGCGTGCCCGACATATGTAGAGAGTTGCAGATGGTGCAGTTCAGATGCCAGGACAGGCAACAGCAGCGCTCTACTTGAACAGCTCCACGTGTACTGCCTGTACCTGCCACAGCCTGGGGACGGTGCCCAGCAGTAGGCAGGCGCTCTCACTCAAACGGCGTTCCTTCTTTGCATCTACAACAGTACGTCTGCTCGAGAATGCTTGGGGATGGCACGGTGCACCCGAAAAACGAGGAAGAAACGAAAACCAGGCAAGTGCACACGGTGGGTAAGGGCGCAGTGAGGGCAAGCAGGGGTTAAAATGGGGGGAGGAACGGGCACGGGCAGCCACCCGCCAAGGGGGCGGGGGGCCGGCGCAAAAACTCAGGGCTCTGCAACAAATATCAGCAGGTACGGGTGAGGTGCAGGGCAGGCAGGGTTGGCGCTCAGCACGGGGCCCAACAGCCCGGCGGTTAGAGAGCCGCAGGAAGGCAGCTGCCTGCTCCTCGCTGCCGGTGGATCCAGCAAGAGCAAGCACCGGGCCGGGTGATGGGTGGTGGGTGGCGTCACGGTGCGCACAGCCAGGCAACTCAACGAGGGGTGAAGAATATCGAATGGGGTGGGTCAAATTGGACAACATGAGAGAGTGGCGGGCGGGCTGGGCGGCCCGCCAGCGGGGCACAGCAGCGCACAGCACGGCAAAGCGTGGCGTGGCCTGCCGCCCGTGGTGGGCTGCTGCCCCCACGTGGGGCGCTGCTCACAGCAGCTGCTGGGGGGAGAAGGTGCCCACAGCGGCGGCAGCAGGCGGGGTGCTGCCAGGCCAGGCCGCTCTTTCCTCCCCACGGCGCGGCTGCCAGCAGTACAGGTGCGCCCCTTCAAGGCAGGTGCTGCAAGCGGTACAGCACCGCCGAAAGCAGCACCGCACTGGCCACCGAAAACACGGTCAGCATTTGCAGCCATGGCCGCTCTTTCTCCTTGCGCCGGGCCTCCATGGCCTGCACAGGGTCAGGGTCACAGGAGCCAGGGGAAGCCAAGCACTATATGACGCATCTGCGGCACACTTGTGTGTGGCTGCGGCGCTGTACAAGAAATGGTTGCATGGATGCATGCATGCCAAGCAATCCACACGTACGTCAAGTCCTGGGCCTTCAACACACAGGATGCAGGTTACGTCCGGGGCGCTCCCCCACCTTGACCCCCTCCTGGCAAAACAACCTGGAGCACCCTCACCTCCACTGCATGACACCAACCGCTCTCCCCGTCAGCATCAGCATCTCCCACTTCAACCCCGATCGCAACCAGAAATGCGCCATTCATACCGCACGCACCTAGCACTCCCCGCCCAACCCGCCCCAACCCTGCACCAGCGTCTGCAGCATCACGCGTGCCCCTGACACCCATCCAACAGCCCTGAACCCTAACCTCTGCACACCTTCTGTACCAGCGTCTGCACATGCGTGTCCCGCAACTTCCAGCTCTTGAGCACCTCTGCAGTGATCTCCTCCAAGGGCAGGTCTGCTGGTATGGTGACATCTGTGACCGGGCCGGGCTGCTGCTGCTGCTGCTGCTTCTGCTTCTGCTGGGAGGAGGAGGAGGAGGAGGAGGTGGAGGGGGTGCCGTTTGTGGTGCCCGAGGAGCCAGGTGCGGTGCCGGCGCCGCCGTCTGCCTCAGCCGCCGCGCCCTCTGCCGCCTGCTGGTCGCCGTTGCGTGGCACGCCGGGGACAAACTGCGTGGCGGGCAGCCACCAAGGTTGCTGCTCAGTGCGCAGTCCAAGGTTGTTGTCATCCGAGTCGTAAGAGGGCAGCCCCTGGCCACGAACCTCGGCAGCCTCGGACGCCGGCGCCGCATCCAGCCCCACCGCCTCGTCCGTCGAGGACAGCGCTGTGCCTGCTGCGCCTGCTGTGCCTGCCGCCAGGTCAGCACCGCCCTCTTTGTCTGACGCAAAGGGCGGCTGCCGAGCCTTCGTTGCCGCCGACGCCGCCACGGCCACTGCTGCTGCATCATCTGCTTGGTCAGCTGCCAGCTCGGCAGCATCCAGAGCTTGTTGTGCCTTTTCCTGGCGTGTCATCGGGGTGCCGCGCTTGGCAGGCGCTGCTGCCGCTGCTGCCGCCTCTGCCTGCTGCCTCTGGCTCTGCACTGCGCCGCGCTGGGCAGCCGCCGCTGGCGCCACTGCCTGCTGCTGCTGCTGCTGCTGGCTCTGCACAGCGCTGCGCTGGGCGGCCGCCGCTGCTGTTGCTTCCGCTGCTGCCCGCTGCTGCTGGCTCTGCACCATGCCGCGCTGGGCGACCGCCGCTGCTGCTGCCTCCGCTTCTGCCTGCTGCTGCTGCTTCGGCACTGCGCCCGCTGCTGCTGCTGCTTCCGCCTCTG
>JTEE01000022.1:1154197-1169114 GCA_002896455.3 Chlorella sp. ArM0029B | reverse complement strand
CGTCGCCGCGCCTCTGCCCGCCACGATCGCAGTGGCAGAAGCAGGCCGGCGCTGCGCTGCGGCGGCCTCGACAGCAGCCACGGCCACAGCCGCGTTGCTCTCTGCAGCCGCAAGCTGCGCCACCGTGTCGTGCAGTGCGGCTGCCGCGGCTTGCAGCACCCGATTGGCACCTGCCAGGTCACCAGCTGCTACCGCAGTAATAGCGGCCGCCTCAGCCGCGGCAACCGCCTCCACTGCCGCCACCTTGACCTCTGCATCTATGGCTGCGCTGCCGCCGCTGCCGCCCGCTGCGCCGTTGCCGCCAGCGGAACCGCCAGTCATGCCGCTGTGCACGATGCCGTCCACCTCAGCGGTCAGCTTCTGCATAGTTGCCGCCATCGCCGTCAGCTGCTCCACTGTGGTACTGCCGCGACCGCCGGCCCCATCTGACTCTGCCTCTACAACACGGTACTCTGTCCCACCCGAGGTTGTCACTGCGCTGCCGCTGGTACTGCTGGTACTGCTGCCGGTACCGGCAAACGTGGAGGACCAGGGCGGGAGCGCCCCGTTGGGGCCGCCGGCCGGCGCCCCCTGCTGCTGCGCGCCGCGCGCGATGCGTGCCGCTGCGCGTGCTGCGGCTGCTTTGGTCACTGCCACGGCTGCGGCTGCAGCAGACGCCGCCACAGCGGCACGTGAGCTGGCATCTGCTGCGCTTTTCACATCCGTGATCTCGCTGGACGGCTGGCCCAGGCTCCCAAATGCGGCCGCCGCACGGTAGCCTGCACGCGGGCGGGGCGAAGTGGTACATGAGGTAAGCAAGCAAGCGTGTGGGGCCGGCAGGTGGCGGCAGGCAACTGGCTGCCTGCGACTCACCATGCGCTGCAGTTTGTACCGCCCCAAACAGACCAACAGTGCAGAGAACCACTCTATTCATCCCCTGAATCAGCATACGCTGTGTCCTCCCAAACAAACGTACAGCAAGCCACGGTGCTGTACCGAAGTCCTGGAGGGTGCAAGGAGGTTTAGGACCCCAAACCCATTTGAAAACCCAAGTACCCACACCATACCAGACCTGAGTCCACCTCGCCCTCCTGAAACTCTGTTTAGCAGACAATCACCCGGCCGTCCCTAGCCCTGGCTCGGCATGCACTGCAATCCCCCCTCCCAAGCAGACCCCAACAGGTTCAGTGTCCCAGTGCAGTGTCCCAACGCAGTCCAGTACAGTGTCCCAGTACAGTGCCCCAACACCGATGTACAGTGCCCTACACAGTTGACCACCACACAGTACCATACAGTACCATACCATACCACCACACAGTACCATACCTGAGTCCACCTCATCCTCTTGGAACTCCTTGTAGCAGATCACCAGGTGCACCGCTCCCTGCGTGCGCTCCCCTGCAGGCACACAGGGTTTAGGGTTCAGGGTTTCACGATGTGCAGGCAGGCAAGGGCGCAGGTGCGCGAGGGCACAAGGGCGGCGGTGATGGAGGGTAGAGGGACTGACTTGCCCCAACACCCACACCCACACCCACACACATGCACCAGGCATACACAGGAGGTCCCTGCTTCTTCCCAGAGGCACACGTGGCCAAACCACACGCTATGCACAGCACAGCTCGCGCAGCACGGGAAGTCGACCAGACACCTGATATGCGGCACCAGACACCTGACTCGTGACCCTGCACCGGCACACTGAGGCCCCTTGTTCCGACAGGCAAAGGAGGCAACGGCATGCCATGCGCACGGCATCCTCCCGGCAAGAAGCTCTGGATAGGAGCAACCAGACGCTGCCTGCCTGATCGCGGCCACACAACAAACAAATATAGCATGCCACTGCAGCACAGCATGCACAGAGCCACCTGGCATGTCATGCGCAGCACAGCACCCACCCGGCATGGCGCTCTCGATGGGCAGCCACGTCTGCCTGCTCTCAGCCGCACAGCAATACACAGCGCACGTAGCACAGCATGCACGGCATGCACAGCGCGGCGTGCACAGCGCAGCACCCACCTGGCATGGCGCTCTCGATGGGCAGCCACACGTCTGCGGTGCCGTCTGCGCCTAGCTGGGTGAGGGGGAAGGAGACCCGCCCCACCTCTGTGCGTCCCGTCATTGGCGAATCACCGATCCAGATCTCCAGGGCCTGGGGAAGGATGGACAAGAAAAGCAGGCAGGATGCTCAGGGGGCGCATGATGTGCCCGGGCAACGGCCCTCCTGTGCAGAGCGGACCTCCATCAGAAACTGAAACTTGTTTTTCACAGCAGCACCCCCAACAGCCAGCAGAGCCCCAGTGTGAAAGATGGCTGATAGGTAAGATCATGCAAGTAAAGCAAGGGCTGCCTCACCTGTGCCGAGCGGTCCTCCACCAAAAACTGAAAGTCCTGGTTCCAGACGGGGGCGCGGTGCCGCCCCGCGTGGCTGGTGTCGTCGTCACGCTTGGACTGCAGGCGGAGAGGGCGGGCGGGCAAAGAACCGGGGCAAGGCAGGGCGGTTGGACGGCAGCAGCGGGCGAGAGGGTGCATTGATGTGCGTGGCGGGTGTTGTGACTATAGCAAGGGTGTGTAGAATGGGGGTGAGGCACGGTGTCTGGGCAGAAGTGGCAGCAGCAGCAGCAGCAGCAGCAGCAGCAGTAGGCGTGGGAGCAGCAGCAGCAGCAGCACGAGCAGCAGAGGGTGCGGGAGCAGCAGCAGCAGCAGCAGCACGAGCAGCAGAGGGCGTGGGAGCAGCAGCAGCAGCAGCAGCACGAGCAGCAGAGGGCGTGGGAGCAGCAGCACCAGCAGCAGCACGAGCAGCGGTAGGCGTGGGCAGCAGCAGCACGTGCAGAACAGGGCCAAGTGGCGCACCTGTACCGCCTGCGAGCCCAGCGTCATGCGGCAGTACGGGTTGCTCTGCCAGGGGAAGCCCCACACGGGCAGGTCGCGCGCCTCGTGGAGGGTGACCTGGCAGGGAGGGAGGGAGGAGAGTAGGCACCAGCACGGGGTGTTCAGTCTCAGCCTGAAGAGGTTGCTGGCAAGGGGGCAGGGAGGGAAGGCGAAAGCAGGGGCAAGCAGACGCGGGTTGCAAGGGCGCTGAGTTTAAGCCTGGACGGTAGCAGGAATAGCAGCGGCTCAGTGGGGCGCGCCTCGTGCAGGGAGACCCGGCCGGAGAGCAGGCAGGAAAGGGTTGCAGCACGTGCGGGCAGCAGTGCTGACGTGGCTCACGCCGCCTGCGCTGACGTGGCTCACGCCGCCTGCGCTGACGTGGCTCACGCCGCCTGCCGACGTGGCATACATTTTTTCTTTCTTTCAATGTCATGCTCACCTGCAGCTCTCCCTGGAACAGGTCTGGCAGCGACACGCCGCCTGCAGCGCCCTGCGGCCCCAGCGGCAGCGCTGCCAGCAAGGCATGCTCCAGCGCGTCCGCTTGGAGCACGGCAGAAGCGACCGCGCGCATGACAGCGTCACGCCCCACCGCCGCCTCCGCCACTGCAGCTCGGGGGGCAGTGTGGCGGGGCGCAATTGGTTGATTGATTGTTCGATTGATTGAGCAGGGGCGGGGGTGAGGGCAGGCGTGCAGCGGGGGAATAGTGGCAGTCCTCGCCCATGACTGACCACATGACCAACCGCAGTGCCCGGCCTCTTTCACCTCAAGTGTACTGCTGACCCCGAGCCTGCACCATTCCAGCGCCCCCTGCCTCTCAATCCTCACCACCTCACCCCGCCCCTCCCCCACCCACCCACCCAACCGCGGCGCCATGCACCCTCCCCTTTTGAAACAGCTTCTAATCTGGAAAAATCTGGTCTTTATTGAGTGACACTTATGAATCCTCTTGAATCTGCAGCACAAACAGATTCATAACTGGCCCGCCCCGCCCTCCCGCCACCCAAGGGGCCACCCATCCACCCACCCAGGTACCCAGGCACACCTGCAGTCACTGCGGGCGGGATATTAATTTCCAGGCGCTTGGGCAGGGTGATGAGGGCGGGGAGGTCCACTGTCAGCAGCTTGGTGAGGAAGGCCTGCAGGGTGGCGTATCCACAGTTTCGTTGTAAGGTGTTTTGCTTGCTTATCTGCATTGGAGTCAGGTTAGTGCCAGCAGCTTGGAGAGGAAGACCTGCAGGGTGGCATATACGCATATTTTTGTTGTATGCATTTTGGGGGGTTAACCGGTGGAAGTGTCAGCAGTTTGGTGAGGAAGGCCTGCAGGGTGGTGGGAGAGCGGTGGGGGGGAGGAGTGGGGAAGTGAGCGGAGCAAGGGTGGTGTTGTTGTTGCCAGCCATCTCGTTTGCTTAACGCAGTTGGCATGCAGAGAGAAGTAAAAAACGTCAAGCCAGGCAGGTGCATGTTGGTGAAGAAGGCCTATGGTGGGAGAGAGAAGGGGGACAGGCGAGAGGATGGCGGAGGCAGGCACGCCCAGCATGGTTTTTAACATGCCCCGCAGCGTGCAGGTCCACCGCGCGCAGGGACAGCTGGAAATTGTGGCAGCGCTTGATTGTTGAACGCAACAGCGCCCGCAACTCACGGGGTTCCTAAAGTTCCCACTTGCGCCCTCCAAACCCAAGGCACACAACAGCAGGCGTGCAGTCCCGCCGGCGCCGCCCCGCCTGCTGCACCCCCCTCCGGAGGGATTTCAGTGCTGAGGTAGCCCAAGAAAAACACAACTGTTCTCTGCAAGTAGTGCACTCGGGCTGCTTGGGGGGTGCAGGGTTCATTTAGGGCAGTGCCGTCCACTGTATTGTACCGCTACGCACCTGGAGGATCGGGATCTTCATCAGCCGGATGCGGTTGTACGGCGCCAGCTGCACCTTGACTGCACAGCAGGCATGGCAAGGGCCAGGGGAGCAGAGGGGGTGAGAGGGTAGGCTGGGGGGAGGAGGGGGCACACACAGCAATTACACAGGCAATTGCACGAGGACGCAGGGCCTGCACCGCGCCACCAGCATAGGATAGCATGCGCAGCAGAGGGCGTCCGGGCAGCACCACACAACGTAATTCTCTCCTTCCGCAGGGCGCGCCCCCTTCCCCTCTGAGGAGGCCGCGCCCTGAGGAAAGATCTTAACCGCAGGCTTACAAACGGGCGCCCCCCGCCAGGCACTCATCCCAGTGCATCCCCCGCAGGCCTCGATCATTCCTGACGCATCCCCATACCCTGCCTGCTTACTGATGGGCGCCCCCACATGCATTCATCACAATGCATGCCCCGCAAGCCTTGTGTAAACTCAAACGCAGGCCTTGACTATCCCTGACACTCCCCTGAACCCTGGGCTTACTGGAGGGCGCCCCCACAAAGCCCAGGCCCAGCGTGCCGATCCAGGGGCACATGGGCGCCAGCCGGATCTTCAGCCACATCTTGCTCTCGAAATCCAGGTCTGACACAGGGGGGTCAGGGTTTAGGGTTTAGGGGTTAAGGTCTGCCACAGGGGCGGGGGCGGGAGGACAGCTGGCATCAGGCCATGTGGCTTGGAGGTGAAGTGCACTGCTGCGGCGGGCGCCAGCACAGGCATCAGGTGGCCTTGATATTCTTGGCCGTGATGCGTGATGCGTGATGCGTGATGCCTGATGCGCCTCACACACGCCTCCAAGCTCCACAGCCCGCTGGCATGCTGCTCACCCCACACCGTGTTCCTTCCTGTTGACTGCTATGCAGCGCCTCACCCACCACCTCTGAGCCGCCCCCCATCGCCCACTCACTGACACCATGCCAGGGGCCCAACCCCAACCCCACACAGCTGTTAACAAGCTCCCAACCCCTGAACGCCCAAACTGTACACCTCCTGTTGCCTGCCATGAAGCGCCCCCCACACACACCACCTGCGAGCTGCCCTCCCTGGCCCACTCACCAGACACCATGATGGGGTCCCGACCTAAATCGCGCACAGCTGTCAGATGCGTGTGGGGGTGTGTGCCGCACACGCCACCCTGCGAGCTGCTCCCTATCGCCCACTCACCGGACACCATGACGGGTATTTTGATGCGCCACCGCCCCGTGCCGACCTCAATCAGCAGCAGCATGCGGGCGCCCCCCGTGTACCGCACATCCACCACGCCGTTCAGGTCAGAGTCCTGCACATAATACAAGGAGGAAGGGGGGACAGCATGAGGGCAGGGCATTGAGTGGGAAGCAAGAGGCAGAGGGGTGGAGGAGAGCATGCACGGCAGGCTGCCAAGGCGGGCAGCGCTAGTTCGACAGCCCCGCCGCGGGCAGCGCGCACAGCAGGCTGCCGAGCCCGCCGCCAAAGCGGCCACTGGCAAGGTCTTCAGCGACATCCCCCCCCCCCAAACCAGCTGCCCCTCCACCCCTATGTTCAAACGGCGTGGCGCTGAAGGTTTGTGAGGCAGGGCACGCCCTGTAACACAGCGCCAACATCACAAGCAGGATGCCCACGTTGCACCAACATCCCAGACGCCAAACATCCCAGGCGCGCTCCCCCCCCCCCCCCCCCCCCACACACACGCACCTTTCTCGACGTCCTCCTCCGCATGTTTGTGAAGTACGGCGCCTCGTGGTCCAAAGTGAACTCCATGATGCGCAGGCGCTGCAGGGGGGAGCGTGGGTGCATGTGTGGGCGCCACATTTTCCGCCACCAGGCTGTCAGCAGCAGCACCCCCCCACAAACCGCCCGTAGCACAGACCACAGCACTCGACTGCTGCGAGCTGCCCATGCTGTGGTCCCTGCTGTGGCCACCCAACGAGTGCACCGTGCTTGCGCTGGCGCCCTGCCCCGGTGCCATCCCCACCCACTCGCCCACCCGCCCGCCACACCTGCACAAAACTGGGCACCATCTTTTCCGCCACCAGGCTGTCAAACAGCGGCTGCAGGAGGTCGGCCAGCCAGCGTTCAATGCCGCGCTGGTACACGCGCCAGGCCTGCAGGGACGGCAACCCGGCAGGGCAGGCAGCGGCGCCAGGTCGGCAGCGGCAGCAGCAGCAGGGGCGGCAGCAGGGGCGGCAGCAGCGGCAGCGACGCTGCCCACAAGGCTTGCTCTCTGGCCCCTGCTTCCCCTTGCAGCATGCATTCTATCAGCGCTGCGACGGCAGCCCACACCGGCAGGCAGCAAGGGACGCCAAGGTCTCGCATGCAAAAGGGCCACACCCAGATGCAACGCAAAGGTTTTCTGCTCCACTCTGTTTTGAGTGGTGCGCCAAGGTCTCAAGTCTCAAGTCACAAGGGCAACAACACCCCCGATCACACGCAAAGGTTCTGTGAGCACCGTCTGACTGGTGCCGCCCCGTCAGCGATGCAACATGCAGCCCAGAGCCGCGCCACCATGGCTCAACCCTTCCTTCACTCGTTTTGCAGCGCAGCAGGCAGCACGCCTCACCTTGCGCCAGCACATGTTGACCCACTCCACCGTCTCTGACTCCTCATCTTCACTGAACTGCATAGCGCCCATCCCGGTGAGGCCACCTGTACTGCCGGCCGCCCCGCTTGCCCTGCTGCCGCCGCCGCCCGTGCCGCCTTCGGTTGCGCTGCCCGGGGCGCCCGGGCGGCGCGGCGGCAGGGCGGGCTGCTTGGGCTCCGACCACCACACAAACCGCTGCACGAGGCCGCGCACCACGGGCAGCGTGCCCGCAAAGTTTATGAGGTAGAGCAGGGTCAATGTTGCTATGGCTCCGGCGGTGAAGAAGCGCGGGCCTTCTCCCGATTGGCGTGGGGGAGGCGGGGGGATAGCATGAGAAACCGCTGCCACCTGTGCCATCCTGCCGCCGCCGCCGGCCAGGTAGGGCGCCGGCGCCGCCTGGTAGACGCTCGCCCGCTGCTCGCCTCGGCCACTGGTTGAGGCCTGCTGGTGCTGCGTCTCTCCCTCGCGTCCCCCGGGGTCCCCACCGCTGCGGGCTTGCCGCTGCTGCTGCTCATGCTGCCGCCGCCGCTGTGCCTTTGGCTGATACCAGTCACCCCAGGCGACGGCTGCTGGCGAAGACGCTGCCGCCACGTCTCCCTCATCCTCCCAGTCCTCCCAAGAGCCTGGCTCTTGGCTGCCATCCCCTGTGGCGGCAGTCTGCAGTGGCCGCCGCTGCTGCCGCTGCTGCCGCTGCCGCTGCCACGCCGGTAGCGGCAGCACGCCCGCGGCCTGCAGGCAGTGTCGCGTGGAGGTCAGATATATGCCGGGTGGTCCCCTCGTGCGTGAGCAGCGCACGAGGTGGCGCCCGGGCAGAGGGAGGGAGGCCTGAGTGGCAAGCGGCGCACCTGCAGGCCGAGGCCGCCATGCCGCCATGAACTGTTGCTCGGACCCTTGTACAAACGTCGTGACACAGGGTTAGCCGGTAGCCGCAAGCCAGCACTACAAACAGGCATCGATAGACGCCCCGCCGGGCCCTGGCGTGCTAGACAATGGTTTGGAGATGCATGTACTCCCGAAGATGTGGCTGGATCAAGTAGCGCGAGAACCTCCTAGGAGTAACCTTCTCATCTGGCGCCGCGCAGCGTGGGCAGCAGGTGCTGTGGCGGTGGGCGGCAGCCAGATCCACCAGACCAACATGTTGCACTGCCAGAAGTGTGCCACAGCCCACCTTGTGCTTTGATGCCGGTTCCAATGCCACAATTTGCTATAAATGCGACAGTGCAAGTTCCCAATCCTCCGCTGCACCACTCCTCAAGCCTGACTTGGGCCAACCAGCCAGCAGGGGTGAGTTGCCGAAGCGTGCGGTTACATATGGAAGAAAACTAGGGATCAGGAAACAGCGTGTCGAGCGGAAAGGAAAGCATGTGCGCCAGGAGGTGGCGTGGGAAGTCAGGGGGGCGGCGCCGGTGCGGAAAGACCAGCTGGGTGCTGCAGTTGGGCCGAAGGCACCAGGTCCTCAGCCGCGGAGCTTGCCAAAGATGTGCTGCAGATGAGGCAAGGGGAAGTCGAAAGAGCGATGGCACATGTGAGAATTTGGTTGTCGAAGCAACGGCCAGAAGGAGAGAGAGAAAGCAAGCAATGCGGGCTTTGCACGAGTTTGCTGCTTGTGACCACACGTTTCCTGCACCGCAGCGCAGCACACCCACAAGGGCAGCCCTCCCGGCTCACCAGGATGAAGACGCACACAATGAAGCCGATGGCAGACACGATGACTGCTTGCTGCAACAAACAAAACGCAAGGGATGGGGCAGCAAGGGGCAGGGTGAGGAGAGACACGCTGCTGGGACGGCTGTGCGGAATGTGACCGCTGGCGGGGCATGCCCTCAGTCTTCTGCCACGCCCTTATGGTTGAGCACCAGAACAGGCCCAGCTCTGCTGCATCAGGCCGCGGCTGTGTCAGAAGTAGCCTGAGCAGCATCCTGTTGCCTGCCCGCCACGCATAATCAGTTTGAGCGTCGGCAGTATCGCCCGGGTGTGCTTCCAACAAAAGGGGAGGCCTGTAGCACCTACCGGCGACAGCTTGATGGCCGCGGAATCGTCTGTGTAGAAGTAGCTGGAGCCCTTGCCGCGGCCCGTGCCTGCCGCTGCACACAGTGGAAGCGGCGGAGCAAGTCAAGCACGCAGGAGAAGAGCCGGCGCGTCGCCGCCGCCGCCACAGCGAGTCTGCAAGCCGGCTGGGTAGGCACCCGCCCGACGCTGCTGCCACCTGCCGGCCTCCTGGGGGCCTGTGCGGGGCGGCACTTCAGCATCGGGGCCCAAGCCCCCTGCCCTCGCCCTCCCAAGCGACTGTTGAAGGCCCCTCGCCCGCGTACCACTGCTGCGCCGCCGCGTGACTGCCCCCTCGCCGCTGCCAGTGTTGCGCTTCACAAGCGTGTTCGCCATGGCGTCTGCTGCAAGCTGCTGGCTGCAAGGCAGGTGCTGTCAAGCAAAAAGGCGACTCGCGATCGGGGCAAGATGGGGGCAGTAGGGGGGTGCTGGGGGCGTGCGGAACGAGATGGCTCGTGGGAGGGGGCGAGAGAAGTGTGCCTGCTCCCGAGCCCGCCACGCAGGCCGCGGCTGCCTTCCACCCGGCAGTAAAGTCCGAAGCATACCTGCCCTTACCGCAACCATCCGCTCCCCTGAAGGACCCACTAGTTGATCTGATCGCCGTTGCGGGCTCCCGACAAAGCGAAGTGCGTGGCACATGTCGCTGCTGCCTGCCTCGGCACTCTCTTGAAGTACCGGGCCGTGCAGTGCACCGATCGCAGAAACTTGCACGGCGGGCGGGAAGGGGGGCTCCCCACCGCCCCACCGCCCCTCGCCGCACCGCTCGCCGCCTTTCACCCAGCTGCCGACGCGCGCGCCCCGCTCACCCCCACCCTGCAGGCAGTGCCCTGGACCCTCAAACCAGCCACCATGACAGAATCGGTGTATTCCAAGAAGCCCAGGTTCATGCTGGTGTCAGACTTGGACTGGACCATGGTACGGCCCGCCCTGCACCGCCCGCTGCTGCCGCTCCTGCCTCGCCAGAAAGCTTTGCCTGACTCCCGCCCACAACAACCTCACGTTTTTCTCACCTCCACCCTACCCTCCTGCCCCCTTGCCTCTTTGTACCCCGCTCCCCATAGGTGGACCACAATGACGGCACCCACGACAAGCTGCGCCGCTTCAACCGACTGTGGGTCACCGAATTTGCGCCCGACTCGCTCCTCGTCTACTCATCGGGCCGCTCGCCAGAGCTGTTCCACGAGCTTGCGGTGAGTGGGAAAGATTGGTACCATTATCATCATTAGTCGTGTGTTGATCATTGCCAACTTAACCGAAAGTATAGTGGCTGATGCACAGCACACAGAAGATGAGCAACAGGTGGTGTTACAAGACCCGATAGTGTGAGTCGTCCTGCTGTGCAATGTGCCAGCTGGCCAGGTTGCCTTGGGGCACGCTGACCAGAGCCCATATTTGCAAGCTGCCAGTGCGGGGGCTGCCCTATTGGGTGTTCCTGGTTGCTATGGGGGCCGCTCCCCACAGCTTGTGCGCGACCTGGCAGCGCACGGGCCAGTGCACCTGGCAGCGTCCGGGCTGCACGACGGCTGTCACGTCCTGCACCCTCCCTCCCTTTCTGTGGTGTTGTCCGATTGGCTCTGGGGTGGGCTGCAGCCGACCAGCGTGTGGTCATCCCCTCCAGCCTCGCCTCACGTCTGCATGTGTGCCTGTCAAACACTTGCTGAAAATGACCACTAATCCAATGCAAAAGCCCTCTCTTGCAGGCGGAGGTGCCGCTGCTGACGCCCGACATCATGGTGTGCTCCGTGGGCACAGAAATCCTGATCAACGGTGAGGCAGCGTGTGCGCTCTAGTGCCGGCAGAATAAGGTGCAAGTGCTGGGGCACAGAAATTCTCATCAACGGTGAGCAGGGTGTGTGCGCTCTAGTGCCGGCAGAGTAAGGTGCAAGTGCTGGTGTGCTCTGTGGGCACAGAAATACTCGTCAACGGTGAGGCAGCATGTGCGCCTGAGTGCGGTGCGCACAGTAAGTGCTGGTGTGCTCTGTGCGCCGACTGAGGCACTCCTCACCCGCGGATTGGAGCGGCCGCCCTGTTTACAACTTAATGTACAGCGGCCACAGCTGGTTGGCCCAGGTGCCTGGCACTCGCTGGACCTGCCTGATGCGTGATGCTGATGTGGATGCATGGACTTGAGTTGTAATTCAAACCGTTTGATTGCTGGTTGCGTGATGCTGAGGAGTGCTGAGGCTGCTGTCTTTGCAGTGTGCTGTGTCAGGCTGCACTTCATTTGATTGCTGGATGCGTGATGCTGCTGGATGCCAGGCGTGTGCTCTCCCCGCCCTCACCCCGCTCAGCCCACCTCACCCCGCTCTGTTATACTCCACGGGTTATTGGGATGCAGGCAAGGCGGATGCTGAGTGGGAGGCGTTCTTGGATCAGGTGGGGCGGGTCGGGGCTGCACACCGCCAAGGAACCTGCCCGTCAATCAATGCTGCCAGCTGGGTGGGGGTTGCACACTGCAGGGCGGCCTGCCCATCAGTGCCGCCAGATGCAGCAATCTTCAAAGTGCAGGGATCCCAACACTCAGAAAGCATTGCCCTTTGCTGCAGCTGGCGTATCCAGGGCTGGGAGCTCGCACGTGTCACAGCTGCCTGTGCTGCAGTGTTCGCAAAACTCCCCTCTCTGGATGGTCTGTGGTTTGCTCTGCAGGGCTGGGACCGGGCGCGCGCGGTGGCCATTGCGGCGGAGCTTCCTGATCTGGAGATGCAGAGGGACAGCGAGCAGCGCTCACACAAGATCAGCTTCAAGCTGAGGTGAGGGCGGGCGGGGGTGAGGAAACGTGCTGTGCCGTGCTGTGTGTGCTGCGCTATGCCATGCCATGCTATGTTGAACACAAGGACAGCTGCAAGCTGAGGTGAGTCCGGCCGGAGGCAAGGATTCTTGCCGTGCTGTGCAGTGCTGTGCCATGCCTTCCCTGGCTGCCGAGCCTCAAACTGGGCCCAGAGCGCGTGCAGGGCGCGCTGTGTATGCTGTGTGCCCAGCTGGGGCCAGCAGGCGCCACCGCACCCCACCAACTGCCTGCCTGACCAACCCACCCTGCCCTCCTCCCCCGCTATGGAAGCTGCCTCGTGCCTTGGGAGTCCATTTCCTGTTGGCGTCCTCAACCCCGACGCCCGCGTCCCGTAGTAACCTTCTTCTTCTGCTTCTCGATCTTCCTCTTTGCCCGCCCGCCCGCCGTGCAGCGTGCCCGATCCGGAGCGCGTGCTGGACGCGCTGCGTGCCCAGCTGGCGGCCGCCAGCCTGGACACCAACGTCATCTACAGCGGGGGTGTGGATGTGGACATTCTGCCCGCCAAGGCGTCCAAGGGCAAGGCCCTGTCCTTCCTGCTGCAGCAGGTGGGCATTCTGTATTATCGAATTTGTTTCCTCCCTTGGTCTGTGCTTGGCTGCTCGTGTGACGGTGTGTGTGTGCTGGGCGTGGCATGCTGCGCTTGGCATGCTGGGCTCGGTCCGCACTTGGCGTGGGGCCAGCGTGTGCAGGATAGGCGAGCAAGGGCTCTCAGCCTTGCTCTGCACTCCGCTGCCTGTTGCCAGCCTCGAGACAGCCTGCGGTGCTCCTGGCACCTCCGGATATGAACCCCCAGCATGCCATGTGTATGCCCATGAGCGCCCTCCCCCCTCCCTTCCCCCCTACGTGCCCCCCGCAGTTTGAGCGCGGGGCGGGGCTGCCTGATGCCGGGGTGATGGTGTGCGGCGACAGCGGGAACGACGTGGAGCTCTTTGCGGTGCCAGGTCAGCGTGCCTCCTGCCCCTGTTATGCTTATTTCTTCCCTGCTGTGCCTCCCTTCTGCACCTGTTGTGCCTTTATTCCGTCGCTGTTGTCCTCTCTTGTGTGTGGGGTAAACGTGGGCGTCATTTAGTTCGGTGTGGCAGGGTCTTGTGTTGCCAGGTCAGCATGCCTCATGCCCCGGATGTGCTTCCCTTTCCGCCACACTCGTGCTCTTTTCCAGCACTGTTGTCCTTGGTTGTTTGTGGTGGCAGGGCCTTGTGCTGCCAGGTCAGCTCCCCTCCTGCCGCTGTTGTGCTTCCCTTTCGCCGCTGTTGTGCCTCAACCTCGCCGCTGCTGTCCTCTCTGTTGCTTGTGGGACAGGCAGTGGGCGTCGACCAGAGGTTGCCCTCTGCGCCCTGCCTGCGCGTTGCTGCTCCCATATCTCCTCTCTCCCACCTTTGCAACGGCGTCTCTGCCCAGCCCCGCTTTTGTCGCCGTTGTGTGAGCTGCTGCATCCTCAACACTTGCCCCTGCGTCGCGCACCCGTGCACACACTCTCGCATTACTATTTAACCGATGATTTCACGCTCAATTTCTAGTGAACTCATCCAGTTTTGCCATTCAACCTGTTCCTCCCCCGCCCGCCAGGGGTGCACGGCTGCATGGTGGCCAACGCCCACAAGGAGCTCAAGGATTGGTGCAAGGCCAACGGGCACGACCGAATCTTTTCGGCCACCCAGGACGGGCCGGGCGGGATCTACGAGGCGCTAGAACACTTTAGGTGAGCCAAGGTTGAGAGGCCGGAAATCGTGGCTTTTGTTTCTTGTTGTTGTTTGAGGTAGGTTGTGCTGGAACACTTTAGGTGAGCAAGGGCGGGGGCTCTGCAACCCACTGTTGTGTGACAGGGGCGGGGGCTCTGCAACCCACTTGGAGTGGAAGGTTGGGGCGCTGGAACGCTTTAGGTGAGACAGTTTGAAAGTCCGGAAATCGTGGCTTTTGTTTCTTGTTTTTGTTTGAGGTAGGTTGTGCTGGAACACTTTAGGTGAGGAAAGGTCAGGGCTCTGCAATACACTGGACAGCTGTAGTTGAGACAGGGCAAGGGTCGTGGCTCTGCGAAAGGAGATGAGATGAGACAGGGTGCGGTGCTGGGAAACTTTAACTGACCAAGGTTGAGGGTCTGCACAACACTTTGGATGGTTGGGATAGGTTGAGGCGCTGGGACGCTTTGGGTGGACAGGTATCGACCTGCGATCAACGTAGGGATTTCAGTATCTTGAGTGAGTTGACTCTGATTGGAAATCGCCGCTTCAGGTTGAGGCGCTGGTACGCCTCAGGTGAGACAGGGTGGGCACATTTGTTTGCAGCACACTCTGGTGTTCAACTCTGCTTCCTTGCCCCTTGAGAGCGGAGCTATGAGCTTATCAAGCTTGTGGCTTGTGCCGTCCCTGCTCCTGTGTGACTGGACTGGGACGGCGCCAGCTGCCAGTTTGACAAGCTGATTGCTCCACTCAAGGGGCAAGGGTGCTGCACTGCACAACGAGTGCCTGATTGATTGGGTGAGAAAGGTTGGGACGGCAGGCAGGCAGGCAGGCCGGACACATACACACTTTCGATTGGATGCATTGCAAAGGCTGCACCTCGTTGCGCGCTGGTGTGCCTGTTACCATCTTGCAATGCACCTTTCAGTGCCCCGCCCTCCTGCCCCTCCCCGCGCCACCCGCAGCTTCCCCAACCCAGCCAAAGCCGACACGGTGCACCGCCGCCAGACAGTGGCACACCACCAAGCTTGGGCCGAGGGTTGGTGCAACGGGGCGGTGCCCTACAACGCCGCCGACTGCGGGGCGCACATGCAGGTGGGG
>JTEE01000022.1:1140508-1152093 GCA_002896455.3 Chlorella sp. ArM0029B | reverse complement strand
CAGGCGGGCGGGGCGGGCAGAGGGCGTCAGGGCCCGGGCCAGGGTGCGAGGCAGTTATGCTTGAATGACTAGGCTGAGCTGGGCGCCTTCCCACCTCGATTGTGACTGATAAGGGCCCTCCATGGAAATGATCCACACTTGAAGGCAGCAATAAAGCGGGCCCCAGAGCGTAATTCTGTGCAAAACCACCAGAACTGAATGTGAGGTTTGTGAAGGTCGGGCCGGGCGCCTCCTGGCGCCTTCTGGTTTTCAAGTGCACACCCACCCACCTTGAGAATGATTCTGTGGAGTCCCTGAAAACAAGAACACATGAAAATGTGGCCTATAAATCAAGCTAACTGCATGGCTCAACGAAAACCCACCTTGAGAATGATTCTGTGGAGTCCCGGCGCCTCCTGGCTGGACTCCAGCGCCCACACGCTCTGCTTGGCGCCATGCACAGCGGTGCCAGCCAGCCAGATGCTGCTCAGGGCGCACGTGCTGGGAGTGGCTGCGGCATACCTCTGCGGGCAGTCGCCGCGGTTGGTGCCCTGCGCCGTGGGCAAGCAGGCAGGCAGGCAGAGCGAGGTGGGCGGCAGGAGGGCAGGTGGCGGGCGGGTGGGTGTGGCTGACGGCGGGTGGAAGAAGCAAGAGGGAGGGCGGCTCCTGCACAAGCAAGCTGGAAAAGTCGGCAGTTTCCAGAACACTTCACGGCAAACCATAACAGGCACCGGTGAGAGCCCGCTACGGCAAGGCACATAAGAGCTTCTCAAGTGCGCCTGGCAGCTGCACACGCAGCAGCAGCAGCAGCAGCAGCGGCGGCTGACCTTGCTGGCTTTGCTTAGGGGGTGCGCTGCTCCCGGTGTATGTGGGGCGCTGTCTCTCATGCAAGGCAGGCTCCCGCGCTGTCTCCAAGACACCAGCGCTCTACATTTTTTTAAAGGAATGACCTCCCCCGCTTTCGCCCGCCACCCGTACCGCTTTCCCTCTGATGATCCATTGCCTCCCTCTCCTGCCCCCACACCGCCCGTGCCTTTCAAATGTGTATGCTCTCCCGCCTCCCTGCACCCCTGCCCCCACTCCCCGCACCTCCAGAGAGAAGGTGGTCCCATCCAGCCCGTGACTGAGCACCCGCAGGCGCCAGCGGTCACTTGTGTACCGCTCCGCTGGCCCCGTGCCCACTGTCCGTGCCCCCCCGCACCACTGAGTGGAAAGCGCAACTGCGGGCACCAGGGTGGNCCCCTGCCCGCACCCTTACCCCCATGCTGCAGCGGGTGAGCACAGCGGGGGCAAGCGTGAGGGGCGGTGGGCCAGCGCCATCCTGCGGCAGCATGCGGGGGACACGTACCGCTTTGCGTACCTCCAAGAGAGCAGCGTGCCGCGGCACAAGGCGCACGCGTGAGCTAAGCAGCGCCAGGAAGGGACTCGGCCTGGGCGTGCCTCCTCGTGTGCGCACCCGGAGGCCTTGCACTGTACCGTACCGCCTCCACTTGGCACTGTACCGCTTTGTTTTGATGCATCTCAGGCACGGTCTCCCCACTACTTTGCCTCACCTCCTGTCAGCCGACAGGAAGGACCTGTGCCTGAGCTTGCACTGTGCGCGCACAGGGGTTGTGCACCCCTCGCTGCCTCTTGGCACACCCCAGCCTTGGCCTCCCCATCACTTGGCCGGCTGCCTTACCCTCTCTCGAGGACGTGCGTCCCGCCAGCCGCCCATTGCCGGGCTCTCTACGGGGTTTGTGTGCCGTTCGGCCCGCCTTCTGAACACCCACGCGGATGAGGTGGCACGCTCCCTGCTGGGCCCTACCAGTGTGTAACGTCAGCCCTTGTGTGATCCCGCTCCCTGTTCACTGCTGTTGCTCCGTGCATCTGCTGGTGACAGCTGTCGCCCGCATGCATGCGTGCCGTGACTCTCCTTACCCCTGTGGCTTGACATGTAATTTCGCACAGCCAACAACAGACACCAGATCAAGCGCAATCAGTCTAAACGAGCATGCTGACAACAGATGGGGCAGCTGTAGCTATAGCTGCCACTGGCTCACGCCTCGGTGCCTATAGCTAGCTTGATTCATGGGGCTCGCACGCACAAAAAAAATCATACAACCTTGCACACTATTGCGCCCAGCTGGGCGGCACCCAGCTGCTCAAATGGCCACGTCAGCGCGCATCGTCAGCAACTTGCACACCACACTAACAAAAAAAAGCCCGGCGCATCACGTTTCACTGCGTATCCTTCCTCAGAGAGGCGTCCTCTTCTTCTTCTTCTTCTTCTTCTTCCTCCTGGCTCACCGGCGCTGCGCTGCGCCTTCTGTCTGGGAGCGCCCTGCCCCCGCCGGCCCGCCCACCCCCATCTCCATCTTATCCCCGCTGCATTTCCACCTTATCCCCGCTGCCGGCGGGCGCCTCTGCACCGGCGCCGCGGCTGCCGGAGGCCTGTGTGAGCTCCTTTAGTGGGTCGAATCCAAAGTTGCACAGGTGGTACCTGCAGGCAGGGCAGGCAGGGGAGTGGAGGTAAGATGGCAGGCAAGAAGCACAGAACAGCAGTCAAGGAGGCAGGCATGTAGGGAGCGTAGGGTTAGCTTTACTTGGCAGGCAGCGCAGGCAGGCAGAATAGTTGGGTTGGTCAGCGAGGAGCCAGCAGATGCGGGGATGATTGTCACAGTTGCACGGGTGGCACCTGCAGGCAGGGCATGCAGGGGAGTGATGGTGGGTTGGCAGGCAAGATGGTGGTGGTGATGGTGGTGGTTTTGTGGTGGCGGCGGTGGTTTGGCAGGCAAGAATCATAGGTTAGCAGTTGAGGAGGCAGGCAGAGGCTGCACCACCGGTTGACCTGCATCTGTCAACGGCAAGTGCGCGGTACCGCAGGCTGCTGCCCCCACCTGTCAAAGCTGCTGCGCAGCTGCTCGGCGGGCAGCCCCTCTGCCACCCGCTGGTGCAGCAGGTCGCGGTGGCAATTGATGTACTGGGTTATCCTGGGCAGGGACAGGGGGGAGGGATGGGAGGCAGCGCGAGTTGAGGCAACGGCAAGGCGCAGTCTCAATGGTCTGCGGATGATGCATGGATGGTGCACGAAACGATCTCCCATGCACACACGCCCACTGGTGCATGACCCGATTTTCAAACTTCCAGGTGCACCGGTGCACACGCACCCGCTCACGTTGTTTACTGGTGCAATGATCAAACTAGACACACGCACACACTCACTGGTGCATGACAACAGTTGAACAGGTACACTTAAGAGGGGTGCACACTGGTGCATATACTGGTACCAGTGGGCCGGTGCAGACACACGCACGGGTGCAAGACACGCTGGTCACTTTTGCATTTCAAGGTATGCACTCACTGGGGTGCACACGGGGTGCACACGCACACACTCACTGTTGCAATGACTAGACTAGACACACGCACGCACTCGACTCACTGGTGCATGTGCTCCAAGTCCCCCTCGTAAAACAGCTCGTCATCCTTGCGCAGCAGCTCCACAATCCTGCACAAGGATGGCGTGGGCGGCACACGGGAAGGTGTGTGGGGCATGGGTGGCGGTGGGGTGGGGCGTGGGTGGAGGTGTGTGGGGGCATGGACGGCGGTGGGGTGGGGCGGGAAGCAGACAAGGCCACCTGGCAAAGAAAGAATGCCCAAGCTATGCCCCCCCTTGCACAGAGCTTTCCAAAAGGGGCCACATCGCCGCCGCTGCCCGTGCAATGGGTCTGGCAGCCCATTTTTGGATGTGAGATGTGGCGGCCGCCACACTGCTGTCACTGCCCGCCGAATGGGGCACCACCTCACCTGCGCGCTGCGTGCCGTCCCTCCTTGTCTGCATCCTCCGCCACCTGCGCAGCCATAGATAGACCGGCAGCAGCGCATGGCACATTTCTTTCGTCTGTTCTTGTTCTGGCTTGCTACAAGCTGCATTCAGATACACTCTCCCCGCAACCTGTACCATGCCATCCTTGCTGGCGCAGCGTGGAGCTCATTGACAGGTAATTGGTTGATTGTTTGGGCAGGAGCACACGCACCCTCAGAGAAACCCTGTTGGAGCTGGCACCTCTGCCCCCGTTTGGGCGCTGCCGACAGCGAGCTTGCACAGTTGAGCCTGACCCGGCCAGCCAGAGGCGCAAACTGGCGGGGCCGCTGTGCCCCGGCCCCAAACCCTACTGTATCGGGGCCGGCAGTTGACCATCATTCAAGCATTCATTCATGCATTCATTGAACTGAATTCAAGGCACTTGAACATGCCACCTGGCATCTGATTCACGCTGTGCATGCTGTGCACGCTGCCGCACCTGCTCCACCGCCAGCCGGCTCTCTGGGGTGCCCAGCCACCGCTCCACCTCCTCGGCATCCATGTTGACTGTGGCCTGTGAAACGAGGGGCCGGGAAGGAAAGGCAGGGGGGGAAGGCAGGGGGCAGGCAGGCAGGCAGGTAGGCAGTCGAGCCCTTTGACGGTTGCCTTTGATATGAGGGGGCGCGTGGGGCGCAGCGCTCTAACCATTTTCCCGGCCTATGCTTGCATATTTGCATCTATGTTCTCTGAGTGGCACACACAAAGTCACGTGTGCACCCGCGCCGATCAGCAAGAGGGCGGCCTGCCAGGGCAGACGACTCCCTGAATCACTCTTGTATCAATCAATCAATTACATTTCAAGTGCAGGGGGAGCCAGCTAGGTCTCATGGGACAGGGTGGGGGGTGAGTGTATCGGAATGTGTGGACAACACATGATTTCAAACACCTGAACGCACTGTGTCTCAAAGTAAAAGAGACTCACCCGAAAGGCAGAGATGATTGCACGCGGGTCCCGGTCGGCAGGCAGGTCCTCCTGCGGGCAGCACAGCAGGCGAGGAGCGGGCAGCCAATGACTGAATCAATCAGTCAATTACATCTAGGGTCCACGGAGCCAGCAGGACTCGTGGGATGGACGGAGAAGCGATGGGCTTGAAAACAAACAGCCAATGAGGGAAGCTGAGGAGGCACTGCTGCACCACCACAACAGGTGAGCTGCCAATGAAGGTCGGGGCGGTGCTGGTCAGCTGTCGTGTGAAGCAGAGCCGTGGGCATAGCTGGGTCAAACTTAGGCCGCTGTGATTGACACCCTGGTATGTTCTTGAGCAGTGCAGGAGTTGAGTGGAAGTGGGTACATGGGGAGGGAAGGCGACCCGATGCGGCGGAGAGTGGGGCGGCAGAACGCGGGGGTGCACTGAGGCGGCGCCGGTGGTTCCGTCGGCCAGCCCGCCCTGTCCATGCCGGGGGCAGCAGGAAGCCGATCATGCACCTGCGCTGAGCGATGCACCCCTCGCGCCCACCCACCCACCCACCCGCAGGTGGAAGCTGCACGCGTTGGCTTTGGGTGACAAGGACATGGGGCCGGTGGCGAGCGCGGCAGTGGTGGACCTCAATCTCCTGCCGATGGAATGCAGCACCAGTTTAGCAGCCATTCTTGGGTGCGGGGAAGGGGCTGCCGTCCAAAGCGCCTGCCGACAAGGCACCTGCTTTCCACCGAGTGGCGCGATGCTCACACACTCACCACGCGTCGCCTTGGAGGCTATTAACAAGGCCTGGGTTTGTTAATTGAAGCCGCCAGTTATAGTACAGACCATAAACCCTTCCAGTTCGAGGACAGCTCTGTGCGCCACCTGCCTCCCCTGCTCAGGGGAGCCAGAGGGGGCACCGCTTATGCAGAAGTGACATGGCAGCTTATACGGCAGCCTACTGGTGTAGCTGCCTCGGGGCTCCGCCCCGCCTGACGTGCCCTGCCCGTCGTCGTCGTCATGTGCTGCTGCTGGCATGCCACCCTGCTGCGGGCGGCGCCTTGCATCCAGGCTGCAGCGCTGGACAGCAGCAGCAGCAGCAGCAGCAGTGGCATCTTGTGTGGAGTGTTGCATTACAGCGCCCTGTGCTGCCCACGTGAGCGGCCGGCGGGACCCAAGCACAGCGGGGAGTGGCACACAAGCGGGCGGGCAAGAGGTGGAGGGTGCTGCGCCAGAAGAGGCAGCTGCCTCAGATGTTGAAAAAAGATCACAACCCGAAGGCGTGGGGTTGAGGAAGCCAGCGGGACGGTGAGCAAGCCAAAGGCGCCAGTCAACTTGGGCCATGCCACAGCTGTCAGTGATTCAAATACATGTGACAGCTGCAGGCAGACAGCAGGGCCCCCCTGCTGCTGCCAGGAAGCTAGGGTCAGCTTTGCAACAGTGTGGGGCACTGCAGCGCTTTCTTTTCTTTGCTACAAACTTCATTCGGACACACAGTTCCCAATCCATCCTGTCTCATGAGACCGTTGCTGGCTCCCCGTGGACTTAAAGTGTCATTGATTGGTTGAATGCCAGGGTCGCCTTATACATATACATAATCACAGGGGTGTGGGGCACTGCGGCACCCGGTGCCAGGCCCCCCAAAGGGAGGCAGCCGGCTGCCCACGGCGAGAGTGCACAAAGGAGGGGGCAAGCAGCAGCTGGCCAAGCTGGCCCAGTGCGCACGGGACAGGCAAGAGTGAAGGATGTCGAAAGCTAGCACCCGAGGGCTAGCACGAAGGTGATTGTGTGGCGTCATGTGGTAAGATGGGTCTGTCCGTACGGTGCAAACAAATAATAATGATGAAACAGGCGGTGTGTCCCAGTGGACAGTCAGGCGCCTTGAGAGGGGGGAAGAAAGGGTAGTGGGAAGCCGCTACAGGTCGTGATGTTGCGTGTGCTTTGTATGCTGGGGAAGGGAGGCCAGGTCGGATGGGGGGTGGGGCGGCAGCACCCCCTGCTGTCGCCTTCCATGCATGCCGCGAAAGTGTGTGAAGCAGTTGCGTAATTCGTGGTCGGATGGGGCACATGTAGTTGTGCAAGGAGGTGCCTCAAGGGGCGGGGTTCAATAGAATCGGGGGGACCACGAATGTATACACTAAGAAGTGAAGCAGGTGCCCAGCACGGCACAGCATGCGTGCCTGGGCCCGGGAAATTGTGTGCCCTTGGTGCCCAGCGCGGGACAGTGCATGTAAATAAACTTCTCTCACGAGACAAACCGGGTGGGAGCAGTAAGCTGTGTGCCCTCGTGCCGGAGGAGCCACACGGGCTGGCAGTGAATGGAGAATGTGCGTGTTGACATCACGAGGCAAAACGCATGACGGTTCCCTTGCCGTCATTTGACACGTCGGTGTATGCCACGTGGGGTGAGCCCAAAGAGTTGACCGCCAGATCGACAGAGTCAACGGAGCCTGGAGGAAAGGAGGAAAGGAGGAAAGGCAGGGCAGGGCGGGGCGGGGAAGGGGAGGATTGAGGTGAGGTGTTGGTGCTTGGGAGGACGGCAGGGCGGTGATGCAAGGGCACACAGCAGGCCAGGGCGGGCACACAGCAGGCACAGCAGGCACAGCATGCATAGCAGGCACAGCATGCACAGCAGGCACAGCAGGGCTGTGCAGCCCAGGAGGCCAGCAGGCACCCAGGTGTGGCGTCTGAACATACACGTCGCATTGAGCAGAGAGTGCCAAGAGTGTGCAAGAGCAGGCTCACCCGCGCTGAAACCGTTGCTCTGCCCGACCGCCGCCCACTGCTGCGTGGCTGCGCTGTACCGCTTCAGTACCGCCCTGCGGCCCAGAGAGGCGTCTTTATACGCCAGGTGGGGCACTCCAGCGCTGCGGATACAAAGGGGGCAGAGGAGGTAATTATGATGAGCGGATGAAGGCACTGCCAGTGGTGATCAAGTGTGCATTATGCCGCTGCAGGGTGCGCACTAGTGGCGGCTACTTGCGACCCTCTGGGTACCGCTAGCAGGGCATGCAGATCTGCACGTGCAGCGCTGAGAGCTCGTCCCCAAAGCACAAGCAAGCCTTTTTCTGCTGCTGCTGCTGATGATGATGACGATGATGCTTGCCGTCGCCGCTGCTGCCGCTGCTGCTACTGCCGCTGCTGCCGCTGCCACTGCTTGTCGCCGTTGGTGCTGCTGCTGCTGCCGCCGCCGCCGCTGCTGCTGCTATCGCTGCTGCCGCTACTGCTCAAGCCAGTCACCTGTCGAAAGCCAGGCTGGTGTAGGAAGCGGAACCATCGCTGATGGCGGCGCCGCCCAGCGTGGCCCACTCTCCGTTCACCAGGTGCTTGCATGTGGCCTGCAGGGCGGGGAAGGCGGGGCAGCGCTCGTGGGCAGGCCGCTGACAAGCCAGCGCTTCCGCAAGGACACGAAAAGGTTGCCCAGTGCAACACTGGCGTAGCTGTATGAAAAAAGGGAGGCAGGCCAGTGCAACGGACAGCTGGCAGAGGAGGCAGTACATGCGAGGGGCGCATAGGAGCGGCAGTACAGTGGCAAGAGCAGGAGCATGGCACATTCCCATCAGCAGCAAGGGCCAATGATCATGCATCGCACAGCTGCCCACATTGACCTGCGGGCAAACTGTGAAATACGAGTGAAGAAGAAGAAGAAGCGGCGTGCGGGTGTCGTGTAAAGCTGCTTACCTTGTCGTCGTTGGCCACGTCAGCATACGCCACATGCAGCACTCCATCGCTCGACACGGCCAGGCCCACGTAATCTGCCTGGCCTGCAGCAGCAAAGGGCAGCCGGGCGCAGCCAGGGGAGAGGTGGAGGGGGGAGGAAGGCAAGGCAGCCGGGGACGGGAGCGAGGCCAGCACTGAGGTAGACAAAGGAGTGAAAATGTGCTTGCTTGCGCACCGCAGCCAGCTGTTGCAAGCCAGGGAAGCCCTTCAAGTTCCCCCAAGAGGCCCAGGGCCGCATAGAGGTAGGGTTTCAGGAGTTAGGGTTTAGGGTTTCAAGGGGTTAAGGGTTACAAGGGGTTTCAGGGTTTTAGGGTTAGGGTTTAGGATCCAAACCACATCCTAAGCCCTAATACCGCACGCATCCTCCCTGGCATTGCTGCCAGTTTCTTCCAATGGAGAAGCGTCCATTCGAGCTACCCCGGAATGCTGGCTGCTCGTGTTCACGCTGGCATGGCAGCACAGCGCCATCACTGCTCAACACCGCCAGCACCCGCCCCCTCCCTTCTGTGGACAGCGGCTGGCCCATTCTGCTCCTGGCGCCGTCCTCCCTGCCATTACAGCACAGCGCATGCACTCCTCAACCCCGCCCCCTCCCCTCTGCGCACCTGCTGACAGCGGCTGGCCCACCCTGCCCCAGGCGCCGCCTGCGTAGCTCATCACTGTTGCCCTCCTGGCTGAACTAATGTTGGCAAAGGCCACCATAGGGACCACACCGTCGTGGCTGTTTAGCACAGCCAGGCTGACGTAAGAGGCCTGCGGGGGCGAGGGGTGGGGTGAGAAAACAGGGGCATATGATGTTAGGGCAAAGGGCACCAGAGGGACCACCCCATCTTCACTGTTTAGCAGCGCCAGGCTAACGTCAGAGGCCTGCAGGGCCGAGGGGTGGGGTCGATCATTCAGGCGAGTGCATTCAGGGGGCACAACGGCAGCAGGGGTGGCGGGAGGTTTGATTCGGGCGCAGGTAGAGCCGGCCAGGTGCCGCAGCGGCGCGGCACGCGTAGCACGGCAGGGCGTTCCATCCTACTCAGCATGTGCCCTAACCTTACAACCTTCAAATCCTACGACCCTCCTTCGAAACCATTAATAAACGAAAACATGAAACTGCACCACCCACTCACCGCTCCACCCGAGAAACCTGCGCTGCCCAGAAGCGACCAGGTGCCGCCAGCCACGGCTCTGGAGAAGAAGCGAACCGTGACTCGCTGCGTGGCGCCGGCATCCTGCAAGGCACAAAGCAGAGCGATTGAGGGTGGGTGAGTGGGAGGGAGCGGTTGAGGGTGGGCTGAAAAAAACGGACTCGCTGGGTGATGCCGCTACTGTTTTGTTTTGCTTTGTTTTTGCTTTTTGTGTTTTCTTTCTCTTTTTTTGGCATCCTGCAGGTACCGAGGCACAACAGTTGGGGGTGGGTTGAAAATAGCGAACTGCAACTCGTTGAGTGGCGCCGGCACCCTGCAGGTACCAAAGCAGAGCCGTGGGGGCTGGGCGGGAGGGAGGTGGCGGCGGGGGCCTGAATGGCTTGGTGGACAATCAATTACATTTCAAGTCCAGGGGGAGCCAGCAAGGTCTCATGGGACAGGGTGGGGGGTGAGTGCAGGGGTTCACCAGTGGAAGCAGGGGAAGGTGGGGTCAGGTGGGGTAGGGTGGGGAGATGGGGAGATGGGAGAGAAGTGAGGTGAGGTGAGGTGGGGAGAGGAGGGGCATCACACTCCTTGCCCACCTGCCTGCATACCTGCCTGCATAACCGCCTGCATGCCTGCCTCTCCATTCTGTTTCCCCACTGCTTGACACCCCTCCGCCACTTGCCGTTCTGCCCCACTTACTCTGCCCTCACGCCCACTGACACCCCAACCTCCTGGTGCGACCAGTCGAGCGGTATGCCAGACAGGGTGCCCCC
Source organism: Chlorella sp. ArM0029B (assembly GCA_002896455.3). Lineage (NCBI taxonomy): Eukaryota > Viridiplantae > Chlorophyta > Trebouxiophyceae > Chlorellales > Chlorellaceae > Chlorella > Chlorella sp. ArM0029B. Next base: position 1,141,754 of record JTEE01000022.1, on the reverse strand, counting down.
CCCACCACTCTCTACCGCACCCCACATATGCCCAATAAGTCACCCAGCTCGCGTGCAACCTCTTTTTGCTAATCAAAGTCACCTGGTAAGCCAGCCATGGCACATCGCTGGCATCAATTGCCAGGGACGTAAAGGCGGCGCCGCTGTTTGCCAGGGGGCGGCCGCCCACTGACTTCCAGGTGCTGCCGTCAAACGCCATTACGGCGGGCCGGTTGTTGTTGTTGCCATCCTGCGGGTCTCAGTCAATGTCAGTCAATGTAATGGGTGGTTGGAAGTGAGGCATAGAAGTTGGTGCAGCGCCCGTGATCCAGTGGGGGGGCCGTGGTATAAAAAAAACCGCTCAACCGAGGGTTTCCGGGGCAGGCGGTGATCGGAAGTGATTCGACACAAGGTTCACTCAGGTGCAAGGTTCATGTGCCATGCTTCCCCGGACAGGCTCTGCTCTGCTCTGCTGAGAAAGAACAATCAGTGGGGGGGAGCTCCAGTGAAGGCAGTACGGTGGTGAAGGCAGTACAGTGGCCATCGTTCCCAGCCCTGTCAGCCCTGGGCAGGTGAGTTCCCATCATGGTGAGATTCAAAGGCTCTGCCGTGGGACGCCTGCACCCTCTTGTTCCGTGCTACAAACTCCACTCTGATACACTCAGTGTAGAGGCTCAGTGTAGAGGCTCAGTGTAGGCGCTCCCCCCACCCTGTCCCACGAGACCATTGCTGGCTCCCCAAAAGACCATGAAATGTGATTGATTGAGTGATTGATTGGCCGCCCTCACCTGGAATGCGACGTGGGGCACATTCCGGGAGTCGAGGGCCAGAGAGATATGGGAAGCAGACCCCTCATCCGGCCCCCCAGTGAAGCCTGCAGCCCCGACGACGCTCCACTGGCCCAGCCGGAAACTCATGACGGTCAGCTGGCCTGCAAGGGGTGGTGGGCAGGGGGGTGTCGCTCATGCGGGGCAAGGGCAGGCGGGCGGGTGGGCAGGCATGCAGACGCTGCAGGTACCAACAAGGGACAGCTGGGGAAATTGACATCAGGCAGGCAGGCAGGGGGGCAGGCAGGCAGGCAGGCAGGCACCGTTGGTGGGCAGGGAAGGCAGGCAGGTGCCCTGGCAGGCAGACGAGTCAGCACGAATATGTGCAAGCCCCGGGGTGGGCACCCAGAACCGGGCTTTATAGCTTTTGGGTTTGGCTCTGGCTCTGCCTCAGCCTCGGGTTTCATGCTCCCCATTGGGCCACACGCTAAGTATGACGC
>JTEE01000022.1:1111893-1128554 GCA_002896455.3 Chlorella sp. ArM0029B | reverse complement strand
GGGGCGGGGGTGGGGGCAGCTGTGGGGCATCTGAGAGCCGGGTGAGCTGCCAGAGGGTGGAGGCTGATGGGTCACCTGCATCCATCATTGCCACCCCTCCGTTGCAATCTGAAGGCGTGCCCAGGTAGCGGCGGGGGCACTTGCTTCGCAGCTGCGGCAGCAGGGGGAGGCGGCGGGGCGGGGAAGTTGGGCGGGCATAGAGCCACAGCACGCACAGCATGCACAGCATGCAGCACAGCACGGCCTGCTGGCGTGGCCAGCTTCTGGGGCGCCGAAGCGAACCCTTGCCAGCTGTGCAGCGCAGGACGCTGCCTGCTGCTGCCACACGCCTCTCTCTGAACGCACCAACCCACCTACCCACCCACTGACCTTGTGCGCGATACGGAACAGCCCGTCCCTGCTGCTGGCTTCTAGGCCCCACAGGGTTGGTCTCAGGCCGGCACCGCCAAACAAAGCCAGCCAGACGTTTGAAATGGCGCAGCTGTCGGGTGTGCTGGCAGCAAACCGCCCCACGCAGTCCGTGCGGTTGGCAGCCTGCAGTGCACGGGCGCGAGTGCAGGCAGCGGGTGAGGCGGGCCGGGCCGGATGTGGGGGGGGAGGTGTGTGTATAACAGTCGTTTGCACCCGGGTTGCTGCCTCCTTCGACTAGCAGCTGCATCCCGAAAAGAGCAACCCCAGTGGCTCCAAAAAAGCCACTATCTTTGTCGCACGTTTCGTTGCGGATTAAAAGTAAATCAAATATTGTAAAGCAAATATTTCTCTGAGAGTAAAAATAATTGTTAAATCTCCAAATAAAATTTAGGCAAACTAGTCACTCACTGCTCACCATGATTGAGAAGGCGGTGCCATCCAGGTTGCTGCTGATCACGCGCAGCACCCAGGTGTCGTTGGTGCGCTCGTCCACAGGCCATGTGCCCGCAATCTGGGGGCCCAAGCACCATTTCGCGGACAGCGCCACTGCAGGGGCGGCACCGTGTGAGACGCACGCTGGCTGCTGCTGGCTGCTGCGCGTGACGAGCATGGGTCCCACAGGCAGCTGGGTCGAAGGCAGGTGCCCGGGGGCTTGGCTTGGCTTGGCATGGCTGCAAAAAAACAGCACACACGTGGCCTGCATGCCCTCCTCTGTTGTGCATAAGCACCAGTAGTCCCGCCACAGCCTTGAAGCAAAGCGTCACTGCACGCCAGCGGGCCCGGGCGCTTGCAGTGCGAACAGGCAGCCGCAGGAGGGCAATAGCAAGCAGGCGGCAGGGCTCACGCTTGCCTGTCGAAACAAATGTGAATCAGAAGAAACTCACGCTTGGTGGGGCAGGGGGCTGCCGAGGTGATGCGGTACAGGCCGTCCGATAGGGAGGCTGCCTTCGCAACCCGCGCTGCGCATGCTGTGCCTGCAAGGGCACAGCACAAGAGGCAGTGGTGAGGAATGCCGGCGCTGCTGCTAAAGACACTGCCGTCATGCCTGGCTGCCAATGCCGCGCGTGCGCTGGGCGTGCTGTGCTGGCATGCTGTGTGCTGGCATGCTGTGCTGGCATGTGAGTCGTGCAGGCAAACGCGACCACATGAACCCAGCGGGTGGCCAGCAGCGCCTCCACTCACCACTGAACAGACTTAGCATCAGTGCCAGCAGCAGCAGCGGTGCTAGCTCCCTGCTGCGGCTGGGCAGGCCGTTTGGCGATCGCGGCGTGCAGCCGCCCGCCATGCCGGCGTGTGACAGCCGTGGATCTGGGCCCAGCTTAGAAGTGCTGGCGATTGCCAACGGCGCCCCAATGAACGCCCGGCCGGCTCTCAAGCCACGCCCAGCGCAATTGGGTCCTGTATGCAAAGCGAGGCGGCGGCACAGGGAACCGGCAGCGGCGGCAGCGTGAGGTAGCACCGCGGTGCACCGCCAGGCTGGGGCCTGTTGCTGCCCCGCCGGCATCCCGCTGCACGCCGCTGCATCCCGCTGCACGCGGGGCCGGGTGCAGGGAGGCCGCGACTGGCACCACAGGATCTACCATCCTTTGCAAGTCTAAAGTCGCCGGCGGCTCACTTTGGTGTAAAACTTGATAATACCATGCTTGAACGTACCTGGTGGCTGCAGAGCCGGTGCGGTGGGCGCAGAGTTTGCAGGACAGGACGCCCTGGGACGGAATGCCACGGGACGGGCAGGGCGCCGGCAGACTTGATATCGCAAGTGGAAGGCCAGGAGTGTCTCGCGTTGTAAGAGTGCAGTGTTGATCGCATAACCAACCGGTGTGCGCAGACTCCTTGCACTCCGGGAAGCCAAACTCTCCGCCACCGTCTGTCGTTGCTCGCGCATTTCGTGTCCCATATTTCGCTGCTGCAAACCCCGAAGTGTGTTGGTACGCTCGGCAGGCATGATGTGCCTGCCGGCGTGCCTGCCGGCTAAGCCACTGGCAGCACCTGCCGACGCCTGCCCCGCCTTTTCGATGTTTGGCATCCCCGCCACCGCCAGCCAGCACCAGGCAACGCCGCCGCCCGCTCAGCTGGCCAGGCCAAGGGCCCCACCAGATGCTGCCAGTAGCCGCAAGGTGAGGGCAGATACCTGATCCAGCGCACTTCATTTCATCCCCAGAGGGTAATGCCCAGATGCTATCCGGCAAAGAGGCAACACGTCGTTTCGGGGCACAGAATTATAGCAGTAGAATACTGAAGTATCAATACAAGTGCAACAGATAGACTGGATATCATCTGGGAGGTGCAGCCGCCGCGGCGCCGCCGCGGCCAAGCGGGGCACGTGTCGCACTCTGATGCCGCCCTCCCTGCTGCAGCCGCGTGCAGCCAGGCGCCCCTCCCTCCTCACTCGCTCACTCGCTTCCCAGCGCACGCTCATCCCATGAAGTCCAGGGCTGCCTCTAGTGTCATTTCTGAGGCGGGCCGTACCTCCCAGCGGCCCGGCGCCGCAGCCACGCTGCCGTCGGGCGAGTCGCCGATGCCGCTGTCGGCGCCGTGCAGCAGCAGCACGGTGTCGTGGAACTGCGTCAGTGTGGGGCGGTGGCCCACAGAGATAAAGGTGATGCCTGCACAAAGCAAATGGAAGGGAGGACAAAGCGTGGATGAGCTGGATCTCGGGGCTCCCACAGCAAGGCTCCGCCCCATGCGTGTGCACTTGGCCTGCACACTTCCTGCCCTGCCCCCCTGCCCTGTCCCGCCGCACCCTCCAGCCCGCCTCCCTCCGCGCCGCATGTTTTGGGGAATTTCGAGTCTGATCTCCGCAAACAAGTGCGACACAGACTTCCAAACAATGGGGGTCCGCCAGGATTGCGAGCAGGGAGGAGGAGCAGGGGAAACCACAGCAGACTGGACGGGTGCAGCGGGCTGACATGGAGCACTTGCCTGCGCTGCGCAGCGCCTGGTAGAGAAGCCGCTCGTTGCGTGTGTCCAGTGCTGACGTTGACTCATCCATGAGAACCAGGCGGGGCTGCAGATGGAAGAAGAAGGGAAAGAACAAAGACGAACTTGTAGAGCAAAACTTGGGAAAAACTGTGTTCAGCGCGCTGACGTGGACTCATCCATGAGAACCAGGCGGGGCTGCAGATGGAAGAAGAAGGAAAAAAACAAAGACGAACTTGTAGAGCAAACTTGGGAAAAACTGTGTTCAGCGCGCTGACGTGGACTCATCCATGAGAACCAGGCGGGGCTGCAGGGGGAAGAAAGCGCGTCAAGAATTTACACAATACAACCAAAGTTTATACAAAAGATTGGGATGAAGTGTGTTGGAACGCGCTGACGTCGATTCACCCATGGGGCACCAGGCGGGGCTGCAGGGGGAAGAAGAAGAGAAAATAACAATGACGAACGTATAGGCCAAAACTTGACAAACTGTGCTCAGCGCTGACGTGGACTCGTGGGCCTGCACAGCACACACGGCAGGGAGGGGGGTGCAACACCCACATGGGTGGCAGGCACAGCACGCCGTGTGAGTAGACAGAGGCAGGCAGGGTTGCAGGCATCAGGGCGGGTCTGACCTGGGGCAGCAGCACGGGCGCGCACAGGCCAGCCGCTGCTGCTGCTTCCCAAGCGACAGCAGTTTTTTTTTTAATTTTTTTAGTTTTTTTCTTCTTCGCAGCGCAGCCGCGACATACATGTGTGCGCGCAGCTGATGCGTCGAGGAGACCCCCTAGAAGCGACAGCAGGGATGCCCAACACCATACGGGTTGCCAGGCAGGCAAAGGTAGACAGACGCAGCGGGGCAGCAGGGCGTGTCTCACCTAGTCTAGTCAAGTCGTCACAGCTTTTCACATCCCCTGAAAGAGGATTCTACTTCAGGACGAACCAAATCCTCGGGTCTCACCTGAGACAGAAGCACGCGCGCAAAGGCAAGCCGCTGCTGCTCTCCAAGCGACAGCATGGATGCCCAGTCAGCAACGGCATCCAAGTTGCCGCCCACACGGTCCAACAGCGGGCCCAGCTGCAGGCGGCGGGGGGCAAAGGAGTTGCATTGGTTATGAATAAATAAGAAGTAGTGAAGTTGAATCCTCTGTCAAGGGTGTGGAAAGCTGAGACGACAATGGAAGGAGGGGCAGGCGGCAGGGGCAGGCTCAGGTGGGGCCGTGGGACGGCAGGGCACAGCAGGGCACAGCGCAGTGGCACAGCATGGGCAGAGCGCAGCGCAGCACAGCGTGGCATGTCCAGCATGTCCGAGTGGCAAGAGGCGGCGACAGATGGGTCGGTCAGAAGGGAGGATGTGAAAAGGGAGGCAGGTGTGGGGAGGGAGGCAGCCAAGGTATCTGCAGCGCATGTGCGAGCTGCGGCAGCGCTGTGAAACGGAAAGAAGAAGAAAGAGGCAGGCAACACACACCAGGAGCAGCGCCCAGGCTGCTGCTGCGGCAGAGGGAGCACTGAGCATGGGGCAAAGAGGGAGGTTCATCCATGTGAGAAGTCAAACGCGTCCTCCAAAACACAATGAATTTAAAAGTCAAGCTCAGTGGCGGAGCAGAGGCAAGGAGAGGCTTTCCCTCGGCGTGCCTGCACCCTCCCTGCGCAGCTGCACCTGCACGTGTACCCTGCACTTGTACCTGCGCCCTGCGTACCTGCACTGTGTACCTGAACCTGCACCCTGCGCACCTGCACAGTGCGCTTGTACCTGCACCCTGCATAGCTGTACAGTGCACTTGTACCTGCACCATGCATAGCTGTACAGTGCACTTGTACCTGCACTGTGCGTAGCTGTACAGTGCACTTGTACTTGCACCCTGCGCACCTGCACTGTGCGTAGCGCCGCTTGCATCTGGGCATCAGTCGGCAGAGGCCGCCGCTGCCTGCCGCCGCTGATCAGCGTGCCATTCATGCCGCTGCTGCTGCTGCTGCTGCTGCTCGCGGCCGCACTGCTGCTGCTGGCAGCACTTGCAGGAACAGCCGACGCAGCTGCGCCATTGCCGCTGCTGCCGTTGCCGCCGCTACTGCTGCTGCTTGCCGCCGCCGCCGCCGCCGCTGCCACCCCATTTGCTGCTGCCCCATTTGCCACGTTGTTGATCACTGTTGCATCCTGAAGTTGGGCCCATGTGGGGTACAGCACCTGGTCACGCAGCGTGCCCAGCACGACGTACGGCCGCTGGGGCACAAAAAATATGTCGCCCTGCAGCAGCGGAAAAGGCAAATGGTTTGGCTCGGGTGACTGCATGCAAGCAGAGAAGTGGTAATCGGCAAGGCGGGGAGGACGCTGCGGCACAAAGAAGAGGTCTGCCTGCAGCAAAGTTTGAAGAGAGCTTCAACTATGGGGTGGCTGCATCAAAAACGTGGAAACAGGCGGAGGGGCGCCGCGGCTGTGTGACAGGTAAACAGACGACCCGACTTCACCCAGAGGGGAGGCCGGGGCGGGGAGGCAGAGGTGGCGGGCAAGCTGTTGGGCAGCAGCCGGCAAGCAGAATGGCGAACCGGGGCGGTGGTGCCCAAAATGGCGGGGAAGAGAGAAGAGCGGTCCACCTGGCAAGCGGCCATGCTGTGCCATGCTGTGCCATGCTGTGCCACACCAGAGGACGGGTATCTGTAAGGTGTGCTGCTATTCATTCTCATCCCTGGCAGGTAAAGGCAGCAGCAGGAGGGAGGCACATAATGGGCTGGCACAGCCTGGCCCGCCAGGTCAGCAAGTGCCCGCTCAAACCCAAGCCCAAGCCTGCCCGCCAGGTCAGCAAGTGCCCGCTCACCTCCCCCTCGGACCGCCCCATGGGCTGGCCGTGCCGCACGATCTGCCCGCTGCCGCTGTTCCACAGCCCGGCCACAGTCCTGCAGGCGTGCACACAGCGGGGCCCGGCTCAGAGGGGCAGCATGGCAGGGCGCAGCAGGGGCCCAGCGTGACCCAACAGAGCAGGAGCACAGCGTGGCGGAGCGCAGCAGGCAGCAGGGGCGCAGCAGGGAGCAGGGGCGCAGCAGGGCGCACACTCGTGCGCAGCGCAACGGGAGCAGGGAGCGAGCAGGGCGCAGCATGGCGGGGCGCACGAGTGCGCAGCACAACGGCTGCAAGCCTGGCCTGTGCCCCTGGGAGCTGTGCCGCACCCAAGGGGCCGATCTGTGCCTGCACACGGCAAGCGGGCTGCAGACCTTGCCTCCACTGCCCCTGCCCCCTGGTCCCATCGGGCAGCTCCGTGCTTGATCTGCAGCCCTGTGCTGCACTCACCTCAGAATGCTGGTCTTGCCCGCCCCGCTGCGCCCCACACATCAAGCACACACACATTGGCTTCCCAATTGCCGTCCCTCACCTCAGAATGCTGGTCTTGCCCGCTCCGCTGGGGGACCCACACATCAAGCACACACACACATTTGGTAACCTTTTGCCGTCCCTCACCTCAGAATGCTGGTCTTGCCGGCCCCGCTGGGCCCCATGATGAGCATTGACTGGCCGGGGGTGATGGTGATGTTGAGGGCAGACACCAGTGTCATGCCGCTGCTGGGCACACGCAGCGTGAGGTCATGAATGTCCAGCAGGGAGCGGCCTGCAGGGGATTTGGATTAGGAATGGTGGGAAAGTGGACGGATGCAGGGTGAAAAACACGAGGAGACAGCGGACGAAAACAGGAGTGAGAGGGGTGGAGGGAGGACACCAGGGTGATTCTGCTGCTGGGCACGTGCAGCGTCAAGTCGTGAATGTCGAGCAGGGAGCGGCCTGCAGCCAAGGGATGCAGAAGGGGTGTAGAAGAGGCAGGGCGGAACAGGTCCGGTTCAGTCCGAAATCAAATAAAACCAGAAGGGATGGCAGAGTGAGGGGTTCGGGCTGGAAAGCGGGGCCGGCGCCAAAAGATGCCAGAGCCGGCGGCTGCCGCGGAGCGCGCACCCTGGGAGGGAATCTCACTGCTGCTTTAGTGGCCGGCATGCTGTGCTGCCCTGCTTCTTTCCCGGACTGGCCCGCCGTATGCGTGTGCGTGCGCGTGTGCGTATGCGTGTGCATGCACGTGCGCTTGTGCGCGGCCCTGCACTGCCGCCGCATGCACCCCTGCCCGCACCGCTGCCTGCCTGCCGGCCCACCAGCCCGCCTCTCCTCAAAAACATTTCACAGGCACCAGGCAGACTGTGACGCCACCCCTCCTGGGGCACAGCTGCAGCCGCCCTCCTTTCCTTGTAGCAGCAAAGAGCAAAGAAGCAAAGAAGCAAAGAAGCAAAGAAGCAAAGAAGCAAAGAAGCAAAGAAGCAAAGCACCAAAGCACAAAGGAGCCAAGGCATGAGGCTGGAGATCCTCACCGGAGGAGCCCGGCAGGTCGGTGATTGTGGTGTCCCACACCAATATATATCATATAGCCTGTCCCAGTGGTTCGCTGACAAGAGTGGGCTGATCAAAGGCGGCAGGGTGGTTGCAGCGCATGGTTGCAGCCGCTCCCCTTGCCTTGCAGCTGCAAAGAGCAAAGAAGCAAAGAATCAAGAAAGGAAGAGGCTGATATTCCTCACCAGAGGTGCCAGGCAGGTCTGTGATTGTGATGCCCCCCCGGTGCTCCGCCGCCTCTTCCGCAACCGTCAGGACGCTGGCGAGCGGCGTGGCGTCGTCGGCATCAGTTGAAGCCGCTAGTGCGATGGGGTCCACGGTTGAAGTGCCTCCGGTCCTGCACAGGAGCGGGCGGGGCAGGCGGGGGAGCGGGGGCAGCAGGGGCGGCGGGCGGTATGGGGTGAGCAGGGGCGGGTGTGGAGGTGGTTGGATGGCAGACGGAGGTGGTAGGCCTGACGGGGTGGTGCACAAGGAAGGGAAGGGTCCAAGGAGGGCGGGCATCAGCTGGTGAGTGCACCCAAGCGGGGGGTGTGGAGACAGCTGGCACACCCTGTATGCAAAGCGCGCACAGCATGGCATGGCGTGGCGTGCCACGGAGGCGGCTCAATCGGCAGGCTGCATTTTCCCGTGGCACTCACGCATCGTATCGCCGATAATCAGAGGCATGCAGGCAGGTGGGCACACACACGTACACGCGCATATCGCCATGCAACGCACACCTGCAGACCAGCGTTCAAACCCAACCCACTGCCACCCAGCTGCAATCTTTTTTCGTTTTCTTTTCTCGTATAAATAATTCTCACTTTGAGCCGTGCAGCACCTCCTTGAACTCTCCCAGACGGTCCACCACCGCTGCAAGTGGGGCAGGGCAGGGGCCGGGCAAGGGTGTGGAGGAAAGGCGGGGCGGGGTATCCTTCGCGGCAGAACGGGGGAGGCAGGGCAAGGGCAAGGGGTCTCGAGTAAGTATTTTCAACAGCAGGGCAGGGCAGGGCAGGGCAGGGCAGGGGCACAGCAAGGAGCCTCGTGCGTCTCTCACATTCACCCACCCAATAAACCTGACATGTTGCTGCCGGCTCTGCCGGTGCGGGCAGCGAGGCACACTTTGGATGCAAGTCAGCTCAGTGGTCGGCAGGCAGACAAAGTCGTCGACAAGTTGCTGTTTCCCCTAGACATCCAGCCCCTCACCTGAAAAGCCGGCAATCGTTTCAAACTGGTAGACCACCAGGGAGACGTCGGTGAGGATGTGGTTGAAGGCTGCACAGAGGTGGGGGGGAATGGCACATCGTTGCTCATACGGCTGTTCGTGGTTATTGCACATACGGCTTGGGTAACAAAGGCAGAGCTGGATGGGGGACACGCCGGTGAGGATGTGGTTGAAGGCTGCACCAGAGGGGGAAGGGAGGGAGGGGAGCAGGCACCCCACCAGCCAATGAAGCTATGAACCACCAACCTTGCACCATCAGAGGACGGGGGGAGGGAGGGGAGCAGGCACCCCACAAGTCAATGAAGCTATGAACCACCAACTTTGAGCGCGCTGATTGATCCCCTTAACCCCTTGACTTCCACTGAAAAGCAAGCGGGGTCACCCCCGCAGCCGATGCTGTCAACAACTGTGTGCGCCGAGCCCCTGACCCGTGCTCCCCCCCTCCCTCCCCACCACCCTACCACCCCGAAACATTGGCTACCACCGCACCAGAGGAGCTCTGGTTGATCACGCCAAACTCGATTTCCCCGCGGAAGAAGAGGGGCGCCACGACGGCGGCGGGCAGGATTTGGATGAGGAAGCGGTAGAAGGAGGTGAAGAAGGACAGGTTGCGGGAGGCTTTGAGCAGGTCTGCAGCAGGGGAGGGAGGGGAGGGAGGAGCCAGAGCAAGGACAGCGCTGCCAGGGTGAGGCAGGAGGAGGTGAGGTGAGGAAGGGCCGGTTGCGGGAGGGCTTGAGCAGGTCTGCAAGGCAAGGGCGGAACAAAACAAGGGCATGGTGTGAGGGGTGCGGGGTGGCAAAGCGGGCTCTGAAGGGCAGCAGGGGGCATGGAATGAGGTGACTGCAGATGACTTCTACAACTGTTTTTGGTTGGGAAGGTGTTGGACTTGCAACTTATTAGTGGGTGCACAGAAGAGGGGACGGTGTGAGGAAGCGGTAGAAGGAGGTGAAGAAGGACAGGTTCCGGGAGGCCTTCAGCAGGTCTGCAGCAGGGGAGGGAGGGGAGGGAGAGCCAGAGCAAGGACAGCGCTGTCAGGATGAGGCAGGAGGAGGTGAGGTGAGGAAGGACAGGTTGCGGGAGGGCGTGAGCAGGTCTGCAGCAGGGGAAGCAGGGGAGGAAAGGCAGCAGGGCCAGGCCATAAGGGGCAAGGCAAGGCAAGATGGGTACAGGTGGGATGAGATTGTGCGAGGGGCCAGGGGCGGGGAGGCGAGGCGGAGTCGGTCTAAGCTCCTGTTTTGATACATGGCAGTACAGGTGGCGGTGCAATGCAGGTGGCAGTACAACGTACCCAGGAAGTTGTCGACGGCGGCGCGCAGGCGGGAGTTGAGCAGGCGCTTCTCATTGTCCTCCCCGCCGTAAAAGGCGATGCTCTCAGCGTTCTCCCGCACGCGCACCAGGCCGTACCTGCGGGGCATGGCACGGCATGGCATGGCACGCAATGAGTTCAAAGCGGTGTGGGGTTTGGGACATGGGTGGGGGGTAGGAGCGGGGGGTAGGAGCGCGGTGTAGGAGCGCACGAGGGTGGGCAGCCCTGAAACAGCTGCGCCTGCAGCATCACCAGCCTCCAAACCGGGACCTGTGCTGCCTTTTCTGTCGAGCGTGTTTCGCTGCTCTGTGAAGCCTGTCCTGTGTTATATTTGTTGTTAGCTATTGATATTGCTGACAGCCTGCCCCTGCCCTCATCAGAGGGCTTGAGAACGGGCTGCTCTGACACAGCGCGCCCGCAGCAGTACCAGCAACAAAACGGGGCTATGAAACAGACTTAAATTGCAAGGATTGACAGCCTGGTCCTCACCGAAGGTTTGCCTCCTGTGCTTTGTGCCATGTTCTTTATGGTGCTGTTATCGACCCCACCCCACCTGAACCTTTACTTCATCATTACCGGAAGTTTGCCTCCTGTGCCTCCTGCTGGAAGTTGAGGCCGATGAGCGGGCGCCCGATGCGGATGGACAGAGCGGTGCCGCCCACAGAGTAGACCAGCAGGGCGGCAAAGAGCGGGGGGTAGATCGAGTAGAGGATGCCTGCAAGAGATTGAGATGCAGTTCAAGGAAAAACGGAAAAAAAACAAGTTGATAAAGAGGGAGGGCATGGGCGGTGCCGCCCACAGAGTAGACCAGGAGGGGGGCAAAGAGCGGGGGGTGGATCGAGTACAGAATGCCTGCAAAAGGTCGAGATGCAGTTCAAGCAAAACAAACAGGAACACGTTGATAAGAGGGAGGAGATGGGCGGTGCCGCCCACAGACTACACCAGGAGGGGGGCACAGAGCGGGAGGCGGATCGAGTGGAGAATGCCTGCAAGGGTGGGACGGGGAGGACGGCAGGGAGGCAGTTTGGCAGGGAGGGGATCAGGGCGGCATGACCCGCGCGGGGCCAAAGGAGCAGGGGGCCGATGCATGTACCTGTATGGCGTGCAGCGGAAACAGAGGAAACTTATATCCAAAGGTGCAAGCTGCCTGACTTCCTGCAACCACTGCCTCCGCCTGCTAGGGCCACCCGCTAGCTCACCGACTCTCTCCCACCCAACCCAACCGCCTCACACTTGGGATGCTGTTGCGATGAGGTTGATCAAACCTTGACCTCCTCTTGTTAAAGGTAATAGAAACAAGTGTTCATTTTACCCACCTGAGAAGCTGATGAGGTCGATGAAAGCGTTGAGCATGGTGACGCTGAAGGTGAGTGCGGTGCCTGTAAAGTTGCTGCAGGGCACAACAAGAAGAAGAAGAAGTGAGCACAGTGATTGGAAACAAGTGTTGGCAGGGAAGTCACACGGACGGGTTGGGGGAGATGCAGCGCGGGGCTTGCGAACGAATTGCAGGCAGGCATGGAGTAAGAGGCGGCCCACTGCAGTAGCAGGGGCTGCTGTGTGTGTCGTGCTGTGCTGCTGCCGTGGGTGTGAAGAGGTGGCAGCTGGGTGGGCAGGCAGCGCAGGCGCGGCAGCGTCTGCTGAACTGACGGGCGAAGCGACGCGTCGGTAGAGACACTACATGAGGACACGCTGCCCACACCCACCCCCTCAAAGGCATGCCGCTGAGGCTGCAATGGCACAGGCGAGTGCTGCTGGCTGTGGATCCCCTGCCAGGCGTGCTGCAAGGGCTGCCAACACACAAGCAAGTGATATCGAGGCTGCCAGTACACAAGCAAGCAAAGCAGGCAGAGCTTGCCCACTGTCGACCGCAACACGCTGATTCTAATGAAACTTGTGAAACATTAGCTAACTCAGCCGCTTGAGTTTTTCTTTGTTGAATACTTAAAGGACGCCCTGCCCAATCCCACCCCCTTGCCAGGCATGCCGCTCCACAAGGCAGGGCTGCTAACTGTGATGCTGCCAGTACTGCGGCACTTGCCTGATGTCCACAGCAATACGCGCAGCACATGAGGACGCCCTGCCCGCACCCATCCCCTGCCATGCAGGCTGCCAAAACACAAGCAAGGGATGCTGGGATGCTAACTGTGATGCGCTGGCAGCATTACAACACTTGCCTGATGTCCACAGCAATACGCTGGTCAGGGTTGTCCACCAGAGCGCCCGCCTGCACAGGCAGCGGGGTCAAGGCCGGGGGTGACGAGGGCGGGGGGCGGGCGGAGCGCCTCTCTGTACCTCTCTCTTCACAACTGATGTCAACAACTCTAACTGCCACTGGGGTCTAGCCTGGGGCAAGGCACCTGCAGCACACAATTGTGCTGCTGCAGCATGCATGCTGCTAACTATGAAGCTGGCACCGCTTGCTTGACGACCCCCCCCCCCCCAGCCCTCCTGCACTTGAAACAAAGTCGCCGCCATGAAAGAACCTGCTGTAGCTCTTGACCCCACCTGCCCGACTGAACATAGTTTAGCCCCACCCCGCACCTGCCCTTGATAGAGACGCCACTTTCAGAATGGATCTCCCCCCAGAGAAGGTCACCCCCGCTACTTCCCGCGGGCATCCCCCCCGCCCCCTAAGCAGTACAACTACTGTAGCCCCACCCCGCACCTGCACTTGGTAGAATGTCCGGTCATAAAAGTAGTCCTCTGTGAACCGCTCCGTCATCCACTGCCGCCACTCCAGCGCCAGCTTGGACTGGTAGTAGTCGCTGCACACGGGAACAGGAATGGGCGATGCAAGGATTTGATGCCAGAAGTTTCGTTTGATGATGAGTACAGAGGACCCACCCCATTGCCAGCACACCCAATGGCCAAGCAGAAGTTGCTGCATAATGGAAACCAGCAAAAGAAGAGTCACAGACTTGAATACTAACAGCTATGAGGCGACCACAGCCCGCGTGCACTGGTAGGGAAGCCGCTGTGCAATGAGCAGATGAGTGACGGCGAGGGGAGCGAATGCATGAATACCAGAATGACAGAACTGTGCCACAATTTCCGCAGCACGCCAACCGTGTGCGTGCACTGGTGCACAGCCACTTGAGTGTCCGCACTGTCCGCACAGTCCGCCACTCTGTGAGCCACGCTGGCCAACAACACGTAGGCGGGCATGCCCCTGCACATGGCGCATAGCCACTGGAATGCCGGCCCCGCCCGCACGGCGCACCCAAGTGTGAGGCACCACCGCTGCCAGCTCAGCTCACCGCAGCACGACGAAGTCGGGAATGCCGGCGCAGATGGGGCACATCCATTCTTGTGTTGTCTCTCTCACTCAAATTGCCCTTCTGCCCCGCACCTACACACACTCGTGCATGATCCACGCCGGCTCACCGCAGCACGTAGACGGGGATGCCGGCGCAGATGGCGCACAGCCACTTGATCAGCATTTCCGTGAACTTTTCTTGGTCCTTGGCGCTCAGGGCGTTGAAAAAGTCGCGGCCGAGGAAGTTGAACATCACGCTGCGGGGACAAAGGGAAGCAACAACGAGTGAAGGGATGTTGAGAACAGAATATAAGGGCACGCGCGTGTGTGTGTGTGTGTTACTCTGCATAGTAAGCAGGCAGTAAGGGCACCGAAAAGTCGCGGCCCAGGAAGTTGAACATCACGCTGCCGGGACAAAGGGAAGCACCAACGAGATGAAGATGTTGAGGGGAGGGAGGAGGGGAGGAGAGCCCCTGCGTGCATTGGGGGGCAGGGGATGTCGAACGCAGAGGTGGCAGGCACCTTCATGGTAAAGAGGGAGAGTGCGAATGCATGTTGTCTGCACAGGTTGCGCAAAGGGCACTGAGGAAGTTGCCCATGAAGTTGCAGAGTGCGGCAGGGCAGAGGTGCAGGGTCCAGACCGGGGGGGGGGCAGAAGGGAGACGTGAGCTGTTACCAAAAGGGTCTGTGAATGTGGGCACTTCTGATGTGTGTCGGGGCGTGAGGGAATGAGCGGCACAGCAGGACGATGAGCGCGCCGCCAGGCAGGGGGTCAGGGGCAGCAGCCAGCAGATGAACCAGCGAGGTTCAGGCTGCCGGGCATCATTAAGACGCTCAGGAAGACACGAGCAATGGTGCTGGCAGCGGCAGGCAGTGCCAGCGCAGTGGCCCCAGCAGCAACCAGCCGCAACCAGCAGCAGGCAGCAGCAGGCAGCAGCAGGCAGCGGCAGGCAGGCACCAGCACGGCCCCTCAGGCTGCACACCTCACGCCCGTAGTGCCGAGCGTCAGCGCAAACACGCCCGCCAGCTTCCACCTAGCTGCCTTTGCTTGCTCGCTGTCGCCACTCCAGTAGGGAAGCGCCAGCTGCATCACATCAGGCAAGCCAGCAGGGCAGGGGGACAGCGGTGGCAGCACAGCACAGCATGACCGGGAGCACAGCATGCCTGACCTGGGCCCACCGCCCGGCGAAGGTACGGCAGCTGTCGTGTATGCGCACCGACAACACTCAGGCGCCTACAGTGTCCCTCCGCAGCCGGCTCGTCCGCCCCGCACCTCTTTGAGCCGCGGCAGGATGACGGACAGATCGGTGCTGGCACCCTCCTTCTTGGCAGAGAGCACGGCGGGGCCGGCTGCAGCAAGCGGGGTGGCCTCGCTCGCTGCCGCCCGACTGCCGTTGGTGCCGCCGCTGCCGCCAGTGCCGCCCTCCTTCTGCGGCGCCTGATTGCGGGCAGCACCGTGGTTGGACCTTGAGGGCCGTGAGGGGCGGATGGACAGGAAAGGGTGCGCCTTTGTGGGCCGCAGGCTGCAGGGCTGGCGTCCCGCCAGCGGGTGAGCCAGCGGGGTGCAGCGCTGAACCAGGACCGCCAACATTGTGGCTGCAGATGCGATCGGCCCGTGTCGAATTGGGGGAGACCGCTGAGACCGCTGAGCAAGCGGGCTGCCTTGCTAGTGAGCTACAGACGTGCCCACCAGTGCCCCTCACGCTCGGTGGGCTTGCACTACCTGTCGGGGGAGGTGGCAATCGCTCAAAGCGCTCTGGCCGTGAGATGGCAAATGTGGGCTGACCTGGCAGTGGCCATTCCGCGCCCGTCTTCTCAAACGCCCGAATCGAATGCTTATATCAATCTAGTGATCGCAATGGAGAGTCACGTTCCAAGCGACAGGCAAGCCTGCCCTTCAGAGCCTGCTGGTTGCACCAGCAATCCCCAGCTGACCGCTTGTTGTACCGACCTTTGCCTGGCGCAGGAAGGCAGAGTACAAGAACACACATGGGGTCACCAAGCCCGGCGAAGCCACCGACAGGCGGCGCGCCGAGGCAAGTGTCGTGCCTTGCTTGGGCCCCTTCCCGGTTGAAGTTCTGCCGCTTGCCGGAGCTCCTGATCATCCCCAAAATGGGTTGGGGAAGGCTGCGCCGATGTCGGAGCCCCGGTTCAGCGCGCCACCCAACACCGCCACCCGCTCCCGCCCGCTACCACGAGGCGCCGAAACGCCCGGACTGCCCTGCCGACCCTGCCCCTGCCTCAACCATCCCTCCCACTGTTGCACAGACCGTGGCCATCTCGGCAAAGAGCAAGGACAGCGCGCTGCGCAGCAAGCGGCTGAAGCGGGACCCATCCTTTGGCAGCCTGCCGCCCAGCCGGCCGCTCAGCCGGGACCCAAGCCGGGCCTCGCTGGGTGCGTGCAGGCAGCAGCAGCAGAAGCAGCAGCGTGCGCCTGCTTAGTCTACCCCAGTCTGCCAAGCATGACCGCAGGATCTGCGATGTTGGTGCCGCACCTAGGCATGCTTGCAAGCGCGGGCCGCTACATGCCTGCTCGAGGGCTTAGTAGGGAGTGGGCTGGTGTGAGGGCGCCGGAAGGCCCACCCATGCACCCTCTGCCACCCCTGGGGCCCCCCTGCCCTGCACTCCCCAACCCTGAACCTTCTCTCAACCCTGCCCCTTTGCCGCTCCCCACCCCCTGCCCCCTCCTCCACTCCGACCCACCCTGGCTGGGTGCAGGCGAGGCAGCGGGGGAGGGCGCAGGAGCGGGGGAGGCAGCACCCACCATCCCTCCGGAGGATGTGGCAGCTGAGGTGGCGGCGGCGGTGGAGGCGGTGAGGGGAGCCAAGCCAGTGGGATCGGACATTTCGCTGGACGCTGTCAGGCGCCTGCGCCAACTGCTCTCAAACTACGATGAGCCACCCTTCAAGGAGGCGGTGCAAGGTGGGTGGGCGGCAGGGGAGAGGGGAGGAAGGTGCGAGGTGGGTGGGTGGGGAAGTGGGGAGGAGGGTCCGAGGCAGTGGAGAGGAAGTAGTGTGGGTTGGCAGGCATGTTCAAGGGGTGGAAAAGCAGATGGCAGAGGGCACGGCATTACAGCTCCCAGCCCGCAATCGCATGCGCCGGGCAGCCATGCTGTTGCCAGCCGTGCATGCACGCGGCATGATGCGCCCCTGGCAGGGCTTCTTGTTGCCGCTGCTGCCGCTGCTGCCTGCACGCCCCGCCTGCA
>JTEE01000022.1:1074737-1086120 GCA_002896455.3 Chlorella sp. ArM0029B | reverse complement strand
GGTGAGGGGTGAGGGTACGTGTGGGGTTTGAGGTTTAGGGTAAGTCCCTGCCGCGCATGCTCCCGTGGGACGGGCCAGGTGGGCGCAGAGGCGGGAGGGAGGGGGGCGAGGGAGGTAACGGGAGGGTGAAGCACCGTTGAGGGAGGGCGCGAGGGGGATGGGGCGCGGGCAGGAATAGCATAGCTTTTGGAGCCCGCCGGCCCTTCCTCCAAAAAAAACACCCTGCCCCGCCTGGTAAGTTGCCGTCCTGTTCCGCATGTCCCTACTACCTGCGTGCCTGCTACATGCGATGCACGCTCCGCCAACCCCAGCTTTCTTCAAGGAGCTGCACCCCATCAAAGAGCGCGCACCTCGTTCACACACGGATTGCCCCCAAAAGTTCAAAAGTTCAAAACTTAACAACAAAGGCAAGGCAGCACTCCGGAAAGCCCTCGGGCACAGCACAGCGGGGGAGCGCAGCCCAGCACAGCCCAGCCCAGCGGGGCAGCGCACCTCGTTCATGTATGGCGCGGGCAGCTTGTCCGACAGCTTGCCGGGGCGCTCATACATCTCGCCCTCGTCGTTGGGGCCGTCTGTGGGTGAGGGGGGCGGGGCACAACAAACTCGGTGACGGGTGAGGGGGTGCAGAGCAGCTGTTGCGGCAGAGAAGGGGCCTCTTGGGAGGGGGAAGGGGTGGCGGGCCACGGGCACATCAACCTGCTGCAGCAGCGGGGGCAGACCCGGCAGCTGGTTGGTAGTCAAGTCAAACGCCTCGCTGGGGTTGACCGCAGGCACCAGGGACAGGCGCTGCAGCGCTGACCAGCCCTGCAGGCATTCCTCGTGGAGGGCGCTCATGGCACGCCGCTCAGCGTGCGCAGCGTGCCGCCATGCCGTGCCAGCAGGCTGGGGTGATGCAGCAACGCTGTGACGCTCGCTGCCGTGGAGCGGCGGAAGGCGAGCAGGCTGAGAGGGGTGCGGCACAAGCGGAGGTGAGCGCCGTGCCCGAGTAGCACATTGGGCCGCTGCTGCATTTCATCTGCTGCCCGCCTGCCCCAGCGCCCCAGCATTGTTTTTCTTGATCTGCCCACACGTAGAGCTCAGCGTGCGGAATACAAGCCGCAGCAGGTCAGTGTGCAGGCTGCCCGTCTCAAGCTGTGCGCTTTGCCGCATCCCATGAAATGTGTTTTCATGATATGTGAAGAGAGTGCAGTCATACGGGTGGGAGTTACGCAGAACCCCAGTACTGGGCTTCTGGCGCCGCCACCGGCGTAGACGGCCGCGCGGCGCACCGGAAGCTCTGCCATGGCCAAGCAGACAGCGGCTGCGTGATGCATCAGCACCACAGCACCTAGTTTCACATGTTGTGAGGTGCACACCTTCTGGCTGGCTCGCTGCCTCGCCCCACAGCCCCGCTGCCTCACTGCCGATGGACCGTTCACCGCAGCTTACAGAACAAAAACGGTGCATCAGTGTAACAGGTACAGGGAAGGGGTAGCTGGGTGAGACAAGTAGAGTAGTAGTACCAGTACTAGAGTAGTAGTACCAGTACTACTTGTCTCACCCAGCTACCCCTTCCCTGTACCTGTTACACTGATGCACCATTTTTGTTGGTAGTACTGGTACTTCTACTCTACCTGTCTCACCCAGCTACACCTCCCCTGTACCTGTTACCAGTGGAGGGGGTATGGCGCGGAGGGGGGGACGTGCCGCACAATGGTGCACATGCAGGCACCCGGCGGTGCAGTGAGCCGAGCGGCTCACTGCTGTGGTGCCCCTGCCGCTTGCCCGCCTGCACCGGCGGCGGGCACCTGCGGCAGAGCGCTTGCCTGCGACCTGAATCCGCTCACTACCCGCGGCAGATGAAGTCGAAAAATGTCATGCGGTGCTCTTCAACTGGAGACTGCGCTCTCCAACTGGAGAACGCCGCGTGGCATTTTCCGACTTCATCCGCCGCGTGTAGTGAGCGGGGGAGCCTCACAGCCTCGCCTTGTTGCTGCTCATTGGAAGCCGCTGGCCATCCGCCCCCGCGACCAGCATGCAAGGCCAGGTAAAGCTCTCAACGTTCGTGCAGGAAACGTGAGCGTGTGTATACTGACATGGTACCAAAACACGGTTCACATCATGCCCTGGCGCGCCGTGCTTACTGTTGCCTCCTGCAAACTGGTGGTCGTATGACGTGCTCAAGGCGCACAAGCACACAGCTCCCCACACAACACCCACTCCTGCCTGAAGGGTAACCGGCGGTTGCCATGGAAGAAGCTTGCTTCAAGGTGCAGCAGCGCACCCGTGACCTCAATAAATGTGAGCGTCATCTACTCGCAACCCTGCCCCCACTTGTCCGCAGATAACGGACAGCACTGCTCCTCCCCATCCTGCCCTGCAACCCACCTGTGACCTCCCGACGTCGAGCGCCCCCTCCCTTTGGTAACAACCCTGTTAGCAACCTGCTGAACCAGAATGCACCGTGGCCTCAACCATTGGGCGCCGTCCCCTCATGCCTCCTCCTCCCTCCCGCCAAACTCAGGCCTCACAGGACTGCCCCCTTTCCCTTTATCTTCAGAACATCCTCGTTTCAGGGTCACCCACCCACCCGTGACCTCGATGTCGAGAGCCATCTGCTTGGCCTCCTCCTCTGTGTATGCCACACCCACCAGGTCGCGGTAGTGAATCAAGTCCATGGAGTGGCAGGTGGCGCACACCTGGGGCATACACAAACAGGGGGAAGGCGGTGGGGTTGGTCAGGAGTTTGGAAAGTGCGAATCAGGGTCCAGAGGGTACCACGCGCACACCTGGGGGTCGGGCAGGCGGGGGAAAGGCAGTGGGGTTGGTGAGGAGAACGGGAGGTGTGCACAAGGGTAGAAGGAGTGGCACGTGGGGCACACCTGGGGCATACACAAACAAGGGGAAGGCAGTGGCATTGGCGAGGGGAAAGCGGGATGCGGGTCAGGGTGCATGGAGTAAAATGTGGCGACCACCTGGGGGACGGGCAGGACAGGCAGAGGACCAACACATGAACGCATGGCAGAGCCAGGGGTGCGGGTCATGGCGGGGTGGCAGAAGACGCAGGCCACTGTGAACACCCATGCGTGCCCAGCCGCACCGGCACCACTGAGCCTGCATATCCACCCGCCTGCCCGTCCCCGCCGGCCGCCCCCGCCTGCCCTCCCTCTGGCACCCACCAGCCCACCCGCGGCACCACCACTGCACCTGCATGGCCCCATACACACTCATCAATCCTTATCGATGAGGGAACTTAAGTACATTTTGCCACCCAGAAGCACCCAACAGCGTGCCCATTCGCGCCCAGCACCGAACCTGCATGCCCGCCCGCAAGCACCAACCAGCCCACCCACCCACACCGGCACCACTGGCTCTGCATAGAAAGGAGAAACCTGTAGAGTCGAATGATCCGCCAGTCCTCCTTGAGCTGCCTTCCCGCCAAATGATCAAATAGGAAGGAGAAACCTGCAAAGTCAAATGATCTGCCAGCACCCACCTGGCTGTACACCTGGTAGCCGCGCCGGATGGAGCGGTGGTCATAGGAGCTGCATGGCAGATCACAGGGCAGGGGCGCAATGCACTTGTATGAACAGGCGTGGCGGTGGCGGCCGACGCATAGAGTGCACGGCTGGCGGGCAGGGAGGGAGCGTGTGACGGAGGTCAAAGGTCGCCATGCGCAGTGCTGGGCAGCACGCCTGCCTCGGCTAATAGCCAGCCGGCATAACAGTACTGACATAAGCAGCTAGAGCAGGATAGCAGCCAACAAGACTGCAGCCGTGCCAGCCCTGCTGCTGCTCCAGCCCTGCCGCGCCGCTGCCGTGCTTGCTCCCGTAGCGTGCCCTCTATACACAGCAGCGGCCAGCCACGGCCGTGCATTCATTAGGCAGCGTAGCTGCGAAGCTGCACCTGAAGAAGCCATCCTGAGGCCAGGGGTAGGACGGCGCATGGAGGCCGTGCTCTGCCTCATCTGCTAGCGCGATGCTGGAGGCGGCAGCCAGGCCGGCAGTGCTGGCCGCCACCGTCGCTGCGCCAAGCTTCCACCATGACCTGCCCGCTGCTTGCTCCGCCGCAGGGGCCGCCTGCAGGGGGTGGGTGCGCTGTCTGAGCGCGCCTGCCGGCCGAGAAGGGCGGCCCACAGGCTAGGAAGGCAAGCGAGGGGTCCGCATCGCAACCCTACCCCAACAACAAGCGGCAGCCCGCCAAGCTGCGCACAACGGTGCGATCTACGCATGTTCCGAGGCCCGACCTGCGAGAGCAGCTTGGCGGCACTCTTCAGCATTTCTGCTGCGTCTCCTGAGGCTGCTCAAGGCTGACTGGTGATCCTTCCTATCCAGCGCAACCCGCCAGACTGCTGGAGAGGAGCGGGTTTGAGCTGCGCTCCACTCCCTCCTTGCCTTTCTTCCCCGCTCGATTTTCTCAAACCTGGGGCCTCTACGGGCTTGCTGGGCGCTAATTTGTGATTGGTGTATGCGGCAGTCCCAACCGAGGCAGCGCAGGTGGAGCGCCGCGGGTTGTGTGGCGGCTGGGGAGGGCGCTTTGGCAGCCAAGGCTGATGATGCAAAGCACCAACACAGTGCCTTGGAGAGCTGCAGGTTGCACCGCTGCAGGTTGCACCGCTGCAGCAGAATAGTGGCAGCAAGGTGTTCAGGACGCCGGGACGCCGGCCTCCTGGGGGCACAGCCGCCCGCCTCGCGGCAGCATAAGTTATCCTTCTGCTTCGCTGTTATTACAGCAGACAGATCCGTTCAGGCCCCGCCCCTGATTTCACAGAAGTGTAATATGGGCCCTGTCTGCCCTGCTGCAGGCTGCCATGTATGCACTGGGGAACGCACTTTGCACCGCATCTCACGGCCTGCACTGGGGCACGATGTGGGTGCCGGCGTCCGTTATGCACTGTTGCGCCGCGCAGCAACCGGATGTGCCTGGTGCGACATCGACATCTTGACTGCCATGGGCGTGGTGTGCATTGGTTATTGTTGGACGGTATGAGGGCGGAGGCTGCGCACATTGGCTCGAATGCAACGTTGCCGGTGCCCTTCGGACTTTACAGCACTGGCGGCAATTGTTAGGCTCTGCGTCCTACACCCCTGAACGGAGGCCTCCTCGTATTCAAGAGCGGGAGGTACCATGCTCAACCGTTGATATGAAGCAAAGAACGCGCCTGGCAGACTCCCTCTAAGCATCTCTCACATGCCATGTCCCGCTGCATAAAGTCCGCCCCACGTCACATGCCGTCATGTGCTGGTAGTGACCGCCTTTATTGCCCCCCGCCATCTGGGGCCGCGTGTGAGGGCGGACACATTTCAGAGCCTGCTTCACGCGGAGGCACTTCCCCTGCTTCTGAGGGTGCCGGCGCTGGCGGCGCCTGAACAGCACCATCAGCATCCTGGGCATGTGCTTGTGCACGTACGTGCCTTACGTGCCTTGTAGCGGAGAGCACCGCGGCTCCTCCCTCCCTGACTTTCCAAGTTCACCGACTCTCCATTGCCGGCCCTTCCGGTTCCCCTTCCGTCCCACCCTCTTCCCTCATTCCCCCACCCTGCCCGTGCACGTGCCGTGCTCCCCTGATTGCCCCTTCTTTCCCCGCTCAACTCCAGCCAAAAATGGCTGGGCCTCGCTCAAAATCGCACCTCATCCCTCCTCCCTGCTTTGTGGGCTTCCTTCCATGCAAAATGGTGTGTGTGATCTGCACCAGTTCTCCCTGCAAGTGAATAACGAAGGCGCCAGTCAGTGTCGCTGCTACAAGCCAACGGGTGCACTGCCTGCGGTCCGGGTGCCCTGCCCGGCGGTGGTTTGAGCCTTGCCTGCCTGCACTGCCCGTTTGTAGGCTTGCCTGGCCCTTCGACATGGACTTGCGGGAAGGTGGGGCACCCGCACTGGGCTCCAGCCATACATGCCCAGTGTGCTTTGGCGGCGGATACTGTACAGGACATGTCCTGCTGTGCGCACGGCTTGCCTACTATCAGAATGACGGTATCAAAAGGGCCTGCCGGTCGCCCCAGCACAATTGCCCTCTGTGTCAACTCACAGAAGCCGTGATCCCGTCTCACAAACTCTCCGAGGCCAAGCAGACCTCGTGAACACTGCCCATCAGCTCCGGAACGCCATCGCCATGTCGCAAACAGCGCTTCGCGCGTTGCTGATCGTCTGTGTGATGGCCTGCGGCGCCCATGCAGGTGGGTGCCTTGCCGGACAGGCGAGGAAAAAACGTGCATCCCCAGTGCATCCCCTTGCACTGCCAATGCACTGCACTGACTGGCCCGTCTCTGCCCAATGCCTCCCAGCAGACATTGCCGGGCGCATCAGGGGCGTTGTAAAGGGACATGCAAAAGAGCTCATCGCTCAGGCGGCAGCTGGTGCTGTGAATGAGGTAAGCGCCGGTGCTGCCGCCCGCCCGCTGCCGGCATGCCGCACGCCATCCTCAAGCAATACATCTGGCCAGCTTGCCTCCCTTGCGGCACAGCCAGCGCTCTCCCTACCAGTGCGCTCTCGATATCTGCATCCACAGATCTCCGGCGCCCTGGCTGCCGGCTTTGAGGAGTGTGGGGACGTGGAGGCTGCGGCCGCCGTGCGTGAAGCGGGCGAGGCCGCCGGCGCTGTTGTCGAGGTGGCAAAGGATGCCACCGCCTGTGCCGGTTCCATGAGCACGGGCGCAGCTCTTGGATCCATCCTTGGCCCGCTGGGGTCCCTTACGGGAGCCGTTATCGGGGGGCTGGTCAACCCGTCTTGCAAGGACGCCGTCTCTGGTGCCTTTGATGCCATCGATGAGACGGCGGAGGCGCTCGACAGCACCGTCACTGCCATTGACTCACCGGAGGGGTGCACTGCACCCGAGGTCCTGCCGCCCACCGACCTGGCCTGCGAGGAGGGAGCGGTGCCGCAGGGAGACGTCGCGGTGAGGGGATGGGTGGGCACTAGTGCTTCCGCAGAGCGCTGGCTGCCGGGGGCTGGGGGACAGGGAGGGCTGAGGGGCTGGGGCACGGGGCTGGGGGCGCCCCCGGCACGCACTGCAGGGGGCCGCCAGTGGGATGGCACCAATCGCTCCATGAGGCGTAAGTGGGCAGCAGCAGCCGGCTGCCTTGGTGGGCTGCGCCTGAGCAAGCCCCGCCATCTTAGAGTCTTGGCCCTGCGGTGACCCACGCCTGATGTCCCCATTCCCCTGCTCCCCGCTCCCCTGCCCCGCCCAGGCCTGCATCGAGTCCTGCGAAGCTCTCTACCCCGGCTGCTTCACATACTATTACGACCACGGCTGCTGCCTCTGCAAGCCCACATGCTCCGATGGCACGGTTGCTTCCACCGCCGTCGACCCCGCTGCCCCCGCCTCAACATGCGCCCCCACGGTGCAGGTGCGTTTCAACAGCTTAGGGTTCTACGATGAAGGGTTAATCACCAAAAACAGAACAATTTAACGGGGGCCAGGAGGTGCTGGGGCGCTGCCCTGGGCAGCCAGCACAGGGAGGCAAACATGTCACCGTGGAAGTGCAGTGTGGTTGTGATCGGGCTCACCGACTTTGTCAAGTGACACCATGGGGTCCCAGCATTCTGCCGAGTACGTTCCACTTCAACAGCACACACATGCATAGCGGCGTCTCACATCTGCTAATGTTTCTCACCGCATGCACCCCCACGGCGCAGTTTGAGACCGACTTTTGGGGCGCCGACATCGTGCCCGTCACCAGTGAGTTTCGGTTCAGCTTGAACACCGAGTGAATTGGCACCTGCATATGTGCTGCTCAGTGCATAGCACGCCCAATCCTCCTGGCCTTGGCCCGCTCACGTGCCGTGCTGGCGCCAGGCAGGTGCCAGTCACGCCCATACAACTGTGCCGACACTGCCCCTACCGTGAGCAGCAGCAGATAACAGCGCACAACCCACCACGTGTCACCGCAGCCTGACTCGGTCCCCCCTGCCCCTGCCCCTGCAGCCTGACTCGGTCCCCCCTGCCCCTGCCCCTGCCCTGCAGCCAAGTGGGCGGACACAGCAGTGGAGGCTGGCTCCTGGGAAGACTGCTGCCAGGCCTGCACCCTGTACAGCTTCTGCCAGGTGAGGCCCGCCAGCTGGCAGGTAGCAGGGCAGGCAGCTGGCAGGCATTTGGGAGTGGCAGTGGAGGCACAGGTTCAAGTACAAATCCAGCGCCGCCCCACAGACCTGAGTTCACATGCCGAAGTGGCACTGCTCCCATGTGGGTACATGCCCGGGTGCTCTGCCCATGGGCCTGCCATGCTTTGGTCACCTCCTGAGCAGCTAGATGGCGGCCTGCGCAGCATGCTGCCCCACGCTTCTTCCCATCACTGCCCACTGGCAACCCTAAGCTCGACTACTAATGCTCTGCCGGTAGGTCAGGTAAAACCCTAAACCCTAAACCCTAAACTCTCAAACCATATCACCCCCCCCCGTCAGGCCTGGACATTCACGGCCGGCACCAACTGCCAGTCACGCTTCCCCGACGCCCGCGGCTGCTGCTTCCTGAAGGCAAGCCTGGGCCCGCTGCAGAGCATTGACTGATTGCTTTTGCCTGATTGCTTGATCGATTAATCGACTCGAGGGCACAGCAAAAGCATGTGACGTGCACACTGACACACGCCAGCTGTCCGCACCGCGCTACGCATGCCGTGGTGGCGCTGTGCTGTTGCCTGTTTTGCCAGCTGGCCGCCACACAAACTCCACCCCTGGCGTGCTGCCCCTGCTGTGCATCCACCTGCAGAAGGCCAGCGGGTACGAGGCGCGCGCTGCCCCGGCATGGTCAGCGGCACAACCTCCTCTGCCGCCGCTGCCGAGTGCACCCTGGAATTTGACAGACCTCATGGGAGGCGACATCATGACTGCTGAAGGTGGGTGGGTGGCAAGGAAGGCACGAAGGGAGGGGTGGGGTGTGGGTGAGGAAGATGGGTGTGGGTGAGGGTGAGGGTGAAGGTGCGGTTGAGGGTGAAGGTGAGGGTGAGGGTGAGGGTGAGGGTGAGGGTGAGGGTGAGGGTGAGGGTGAGGGTGAGGTGAGGGTGAGGGTGAGGGTGAGGGTGGGCGGGGTGAGACTGTGTGTGTTTGAAACGGGGTGTGGAAGTGGCTGTGGTTGACGCTTTCAGGTGAGGGCGCAATACAGGGCTCATGCTCCTGGCGTGGGTGCGGGGTCTGCCCGGCAGCGGTAGCTGCTGCCAGACTCCCTTCTTTCCTGTTTTCGCACGGCGGCGGCAGCTGCTGCTGGTGTTGTGGCATGAGAGTGAGCAGAGAGCGCGGGTGTGGGGCAGGGGTGTGAGCAGCTGCTGCCAGGTGCCCTGCTTGGTTGCGCACGGCAGCAGCAACTGCTGCCAGCTGTCTTCCTTGACACCCGACAGCGCCCCCACAACCAGAGGTGCCCGTGGTGCAGGCGGGGCACCCTCCCGAAGGGTGGGCTCTGCGGGCACATCCCACATGGCTCATCCTCTGCCTGGCCTGGCCGTCGCGCCCATTTGCCTGCAGGCGCGGACACCGTTGTTGCCACCGTGTCGGATGCCGACTGCTGCAATGCGTGCGCACAGACCCCGGGCTGCGGAGCCTGGTGAGCTTGCGCTCTCTGCTCGTCCCAAACAGCAAAGGGTGGGCGTCAGCGGGGGAGCCGCCTCCATGTTGGTAGCTCGTGTTGAGAGGTCTGCAGCGCCTGCCAGACTGCAGCCACCCTGCACACACCTGCGCAAGCGAGCGAACGAGCAACCGCGTGCATGTCTCTGATCCCTCCCTGACTAAGCCCGTGCCCACCCGGCTTCCCCGCTGCACAGGAACATGACACCGCCCGAAAATTGCTACGACAAAGTGTCTGGCCCTGTCGTCGGCTGCTGCTTCATGAAGGTACGAAGCTTGCATCTGCCTGGGCTCTTTCTGCCTCACAATAGACGTCGTCGTCGCTGGCGGTTGCCTTGTGCCGTGAGGCGCTGCTAGCGCGCTGCCGTGCGTGTCCCTTTCCGGGCTTGCATCATGGGGTCAGTGATGCCGGCGGTGGGTCTGCCTCTCTGGGCAGAGGCACCTCGCAACATTCACTGGGCTCTCCCCTGCAACACGCCCTGTGACCTCCCATCTCCCGGCTTGTCCCTCTCCATTGCCTCACTCGCCGTCCCTGCCCACGCTTTTGGCTTCTTGCTGCCCTGCAGTATTCCACTGGATGGGTGCGTACGCAAGATGCCGGGGGCGTGCTGACCTCGGGTGTGCTGCTGACCGCCGGCGGCCGCAAGTAGAGCGACCAAGAAAAGCGGCTGCTGAGACAACGTGCAGAATTGACATCAGTCCGCCCCACACCCCGTGATTGGCACGCTGCAATAGCTAACTGCACCATCCTGCACTGCGGTCCACGCATGCGTGCTCAAATTAGAGGAGAAGTGCCACAGAGAATTGACCTTTGCGCCTGCTGTATTGAGAAACTCCTGCCCACCGCCCAACACCACCACTACGACCACCATCTTCACCATCCGCCATGCATGCATTCGTTCGAAAGACAATCTTGTTACAGGCTTTTCGGCATGCAAATACATGTGTGTAATGGTACAACTGCCTCAAGGCGCAAGCAGAGCAGAGTTGGGACAGCAAGGGGGGTGTAGGAGTGATGTTATGCGTTTTTTCGGCATATAATTGTTGTGGTTTTTTCAAGTAGGAGGTGGTGCGGGGGACGTGTAAGGAGGAAGAGAAGCTACACAAACAAAGACAGGTCAACCCACCGGAGTGCGCACGGTAATGGGGGAGGGCACTGCAGGCAGTCGGTCGCAACAGGCGGAGGCGGATGGCGGGGCAGGCCGCGAGAAGAAGGCACGGGGGGAAAACAGGGCAGCGAGCGGTTCCAGGAATGAGCGTACACGGGGTGAATATAAGGTGATAGAGGTTCATTTAGTGCGTGAACCGCGAGTGAGGGACAGGGCATGGGGCGGGGAGGTGGCAAGGCTGCTGCCGTCCTTGCGTCAGCACAAGGGGGGAGCCAGAGCCTCGAGTGGCGGCAAAGCGGACTCTTGAGTGCAGCACGGCCAGTCGCGCAGAGGGACGTCACTCGGGGCAGCACGCGGACAATCAAATCGTCTGACAATCTCAAGCTTTTCAAAATAATAATAAGCCCAAGCTTGACAAGCTCTTTAAGCGGCCCAGGAGAGGTCAGTCATGAAGCCGGAGGGCTGGGCGCCGGCGGGGAGGGGAGGAGGCACTGGGTGCACTCCCATGCCCCGCAGCTGCTGCTGCAGCGCCATCAAGTAGAGGTGGTGGCGGGTGAGCTCGTGATCCTGCTGGGACACAGTGGAGAGCAGCTGCTGGCTCAAGAGGAACCAGTCGGCAGCGCTGCCGCCGGCGCACACTGCCCCGGGGACGGCGCTGGTGGGTGCGGCAGGGCCGCCACCGCCGCCACTGCCGCGCTGGGCCTCTGGGCTGCCACGGCCAGATGACATGTTGCCACTGCCGC
>JTEE01000022.1:1041913-1067288 GCA_002896455.3 Chlorella sp. ArM0029B | reverse complement strand
CAGGGCTGCTCTCACCACAGCAGGCATGCCGTCGGTGATTGCCAGCAGCACCAGGCGGTGCAGCACCTTGACTGCTTCGCTGCCTGCCGCTTTCAACAGCTCTGCGAACAGCTGCTCTCCGTCTGCTGCTCTGCCGTTCTTCATCTGCTGCACTGCCGCTGCCACTTCCGCTTGGGTGGGCCCTAGACAAGTATTGCCAGCAGAGGGTCTCTGGCAAGCCTGCCGGAGGCATGCGTTCGACGGTTTTCATCTCAGATCATGAGTTTGATTGCCCTCTGCCGTAAGATGAAACCGACATCATGGTGCGTGATAAGAAGCGCAAGTGGCGGTGGCACACAGCGCCGCCACGCAGAGCCCAGCAGCAATGGAGGTCGATGTGCCGCAGCCGGCGCAAGCAGCAGCAGCAGCAGCAGCTGCATTGTCGGCGCAGCAGCCAAGCAGCCAAGCAGCCAGCGACAGGGCAATGCCCTGGCTTGGGCGTGCTGCAGCCAGCTTTCGTGGCAACACAGATGATTGATGCGGGCGAGGAGACAGCCGCCCATCCAGTGGAAGTTGCTGGCACAACAGATGCATGCGGGGACGACGAGGGTGTGTGAAGCTGGGTTGGATTCTTGCTGGCAATGCCTGATGCCGCTGAGCGGTCGCCCCACCCATCCTTTGCCCTTGTGAACCGGTGAACACGGGTACCCGTGCCCCAGCCTGTCCCCTGGCCTGTCTGAGTGTGGTTTCACTATTTTAACAGCAACACTGTAAGCAAAGGGATGTGACATTTGCAAGGCGCCCGCTTGCGGGGCAGCAGGAAGGCAGAGAATCGTGCATGGGGGGAAGAGGTCTGCACAGTCACGGGCACAGGTACGAGGACAGCAAAGGGGTGTAGCTGAAGCCAGCCATGGGGGAGCGCCAGCAAGGGGCAGCTGGAAGGGACAACTGGGGGTGCACATGCATGAATGCAGGCAGCAGCCCGCGTGAATCTGCGCAGTCATGCACGATGTGGCGGCAGATGCGGAAATAAGTGAACTAGTAAAAGCCATACGGAGCGCCAGTGGCACGCAGTGGAGGGGGGGGGGAGCCGGGGGGGCAAGGTGGATCCGGCGCAAGCCATGGAGAGCAGTACCACATCGCCGGACAGTCACGGTGACACGATGAAGGGTTTGTCAAGCCAGGACCTTCCACAACCGGGGCTTACTAGTGCTCACAAGCACCGCGAGCGGCAGTGGAAACGCACAGGGAAAGCAGAGGGAAGGCGTGGGGCGCCCAGGGCGAGGCCGCCAACTCTTGGCAACTTGCCAATGAACGGCGCGGGCGGGCGCGGCCGCTGATCAAGCGGCATCATCGGCAGCGCCGGCGCCAGCGCCCGGGCCGTCCGGTGCCCTGAGGCCTGCCGCACCCCTGTTGAAAGTGGCCCGGATGTCGTCCAGCTGCGCCTGCAGCCTGCTGGCCAGCTGCTCTGCCGCCTGCCGCTGTGCACGCTGTGCCTCCAGCTGCGCCTGCAGCCTGCTGGCCAGATCTTCTGCCGCCTGCCGCTGTGCACGCTGTGCCTCCAGCTCACCTCGACAGGCAGCAGCACTCTCCGCCTGCGCTGCAGCCTCCTCCACCGCTGCCAGCCGTGCCGTGTCGGCCTCTTTCAGCCGCTGCTGCATCAGCTTGATGAAGGCGCCCCGATGCGCCAGCAGCTCCTGCTGAGTGATGCTGGCGGCCGCCTGCTGCTGCAGCTGCGACGCCTGATTGGCCTGAGCTGCTGCCGCCTCCTGCAGCTCCTGCTCCTGCCTGGCAACGGTGGCGGCCTCCCGCTGCAACTGCTGCTGCGCCTGGGCCAGGGCGGCCTGGTGCTGCATGCGCACCTGTGCCCGCACATCTTCCCCGTACACTGCCACCGCCCTGACGGAAATCCAGTTGGCAAGCTCCAGCTGCCTGTAGGCAATCATGCCGTCCAGATTCACCTGCTGCTGCTGCTGCTGCTGCTGCTGCTGTGCCTGCTGCTGCTGCTGCAGAGGCCGTGCCGGCTGGGGCTGGGGTTGCGGCAAAGGCTGCGCCGCCTGGGGCTCTGGCGCTGGCGGGCGCTGCGGCTGGCGCAGAGGCAGGGTCTGTGCCGCAGGCAGAGGCTGCCGGGGTGCTAGCACTGCCTGCTGCGGCAGAGGCTGCTTTGGCAGACGCTGTGCCGCCTGCGGCTTCGGCTGTGCCTGTGCCTGTGCCTGAGGTGCCGGCTGTACCAGCTGGGGCTGCCGGGGCGCTACAGCAGCCTGCTGCTGCGGCAGCTGCGCCAGAGGCTCCAGGGGCAGAGGCTGCGCCGCCTGCGGCTGCGCCTGCAGCTGTGCCTGTGCCTGAGGTGCCGGTTGCACCGGCTGAGGCTGGTGCTGCTGTGACGCTGGCGCCGGCACCAGCACCGGCACCTGCTGTGGCGGGACCGCCTGCTGTGCCTGCTGCGCCTGCTGCGCCTGCGGAGGCCGCTCCATTTGGCTGCCTGTGCTCTCGTCACCTGTGAGATCCACTACTTCAATATCGGTGCCAGCGGCATTGGCGTCGTTCAGGGCGGGAGCATCGATCTTCTGCTTGCGGGACGCTCCCTGCTCCTCTGCCGCCTTGCCTGCCTTGCCTGCATGCAGGGGCAGCAAGGGTAGCATACTGTGGGTGTGCAGGCAGGCATGCCACGTGTTGCACAGCTCTCAAAAGGGATGGCAGCAAACCATTCGGAACGGCAGCAGTAGCATGGTTTCCCCCCCCCCCCCCTTGGGCTTGATGATCATGACGACAGTTGCCGTTGAACACAGGGAAGCTGACAGGCACACAGCACTCACGCTTGCTGATGGCGGGAGGCGCGCTGATCTTGGGTGCCGTGGAGGGAGGCGCGCTGATCTTGGGTGCCGTGGAGGGAGGCGCGCTGGCCTTGGGTGCGGGGGTCACCAGCGGCGGGCTGCACCCGGCGGCAGTGGCAGCGGCGGAGGCGGGTCGTGTCCTGTTTGCAGCGGCTGGCCCGTTGGACTGCAGAGGGATGGGGAGGCATGTCAGGGAGGGATTGGTGACGGGGCTACAGTGCAGGTTTGAATTTGGCATGAGCAGCCATCAGGGGCAGGATTGGCAGACGGGCGCGCCTGTACCGCCGCGCACTGCAGGCTCCACCCTTGCTGCCATGCAATCAAGTACAGGTCGTGCGGCAGGCGGCAACGAGTCACCCGATTCGGACGACAGAGCCAGCAGAGCAGACCTCACCTGCTGGCGCGGGCGTTGCACAGTGGGGTGGGAGGCTCCGGGGCTTGCACCGCAGCGCTTCTCTGCAACACACACGGGCATGTGAGGTCAGACGAGGGCCAATTGAGCTGAAGGCGCGCGGCAGGCGGCCGTGGAGGCGTGCGGCAGGGCGGGCACGCAAAGTGGTGCCTTTGCCGCGCTGCGAGGGCCTGTCGCTGCCCGGTATTTTAATTTAAGCACCGCTGGTGGCAGACAGCACCTCACCTGGGCTGATCACGCCCACGTCGCGGACCGCAGTGGTGGCTGATGGAGGGGGCATGGCCGCCGTAGGGGTCTTAGTTCTGAGCTGGGCTTTGGGGGGCGGATGGGAGTGCTGGAGCAGGGAAGTGGGTATGGAGGTGGGACGTTGTTGGAGCTTTTGAGCACCCACGCGGCCAAGTCCAGACCCCGGCACGTCGTGGTCGTCGCAGTGGATGGGCGGGAGAACGGAATCTCTCTCCCGCCCGACCGAGTGCAACAAACACCAATCAAGTGTGCTCTGCCGCAGTGGCACTGCTCTAGATCGCGGAAGCTTATCGTTGCTCATGTTTGACGAGGGGTGGTGTCGGGTCCGCATCTGCATTCAAAAGTTGTTCTGTACTACGAGAGCTCGTTTGACGGGTACCACGGCCGTGAATATACAACAAATCTGCTGTCACGTAAGAGGCTCCATACGCCGGAGAGGTTCTAAATTCCAGCGGGGAGGGCGCTGGCCGGTCGC
Organism: Chlorella sp. ArM0029B; assembly: GCA_002896455.3. Taxonomy (NCBI): domain Eukaryota; kingdom Viridiplantae; phylum Chlorophyta; class Trebouxiophyceae; order Chlorellales; family Chlorellaceae; genus Chlorella; species Chlorella sp. ArM0029B. The sequence continues at coordinate 1,063,342 of JTEE01000022.1, read as the reverse complement.
CGTTCCAGCGCATTCCAGCGGCCGTTTTATCGCAGCGCATTCCAGCGGCCGTTTTATCGCCGCTGGAATGCGCTGGAACGAGGTTCCGGTCCAGCAGGCCCTCCCCGCTGGAATTTCATTTCTCTACGGAGCTCGAAGCACCGAACAATCCCATAGAAACTCTTCCCGCTTTGGTGGTGTTGAATAACACCTTTTTGTTTTTCCAGCTACCATATACAGCGAGGTGCATTCAGCAAGTGGCGCCAACTCCGCCCGGTCCGCTGTGCTCCTGCGGGTTATCTGAACCCGTAAACGGCTAGAAAAAAAGCGGAACAATTTCCGGAGGCTCCTGTTTGCAGCCCGCTTGTCCGCTGGGCGGCGGGCCGCCCCCACAAGATAGCTCTATATGGGAACAAAATTTGAAGCAAAGCCGCGACCTGCTGCTGCTGCTCCTGCTGCTGCTGCTGCTGCTGCCGCTGCGGCGGCGCCCGCTGCGGCGGCGGCGGCGGCAGCATTGCCTCTGGCAGCTCTGCAGCGGGGCGCTTGCGGCTTGTGCCTTGTGTGAAGATCAGGCGCAGCTGCGATTGCGCTGGCTGCAGAGGCAGTGGCAGTGCAGAAATTCAGGGATGATTTTTTTTTATTTTTAAATGGCAATTTTTACATCAATTCTCAGTTCGGCCTATCCACAGCCAGCTCTCAGGCTCACCTCTTCTTCTAGCAGCGGAGAGTCCCAATCATCGCTGGCACAGGCAGCCAGAAAGCCTTCCGGCGACCACCCTGACTCTGCAAGGCGATCCATTCTGCGCTTCTCTTTGCGTGCTGATGCCGTGGGTGGTGACTTCAGAATATCCCCAAACCACGGCACGTCCTCGTCGTCAGACAGAAAAAGCATTTCGCAAAATGGCACGGTGCTGGCGCGCTCTGGAAGCTGGGCCAGCGTGGCGCGATGGAATGAAGCTCCGGAAATCCGCCCGGAGGCTCATTCCACCAGTGCTCGAACGTAGCATTCCAACGCACGTCATTCCAGCGTCGTGCTGAGACTCCGTAGAGAAGTGAGACATTCAAATGAATCGTAATGTGGGGAGTATGCACGTTGCGTTGCACACCACGACGTGCCGGGGTCTGGACTTGGCCGCGTGGATGCTCAAAAGCTCCAACAACGTCCCACCTCCATACCCACTTCCCTGCTCCAGCACTCCCATCCGCCCCCCAAAGCCCAGCTCAGAACCAAGACCCCTACGGCGGCCATGCCCTCTCCATCAGCCACCACTGCGGCCCGCGACGTGGGCGTGATCAGCCCAGGTGAGGTGCTGTCTGCCACCCAGCGGTGCTTAAATTGCTAGCAGGCACTGCACCGGGCAGCGACAGGCCCTGGCAGCGCGGCAAAAGCACCACTTTGCGGGCCGCCCTGCCGCACGCCTCCACGGCCGCCTGCCGCGCGCCTTCAGCTCAATTGGCCCTCGTCTGATATCTCATGCCCGTGTGTGTTGCAGGGAAGCGCTGCGGTGCAAGCCCTGGAGCCTCCCACCCCGCGGTGCAACTCCCGCGCCAGCAGGTGCTCACTTGAAAGGCTGCTCTGTCTGTGTTGTGGGAAACTGTCGGGCGACTGGCGGTGGCGGCTCGCCGCGCCGACCTGTACTTGCAAAGTACTTGCTTGCATGGCAGCAAGGGTGGAGCCGCAGTGCGCGGCGGGACAGGCGCGCCCGTCTGCCCCTCCTGCCCCTGTGATGCCTTGCTCATGCCAAATTCAAACCTGCACTGTAGCCCGTCACCAATCCCTCCCTGGCATACCTCCCCATCCCTCTGCAGACCAACGGGACAGACGCTGCGGACGGGACGCCCGCCTCCGCCGCCGCTGCTGCTGCCGCCGGGTGCAGCTCGCCGCTGGTGACCTCCGCACCCAAGGCCAGCGCGCCTCCCTCCACGGCACCCAAGATCAGCGCGCCTCCCGCCATCGGCAAGCGTGAGTGCTGTGCGACTGTCAGCCTTCAGCCAGCAACCCTTTGAGCCGCCGCAGCATGTGTCTTGGCACCCCGGCGACCCATGTTTTACGGACAACTCTTTCACATGGGCACACACCCCCCTGAATTGTATCCGTTGGGGAGCATCGCACAACGTTCTCTGCCTGCCACCGCCTTACAAAGCCACTGACGCAACAGCACATCATCTGTGCACATCATCTGTGCACTACCACCTCTGCACTGCCACCGCCCACCACATCCCAGTTCATGTACCTTTTGCTCCCACCAATGCCCTCCCTGCAGGCAAGGCGGCAGAGGGGCCGGGTGCGCCCTGCAAACAAGCCAAGACCGACGGACCCGCCCTGAACAGCAGCACTGAGAAAGGCGCAGCTAAGCTGAAGCTGAAGCTGCCCTGCCAGGCTCAGAACCAGCGTCCGGCGCCCATGCAGCCAAAGCAGGCGCAGCAGGCGCAGCCCGCGCAGCAGGCGCAGCAACAGCAGCCTTTGCCACCGGCCGCCGCCCCCAGCACCGCCGCCGCCAACCGCCGCCAGGACGGCCCCCTGCCGGCACAGGCAGCGCAGCTTGAGCAGCTGCCTATCAAGCGCCAGCTGGTGACTTACATGAACCAGATGCTGGCAGCAGTGTGCACCCACACCGCTACGCGCGAGGCGCAGCAGCGAGCGGAGCATCAGGCTGCTTTGGGGGAGATGCGGCAGCAGGTGGATGATCGCACAGCCACCGTCCTGAAGCTGGAGGCAGAGGTGGCAGAGGGGAGGGAGGCGCGGCAGAAGGCGGAGCAAGGGGAGGCGGCTGCCAAGGAGCTTGCCGCCAACCTGCAGGCGCGGCTCGCAGCACAGCAGGCAAAGCAGCGGGAGGCGGAGCAAGGGGAGGCGGCTGCCAAGGAGCGTGCCTCCAAACTGCAGGCGCGGCTGGCAGCAGAGGAGGCAAAGCTGGAGCGGCGGGACGCGGCTGCCAAGGAGAATACCCGCACCGTGCAGGCGTGGCTGACAAAACAGCAGGCAAAGCGGCGGCAGGCAGAGCAAGGGGAGGCGGCTGCCAAGGAGGTTGCATGCACCCTGCAGGCACAGCTGGAAGAGGAGGGGGCACAGCGCCAGCTGGCGGAGAGCCGTGCCACCGACCTGCAGACACAGCTGGAAGAGGAGCGGGCACAGCGCCAGGTGGCGGAGAGCCGTGCCACCAACCTGCAGACACAGCTGGTGGAAGAGGAGCGGGCACTGCGCCAGCTGGCAGAATTCAGCTCTACCGACAAGCACTCTCTGCTGGATAAGATGCAGGCCATTCTGGACCAAGCCAGGCTGGGATCGCCTGCCAGCCAGCCCGGACTGGCCGCCGGTGCGAGCGCTGGCAGCGCTTGAGCGGCCGCATCTCTGGCAACGGCGGCTGGGGCGGTCCGCCCTTTGCACACGCAGTGCTCACGTGTCTTCTCTTTTCATGCATGCACCACAGCTGTCACCCGCCTCACCCCTTGCTCCAGTGCCCGCTCTCTTCCCTAAGGTGGGCGGCGCAGCCTTGTGCCCCACATCGCGCCTGCTATGCGCTCGCCCTTTCTTCCGTTAGCGACGCGTGAGCTCCCTGGCACCGCACAGTGATGTGCCCCACACTACGCCAGGCCTTGATCACACCCCCAAACTTCCTTCCACAGCATGCACGACGTGGTGGCAACTTGCACCCTTCCCGAACCAACCTACGTTAGCTTGTACGCTCGTATTTCCCGCCTCGCCCTCCCCCCGCCTTCCCGCTAGATGCCTCACATGCAGCAGCGTTTCAACACACACCCGACACTTGCTCCATCTGTGCCGCTCACTAATTCCCCACGTTCAAAACGCATCTCTGGTGTTGCTTGCTCTCCCAAAGTCCTCTGGGCAGAGCGCTCACACTTTCTGTGCCGGTGGCCGGGCTGCAAACGCTCTCATCCACCACAACACACACCTCTCTGCGTCAAACAACATGATTTTTGCGTCAACCGGAACGCCCCCTTGTTTGCGTCAACCGGAACCACCGCTGTCTCTTCCCTCGTACCTTTGGCCGGAATGCCCCCGTGACTATGTGCTCCTCTTCACTTTTAGAAACCTAAAAGGCTGCACAAGGGTTCACGTGGGTTTTGGGTTTTAGGGTTTAGGGTAGGGCCTAAACCCTAAACCCTAAAACCCACAGGGGTTCACGTGTGCACTCCCTCCTGCCGTGCGCCCCAAAAAACCAAAAACTGTTGCCTTGTGCTGCTTGACATTTTGAATGGTCTGTAAACAGAAGGCAACAAGCAGCACGACTGCAAGCGGACACGGTCATGCCAGGGTGGCTGCAGGCACAAGGCAAGGGGAGGCAAGGGGCCAGGCTGACGACTTTGCCCGCACACAGCTGCGTTCCTGCAGGATGAGCGGCAGGCTCACGTCTTGCCTGCACACAGCTGCACCCAGCTCTGCACGCTGTGGTCGTCGCCGGCAGTGTAGTAGGCTGCCAGAAGCTCCCAGTGCATGACAGCCTTCTCCAAATCTGCATCCAACACCTCTTGCTTCAGAAAGGCCTGCAGCAGGTGCCATCATATGCATGTGCAGGGAACGGGCAAGGGGTGACTTTGTGTGCGGGGAAGGTGGGCGGGCACGTGCATCGAGCACAGCGGTACCAGGTTTGCCAGAAGCTGGCATGCATTACACCGCAGGCGGGACGGTTTGTATGCAGTACAACATGTGCACCGCCCGGGCCAGCTGCTGCCCTGTGGCTGTCGTAAGCACAGCATGCCGCAGCGCACCTGTGTGCTCGAGGCGGGGACGCCGCACCGCCGCAGGACCGACAGCATTGCCCTGAATATTGCCGGCCGGTCCGGGTGGTCTCCCACCGCCTGCACCTCGGCAGACCGGGCTGCCATATCTGGTGAGCAAGCTGCCCCTGCTGCCGCCGGCTGGCAATCTGCTGCATCTAGTTGCTGCTGCAGGCTGGCAGCATGGTCAGCTGCCTTCAACTGCTGCTCCTGCGCCGCCTCCAGCTGCTGCTGCAGCTCACCAACATGCCCCTCTGCCGCCTGCTGCCGCTGCTCTGCCACGCACCGCTGCGCCTGCGACGCCTCCAACTGCTGGCGCAAGGCAACTTCACAGCCCTCTACCGCGCTCTGCTGCTCCTGCGCTGCTGCCAGCTGCTGCTGCAGCTCACCAACACGCCCCTCTGCCGCCTGCTGCCGCTGCTCTGCCGCGCTCTGCTGCTCCTGCGCTGCTGCTAGCTGCTCCTGCAGCTTACCAACATGCCCCTCTGCCGCCTGCTGCTCTGCCACGCGCTGCTGCAGCCCTACTGCTGTCAGCTGCGCTGCTGCCAGCTGCTGCTGCAGCTCGCCGACACGCCCCTCCGCCTCCTTCTGCCGCTGCTCTGCCGCGCGCTGCTGCAGCGTTACTGCTGTCAGCTGCTGCTTCAGGTCCCTGGCGCTGCCCTCTGCCTCCTGCTGCCGCTGCTCTGCCGCAGCAGCTGCAGCAGCTGACAGCGCTGCTGCGTGCTGCAGCTCGCCGACACGCCCCTCTGCCTCTTGGCGCTGTGCACGCTGTGTATCGACAGCCGACTGCAGCTGGCTGGCAATGTCCTGCGCAGCTGCCTGCTGCTCTGCCAGCTGCTCCTCTGCCTGCAGGCGCGCAGCCAGCAACTGTCGCTGCAGGCTGCCAGCGCGCACCTCTGCATCTTGCTGCGCCGCTGCCACCGCTGCTGCCTGCTCCTTGGCCTCTTCTGTTGCCTGCGCCGCTGCCTCTGCTGCTGCTTGCACGGCTGCATGCCGATGCTGCTCCTCCCTTGTCAGCTGCTCCCGCAGGCAGCCTGCCTGCGCTTCTGCCTCACGCTGACCCTCCTGGGCTGCTTGCAGCTTCTGCTGCAGGCTGGCTGCCTCCCTCTGCGCCGCCTCCAGGGCGCTGGCACGCTGCTCCGCCTGACGCCGCAGCTGATGATCTGCCACAACCATGCGCTCTACGCCGGCCTCTGCCGCCGCTGCGCTGAGCTGCGCAGCTGTCGCAGCAGCCAGCTGCCGCCCTTCCCGCTGCTTGACAGCTTCCAACAGCTGCCTCACCCGCAGCGCCACTGGCTGGTGGATTTTGGTGCCTCCGCCCCCTTTGTGTGCGCTGGGCGGCCCTCCATGTCCCGAGTCCACACTGCCGAGCGCAACCCGTGCCAACCGTGCCCGCCGCAGCAATTTCTGAGATGGCACTACCGCCTTCCGCAGCACTATCTTAAGCTGCCTCGCAATCTCAGCGACGGCAGCAGGGTCCTCGCGCCTGGCTGCCTGCAGCTGCTCCTGCAAGCCACTCAGCTGCTTGCAAGCAATCATTAGCCTGAGCTCTGCCGCCATCTGTGCCAAGTCTCTTGCCCCAAGTTCCGCCACAAGAGAAGCTGCCTGCTGCTCCTGCTCAACCTGCTGCTGTGGCTGCTGATCCGGCCGCCGCTGCTGCTGCCCCTGCTGAGCTTCCTGCTGCTGCCCATGCTGAGCTGCCTGCTGCTGCTGCGGTGACCTGCCCCAATCAAATTGCGGCCGGACCTCCTGGAGCTGCGCCTCGAGATCTGCCAGGTGATCCTGCACAGATATCATCATCGACGGGGCGGCCTCCTTCTCGGACTCCATCTGCTCATAAGCGCCAGCCATCTGCTGATACATGCCAACCAGGCGGTCTGGCAGGCTGCCCAGCTGCACTTTGCAGCGCTCCAACTGCTGCGCAAGCTGGTCTGCCTTGGCCACTCTCTCCGCCTCCTGCTCCTCCTCTGGCCGCTGCTGCTGTGGCTGCTGCTGCTGTTCTGGCTGCTGCTGTGGCTGCTGCTGCTGTTCTGGCTGCTGCTGTGGCTGCTGCGGCGGCTGGTGCTCTAGGTGCTGTGGCGTCAATTGCTGCTGCTGCTGCTGCTGCGCCGGCTGCGGCACGTCGACCTCCATTGCTGCTGGGCTCTGCGTGGCGGCGCTGTGTGCCGCCGCCGCTTGCCGCCGCCCTGCTCCCGCACTTGGGCTCGCCACGGCCACCCGCTGGCTGCTTGGCTCCTCTTCAGGCGCCTCCTCCGCATTGCCTGCGACAGAACAAGCAGACATGCACAGGGGGATGAGCTTGCAATAGGGAGCCCATGAAGCAGCAGTGGCAGCAGTGGTAGAAAGACCTGGAAAGCAGCTGGCCTGGACAGCAATCCAGGTTGTAGCATGCATGACCAGGCAGCTGCATCATACCACAAGCAGGCCCGTGTGCAGGCAATCCGGCTGAGAGTGGCGGCAGGCGCGCCCACCGTTCACAAAACTTACGCTTTGTGGGGCCGGGCTTCTTCTTGCTGCTGTACTCCTTGGGCCGGTGGTAGAGCAGCAGCTGCAGGTGAGCGTTGGGCTCGGCTGTGTCCGCAAGCTGGTAGGCCCGGCGCTACAGGCACGTGAGGCGTGGCCAGAGCGTGAGTGACGGCAGCAGGAATGCACTGCAGCGCTGCGCCTCAAGCAAGCATGGCAATGGCGAAGCCTGCCCTGACGACGGTGCATCTCTAATAGCAGCGGTGTCTCCCAGACGGCAGCGGGCCAGCAAGCGGCTGCAGAGTGGCTGTGCGATGGGCGGCACAGCGAGCGCAGCATCATCACACACCAGTCAAGGCGTTCAACGTGGTGTATCACACACCTGCAGGCTGCCGTCTGGGGTTGTGTAGTACACCACGTTGAAGACCTTGACTCCTCTTACTGCACGGGGAGCACATCGAAAACTCACACCACTTGAGGCAGGGTTGGCGGAGCGGCAGGTTGACAAGCTCGGACCCTTCCAGCAAGTGCATGGCTGGGCTGTCACCGACACCTGTGTGCTGCTAGCCGGCTAAAGCAGCACTGCCGGGCCGTCTGCCGGCCACTGGCCTGCCTGCCCGCATGGCACGCTTACCCGACAAGTGCGAGTTCCGCCTGGTCCCCCTTTCCCATTCCTTGCCGTCGGCCTCCCAAAGCTTATGCTCCTTCTCGCACAAGAAGAGGTCGCCCACTGGAGAGGCACGGGGGAGGGGGGATTGCCAAGTGTGGGCTAGCAGTGAACAGCAGCCGGCCGTGTGAACGCAAAGGTGGCCAGGAAGGCAAGCAGGCAGGCAGATGAGCAGGCACACTGTGTGCATGGCCTGCATGGCCCCCTGCAGGCCAGGAAGGCAGGCAACTGGCGTTTAGCAGCTCACCTCGCCGCGGGGGCGGGGGCAGCGCTGTGCACACCCTCAAACCGTGCTGCTCCGGGTCCCTTAAGAGCTGCTGCAACTGCTCTCCAGCACCCGGAGTCGGCCAGCCACGCTGCAACTCGTCAAGTATGCTGCCGCCTGCTGCCGCCCGCTGCCCGGCACCTGCCGAGCTCTGCCCGGCAGCTGCCACCGCCCCCGCCTCTGCCGCGGCCTGAGTGGCTGCTACCGCTGCCAGCCCGTCCAGCGTTGAGGCGGCTGCACCTGCCCCTACCCCTGCCTCCTCCTCTTCCATCCCCTCCTCCTCCTCCTCCTCCTCCATGCCCTCCTCCTCTGCCGCCTCCTCCGTCAGATCCACTTCTTCCATCAGATCCACCTCTTCTGCCTCCGGGGCAGGGGGGTGCCCAGGGACTGTGGCAGAGAACTGAAAGGAGGCGGGAAAGTGCTGAGGGGAGGTGGGCGAGTACTGAGGGGACGCGGGAGAGTATTGAGGGGATGCAGGTGGGTGCCCATGTGACGTCGGTACTGCTGCAGGCACTGCCGCCTTGTGCCCAGCTGGACGGAGCACGAATTTGAGCACAGGAAGTGCTGCTGGTGCTGCATGCTGTGGCGGCGCCGCTGGCTTGGGTGCACCCGTCAGCGGCACGCCAGGCACCCCTGCTGCTGGCACAGGTCCTGGCACTAATGCTGCTGCTGTTGCTGCTATTGCTGCGGCCATTGCTGGTGGTAGCGCTGCAGCGCTTTGTGACGCCGCTTGGGAAGCGTGTGCCCGCACTGCTCCTGCTGCTGCTGCTGCTGCTGTGCCTGGTGGCGCCTGCGGCATAGCCTTTGCCACCGCTGCTGTTGTGGCAGAAGCTGCTGGTGTGGCGGCTGCTGGTGCCGCTGCAGCCCGCACCGTCGCTGCAGACGCTGCCGGCTGCGGCATGCTGCTAGTCGTCGCCTCTGCTGCTGCTGGTGCTCCGGCCGGTGCTGATGCCGCCCCCTCCGGCACTGAGGGCTTGGGGGTGAATGTCACGTTCATCACCAGCTTGTTGCCCTCCCAGCCCCCCGACTCAAAAGTCAGCTTGCCTTCCCGCCGCAGCGGAACGCCGAGCGCCGCATACATATCTTTGGTGGCATGGGCCTGCTTGGGCGGGGGCGAGTGGGCAGGCAGGCGAGGAGAGGGGAGGGCGCAGGGTGTGAGATGCGCAGCAGGACAGCGTGAGGCTGGTGTGCATGGTCTCTGCACATGTAGAGTCCTCTGAACAGCAGCAAGTCTATGCACACCTCAGGGCAACCACGTGTTTTCACCAGATGCGGAGCGAGCTGCCGTGCCGCCTCTCGTCCCCGCCCTCCCCGCCCCGCCCCCGCAACCCACAAACGCCAATCGTGAGGGCACCTCACCGGTACTGGGTATCCATCCACCTTGGCTGCCTTCTTCTCAGGCGCCTGCCTCTGCTCCTGGCAGGCTTTGTCGTCACGGCTGGGCGGGTTGAGGCGCACTTCCAGAGAGGACGGGGCACTGCTGCTGCCGCCACCTGGCATGTAGCGGAAGATGACAGTGGGCAGCACCTCCCTATCGGATCCGTGCTGCCAGCCAAACAGCTCTTTCAGCGTCCCCTCTGCAAGCAGTTGGCGAGGGGTGAGCGGTATGGGGAGGCAGGGGTGTAAGGCCGGTGTGGTGCGGCGGAGGGGCGTGGCATGCCGCAAGCAGCTGCTGGTTAGCTCAACAGCTGTGCATTGCAGGCGGTGGATCCTGCTGAGAAACTGCCAGACACTGGAGGCGCAAGCGTGCTGTGCAGCGCGTGCAGGGAGCGCTGGGTGAAATGACCGGCGGACGCACTTGTAAAGACGACGTTGGTCGGGACCAACTTGGGCGACCATGTGTTCCCCACGCGCTCCCGCCACACCGCCTGTGCGGGCGGCACCACCTGCCCCACCACTCGTGGCGCCTGCAGGCAACAGCGGACACGGCTAGTCACGAGAAGGGCGCGGGGCCGCAGCATCCGAGTCCACAACCAGCGACGTGTTGCACCGACGCTCACCTGGTGCGCGGTGCTCTGGCCGCCTGCAGAAGCTGCAGAGTGTGTGACCTCGCTGACGAGCCCCGACGTCGGAGCACACTGCTCCATGCCCGCAAACCACTGCGTGCTCGTTAAAGAAGCCCAGAAAGACTCAAAATTGTACCACGGTGCCAGACAACAAATCGAAGGCTACTTGGTTCGTCTGTAGGCCGAGCAAGGCTTGGTCAGGTCCCGCCTTTCCACCCCTCCGGTGCGTTGCATCATGCCTTCGCAACGTTCCGGGCACCGTTGGCCTGCACCCTTCCTGACCACAGCAACCAAGAGGTGGTGCGCACTACAGTGTTACAGGCGAGCTCCACACAGAAGCGCGCAAGGTGCGCGGCACAGCTTCCAGACCAACGCCTGCCGGTACACGTCATGCCCCACTGGTTCCACTACGCCGAGCGGGCACGCTGTTTGCTTTCCTGCCTAATTGTGTGCCGGCCTGCTTGTCGGCGTATTGGCTGACAGAGAGTTGACGGCGCAGCAAGCGGGCACCGGTAACACATGATGCCTTGTTGTTTGTCTCACAACGTCAACTGGGTGCTAGCCCGGATGGGTTTCCAAGAAGCGAATGGCCATGGCCAGCAGATGCCAGCATGTGGTCATACAGACCATGGGAATATGTGAAGAATACCGAACAGAACTTGTTGCAGTGTCTTGTGTTGAAGGATTCGCACAAGAGTGTCGGCCAGCTCGTACAGTGTTCCGACGACATGACGTCACCGGCTGGTGCGCAGGCTGGCAGAACCTCGCAGGTGTCGCACACCCATCTGTGTATGTGGCGTTTATTCGTGTGGGCTTTCAGATGAAAAGGTGTTGCAGCAGTAGGGCTAGCAAGCTCCACCGCTGGGCTGGCTAGCGCGGGTCGGTGAGCCACCGCCACTGACCACCCAACGTTGTCAGCTAAGCGCCATGCCGCCCAGTCAAGGTTACCGAATTACTACCAGGCGAAATCATTGCGTGCTGCTGGGCCCCATACCAGACCGAGGAGGCTGTTATTCTCGGAAGAAAAGTGCCACGCTGGCCTCGCTAGCGGAGCCTCAGCCTGAGCCACAAACAGGCTGCAGTCGACGTTTCGATCGCACGGGAGCTGTATCTCACAGCCGAGCCGCTCTGCAGGCAGCTTGGCGCGGCAACCCGACCGAACCCCAGCACACAGCCGTCGCAGGACCGCCCGGGCGGCTCCACTGTGACTCGGCGCCCGCTTGAAAGTGGTCAGAGGCTTGAAGAAGCGATATGGCGCTGCAGGCGGCGGGCCGCAAGGGGGTGCAGAGCCACCTGCTCTCCACCTGGTGAGCGGGCTTCTCACGTGTGAACCAATCGTCTGCCAGGAGATGGCGCGCGAAGGTCAGGCCCCTGACTGCCACCTCCTCTGTTGCCTGCAGCCTGCGTGCCTACAGCACCGCAGCGGGCGAGAGGACGAGCTTCGGCGGTCTGTCGGACAAGGATCGCATTTTCACCAACATCTACGGCCGCCATGACCCCTTCATCAAGGTGCGGGCGGCAGTGGCGGCGGTGGCGGCGGCGGCCGAGTCGACGGCAACACTGCAGCAGCAGCGTAGCCACGATGCTTCAGCAGTCTGCCAGCCCAGCTCACCTGCACTGCCAGTCAAAAGAGGCGGGCATGGGTGGGGTTGCAGTTTTGCGTGCCCCGTTTCACACTCCACCCCGCTGGCCGCCTGCCTCTGCTGCACCTCTGTGCACGCCCAGAATGTGCCCCATCTTTTCACCCACGTCTGTCGCAACCGTGCAGGGCGCTGAGAAGCGGGGCGACTGGCACCGCACCAAGGACATTGTGTCCAAGGGCTCCGACTGGATTGTCGACCAAATGAAGAAGAGCGGGCTGCGCGGGCGCGGCGGCGCCGGCTTCCCCTCGGGCCTCAAGTGGTCCTTCATGCCCAAGGTGCTTGTTCCTGCATTTCGTCAGCAGCTTGAAGTTGACCCCACAGCTTGCATGGGGCAAGCTGTGGGCGTGGTGGCAGTGTGTTGCCACCTGGCGGGTGCTGGAGGGCATCGACAACCCTTCAGGCCGGCCCCGTGGCAGGTGCACCAAAGCTGCCCACCAAGCCCTGCTGTTGTCTGCCCTGCCACAGACGCCCGACCCTCCACCCGGGTTATGAAAAGCGGATGCTACAGCGCACCTTTGCTCAAAGCTGTCGTGTATCACCTGTTTCTCTGCCACAGGTGTCCGATGCCCGCCCCTCGTAGGTCATAGCTAAACTTCACTGTGCGCCCCTTGGAGCATAGTTGCCTGACACCAAGCCTGCTGTTGTTGCGCCCTGCCTGCCACAGGTGTCCGACGGCCGCCCCTCTTACCTTGTGGTGAACGGTGACGAGTCGGAGCCGGGGACGTGCAAGGACAGGTGGGCTGCCGCTGGTGCAGGTGCTGTGGGAGCCCGCCGGTGCTGGGCCTGCCAGTCTGCGCTGGGTGCTGCCTGCCTAGTACGTGCTTGCTTGGCTTGGCAGAGCAGCGGCCCACTTGCGTGGTCAACAGTGCAACTGCCCTCATGCCTGCCTTGCACTGCGGCTGCACATATGTCTGCATGCAGCGAGTTGCCTCACCGTGCCTCGCCCGTTTGCAGCGAGTTGCCTCACCGTGCGTTGCCTGCTGTGCCTGCTGTGCCTGCTGTGCTGTGCAGGGAGATCATGAGGCACGAGCCCCACAAGCTGGTGGAGGGATGCCTCATTGCAGGTGGGTTTCCACTCACACTTCTTCTGAGCGGGGTCAGCCAGCATGCGGGGATGCTGGCTGGAATTGACTGGATCCGCTGTGGTTATGTAGCCTGGCCCCGCGGGTTAACTTTGCATGGTTTGGCCATGCAGTGAATGATGCGTCTGCACCCCCTCACCCTTGCATCATCTAACCTGGGTGGGGGGCCTGGTTTCCCTGTCTCCAGGCGTGGGCATGCGCGCGCGGGCGGGATACATCTACGTGCGTGGCGAGTTTGTGCACGAGCGCAAGGCGGTGATGCGCGCCATTGGTGAGAGGGGTGCACAAGTGCTGCACGTCGGCGTTGGGGAGGTCGCTAGGTGCCTGGCAGGTTGAGGGAGTGCGCCAAGCGGTGCATTGGTTAATGGAGAGGACAGTGGGAAGGGCTTGAAGGGGCCACCTTGCAGGCACAGCGCACCGCTTGCGCAATCAAAGGCGGCTGCGGAACGTGGGTGTGCGTGCCGGAACTGTGATTGCATCAGATGCGGCGGATTGCCTCGGGCCGCCTGTGCGCCCTCTCCCCGTTTAGTCACTGCTCATCTTAAAATGCACTTTGCCGCGCTTCCCTCTCCCCGCAGACGAGGCGTACGCCAAGGGGTACCTGGGCAAGAATGCGTGCGGCAGCGGGTACGACTTCGACCTCAACATCCACTGGGGCGCGGGGGCGTACATCTGCGGTGAGTCAAGACATTATGTATTGTGATAGTGAGTGCTAGCGTATTATATGGTGTGATAATCAATGGTAGCGACCTTGGAAGGCGGCAGGGGCACAGGTGCGCGGGGCGGGCCTCTGCCGCGAGTGTTCCCAACGCTCTGCGCACTGCGCCCGCTGCCTTGCGACGTGTGTCGGTGAGGCCACGGTGCTGCTGTGCTGGGCCGTGTGGCGTGGCCAGCAGGGGCAGCCTGCTTTGTTAGAGGAGGCCAGCCAGGCCAGCCTCCACTCTGTCGCCTCTGCTGCACCGCTTGTGCAGCAGCCTGCGTGCTTAGTGGGACGCCAGCCTCAACCCTTGTGCCGCGTGCTTTCACCGCTCCTGCAGGCGAGGAGACTGCCCTGATTGAGTCGCTGGAGGGCAAGCAGGGCAAGCCCCGGCTCAAGCCGCCGTTCCCCGCCAACGTCGGCCTCTACGGCTGCCCCACCACCGGTGAGACCAGGATGAGTGGGGTGCCTGGGCCGCCATGATTGCGGGGTGCAGGCAGAAGCGTTGGGAGGCGGATTGAGAGCAAAAGCTGCTTTGGGGGCGCACTGCGTGCCTTTGATTGGTGGGAGGGCAGAGGCTGCAGGCTGGCAGAGGTGCAAGCAGCACTCGGGGCAGCGTGCAACACGGCGGCCCTGCTGTGCCAGGCAGCACGCACTCTGGCATCCGGCATGTGTGCTGCGGTCCCGTCCCCCACCTGCCCTCAATGGCCCTGGCCTGCAGCCCTGCTCCATACTGTTGCCATGTGCCTCCCCTGCCCTCTCGTGCTCTTTAACTTGGAAGTCAGTGTCGGTCCCGCGCCACCATCCAGCCGCTCCACTTCCCACCCTGCCTTGCCTCTCACATGTCTACCTGCATCAACCGCCCAACTTCTTCCCCTGCTCCCTCCCTTCCTGCCCTAGTGACCAACGTCTAGACAATGGCGGTGTCCCCCACCACTGCCTCCCACTCCCACTCCCACTCTGCCTCACCCTCACTCATTCCTTCCAGCCTCCCTCTCTCCCTGCCCCAGTGTCCAATCTGGGGCCAGCCAGTGGCAGTCCCTCCTGCCCTTCCTGCCACTCACACTCCCCCACCTCCCCCCTGCCTCACCCTCTCACATGTCCTCCCTCCCTCCCTCCCTGCTCCCCACCTCCCTGCCCCCAGTGACCAACGTTGAGACGGTGGCGGTGTCCCCCACCATCCTGCGCCGCGGCCCCGAATGGTTCTCCTCCATGGGCCGCAAGAACAACCACGGCACCAAGCTGTTTGCCATCAGCGGGCACGTCAACCGGCCGGTGACGGTGGAGGAGGAGATGTCCATCCCACTCAAGTGAGTGCCGCCTGCCTAATCTACGCTGTCCTTCACAGTCAGAGGACAGAACCCTACTATTTGCACTGTGCTGTGGCGGAGGGGAGTTGCGGGTAGGCAGTTGTGACATCGGCGGTGGAGGAGGAGGCGTCCATCCCAACTAAATGGCACGCTTGCTTTCCTCTCGGCCCTGGTCGCACTGGGGGTGAGAGTCTGCAGTGTACTGAGGGTGCTTCACTGGGATTCGTGGGCTGAGTTCGGTAAGGTTTGACTTGCTTGGTTGGGGAAAGTGAGTAGGGTGCACGCCCTTCCCTCCCTCCACCAAACAAGCCCAACCTGACGGAACACGGCCCCACCTCCCAATGAAGAGCTCTCTGTACATAGAGATACCACTCGCTGATGCCCCAGCAGCTGTGTGCTTTGTTGCACTGCTTTGCCCAACCTGGATAGGCGAGTTGAGGGTGGCAAGTGTGCCGGTAATGGTGGAGGAAGGGGACGTCCCATCCCGGCACAGTGACGCGCTTGCTCTCTTGGTGCCTCCGACTTGACTGGGATGAGTCTGCCCTCTACCGAGAACTCTTCCATTGGGATTTGGCGGGCTGCGTATGTTGTTTCACTTGGCCTGGTGTGGGAAAGTGGGTGGGATGCACACCACACCCTTTCTTCCACCAGGCACAAGAGGAAGGCAAACGCAGCCCCACCTCCCAACAAAGAGCTCTCTGTACATAGAGATACCACTCGCTGATGCCCCAGCAGCTGTGTGCTTTGTTGCACTGTTTGCCCAACCTGGATAGGCGAGTTTAGGGTGGCAAGTGTGCCGGTGATGTTGGAGGAGGAGGTGTCCATCCCGCTCAAGTGACGCGCTTGCTCTCTTGGTGCCTCCGACTTGACTGGGATGAGTCTGCCCTCTACCGAGAACTCTTCCATTGGGATTTGGTGGGCTGCGTTCGCTGTCTCTGGTGGCTTGGTGCGGGAAAGTGGGTGGGATGCACACCACACCCTTTCTTCCACCAGGCACAAGAGCAAGGCGAACGCAGCCTCACCTCTCTCTCAACAAAGAACTCTCAGTACAATGAGCGACCACTGCCTGAGCTGATTGTACAGTATGTGCTGAGGGACAGATGAAAAGAACTTTGAAGTCAGAGTTGAAAAGTGCTTGAAATTGTTGAGAGGAAGTGCGTGGCGGAGGCGGCGACCTGCTGGCTGTGATATGCGCACGCTAGTACCTACTCGTTTTTAGAGCCTTCGCTTCGTGTGTCTTCCCACGCAGGGATCTGATGGAGCGCTACGGAGGGCGGCATGTGTTGCGACTGAAACAACCTGCTGCCCTTACTCACTCACTGTTCTTAATACCTTTGCTGCCCTGCTCCCCCCCGTGCAGGGGGCTGATTGAGCGGCACGCGGCGGCATGTGTTGCGGCTGAAACAACCTGTCCCCGTAGTCCAGCCACCTTATCACTCAATGCCCAACTCCTTTTGCTGCCCTGCTCCCCCCCGTGCAGGGAGCTGATTGAGCGGCACGCGGGCGGCGTGCGCGGCGGGTGGGACAACCTGCTGTGCATCATCCCCGGCGGCTCCTCCGTCCCCCTGCTCACCAAGGAACTGTGTGACGACGTGCTCATGGACTTTGACGCACTCAAGGAGCGCCAGGTGGGCATTTCAATTTGACGAGGCTGCCTGTTGTGTGGGGCCGAGGGTTTGTGCATGGACTTTGACGCACTCAAGGAGCGCCAGGTAGGCATGCTCCCGAGTGTTTTTGGGGTGGCACGGGTTTAACATTGAGGGGCTGCAGCGCGATGCACCGGCGTGTTATTGTACTGTGACGCACCAAAGGAGCGCCAGTCGACGAGGAGGAGGGTTTTGTGCAGGCAGTGTGGGCCGCCGTGTTTGTGCCGCACAGGCCACGCCTGCCCTCCATGTGCCCGATCCGACTCTACGACCCAACTGTGCTGCGATGCCCCGCAGTCTGGCCTGGGCACGGCGGCCGTGATTGTGATTGATGCACACGCCCGCTGCCCTCTGGGTGGCCCGCCTGACCTGTTATGTGTTTCCGCTTCATTCATTCATTTACAGCGCCGCAGCAACACAAAAGTGTGCCGCAGCTGCGTCATCCCAGCATGCAAAACTCAGGGTGTTTCTAATGCCTTACAGGATGCCTTGCAGCCTGCCCCGGCACAACCATGCCTCTCCCACTTATCCTCCACCCGCATTCCATTGTGCTTCATTTGCTTCGTATGCAGTCTGGCCTGGGCACTGCCGCTGTGATTGTGGTACACACACCTGCTGCCCCCTGTGTGCCCCGCCTGACCCTTCATCGCGCATTTCTGATGCCCCGCAGTCTGGCCTGGGCACGGCTGCCGTGATTGTGATGGACAAGACCACCGACCCCATCGAGGCTATTGCCCGCCTGTCCTACTTCTACAAGCACGAGAGCTGCGGGCAGTGCACCCCGTGCCGCGAGGGCACCGGCTGGCTGTACGACATCATGACCCGTATGAAGAAGGGGGATGCACGGTGAGCGCCCTGCCCTACCTTGGTTGTGTGCTTGCTTGCTTCAGGGGCACGGACGCCCTGCTCTGCCTTAGCTGTATGGCCTGCCGTAGTTGTATGCTTGCTTGCTTAACTGGCACCGGCTGTGCGACATCACGACTGGGCTGGCCATCTTTTGCGGGGTGTGGGTGCGAGGTTGTTCTCTGCATCTAGAGTAAGCCCGCCAGAGGGCACCGGCTGCCTGTACGACATCGTGATTGCTTTGCAAGAAGAAGGGGGACGCGCTGTGAGTGCTTCGCCCTGCCCTGCCCTGCCCTGCCTGGAGTGCAAGCGTGCACTGGGGCAGGGAGCAGAGTGCGTGCCCTGAAGTTCACTTTTTATGATGTTTCTTTCTTTCTTCCCTTCCCCCCTTTGCAGTCTGGAGGAGATTGACATGCTGTGGGAGGTGACCAAGCAGATTGAGGGGCACACGATTTGCGCGCTGGGCGACGCCGCGGCCTGGCCCGTGCAGGGGCTCATCCGCCACTTCAGGTGGGGGCGGGGCTGGGCTGTGTGCTGCCTTGCTAGGGCACCTGCTGGATCGTGCAGGGACCTGCTGGGTCGTGCAGGGACCTGCTGGGTCGTGCAGGGACTCATCGTCCACTTCAGGTAGGGGCGGGCTGGGCCGAGCTGGGATGGCCTGTATTGTATTGTGTGCCGCATTGCTAGGGCACCTGCTGGGTGCTGTGCTTGATGTGCGGGCTGGGATGCTGTGCCTGGCCAGTGCAGGGCACTTTGGGGTGAGGGCGGAGGCTGGGCTGGGTCATCGTGGTGGCGCTTGTGCTGCAGCATGAACTGCCTCATGGGCACCTGTGTTTTGTTGTGAGGCGGGGATGGTGTGTTCGGCCATGGTGCGAAGGGGAGAGGCGCTTTATGCTTCCGGGTGTCATGGAGGAGGCTGCGGGGTCATTGAGCGCGGGCCTCTCTGGGAGAGGTGGGGGCCGCTCCCTGCCCGCTTGCCTACTGCGCTGCCTCGCCGGGACCTCCATGTTTTGTGTGACACCACCATGCTGCCACCCACGCCGCCTCGCCCACCCAATTGCTAAGCTTCTTCCCTCCCTGCTCCCTGCCCGCCTGCCACCGTCCCTGCATCCCCCACATCTTTAAGCACTCCTTTAAGCAACCTCCCTCCCTCCCTGCCAAACTCCCTGCCCGCCCCACTTCTCGAACCATCTTCCCTGCCTCCCCTCCCTCCCTGCCTGTCCGCCCCACTTTTTTAACCATTTGCCCTCCCTCCCTCCCTCCCTAATCCTGCCCGCCCCACCCGCAGGCCTCTGATGGAGCAGCGGATAGAGCAGGCCTCTGAGGAGGTGGAGCGCCTGGCCGCCTAGAGCCTGCCGCTTCCCAATTGACAGAGAGCTTACCTTAAGCTGGCAGATCAAGCGCCTGACGGACTGAGCCTGCCGCGTCACACTGCCAGGGAGCTCATTCCAAGCTGGCAGATGAAGCGCTGGGCGGCCCTAGTTTGCCGCCTTGAGCCGCCTATCAGTTTCGGCCTGAGCCTTATCTAAGGCTGTCAGATCAAGCGCCTGGCCGCCTGAGGCCAGTCCGGAACGAGGGGCTGCAGCGGTCCCCGCGGCCCGCTCCCTGCCTGCCCTGCCCATGCGGTGTGGAGGAGGCGCTTCGCCCGCTGGCAACCCTTGCACTCTGGGCGCTGCCGCTCTGGCGGCCGCCGCTCCGCCGCCTGCTGTACCACCAAAAGGACCCGCACCCCCCTTGCTTAGTTGTTTGTGGCACCTCGTCCCTCCTTCGGCGCCCGTTCTGG
Organism: Chlorella sp. ArM0029B; assembly: GCA_002896455.3. Classification (NCBI taxonomy): domain Eukaryota; kingdom Viridiplantae; phylum Chlorophyta; class Trebouxiophyceae; order Chlorellales; family Chlorellaceae; genus Chlorella; species Chlorella sp. ArM0029B. The sequence continues at coordinate 1,044,221 of JTEE01000022.1, read as the reverse complement.
CCGCCAGCTGCTGCCTTCCGTGCCCCGGCGCCCTTCTGCACACTGGCCTTGCGGGTGCGCGCAGGGGCGGTTGGGCTGGCAGCGGCTGCCGGCCGTGCGGCACGCCACCCGCTGAATAGCTGTTCTCCCTGTTGCTACCTCCCCTTTGTGGGCTTTGTGAATATGTCCGCACCGCTTAGCACCGCCCCCCTGGGTGCCCACGCATCCGACGCTGAAGCGCCGGCGGCTCCCAGTGACGGACATGTAATGCCTCTCTCTTCAGCCGCGCAGATTGTATCAAAAGAAGCAACGGGGTTAGGTGCATCATTGTGAAGTGGCAAGTGGCACCGGCGGCACGCTGCGCATGCTGAGCCCTGTACCTTCCTACTGTACCTACGTTGAAGGAATCCTTCGGTCGCGTAGGTTTCGTAATACTTATGGCGTTGCCTTCGGGACCACTGCACCACTCTGCTGATTCCAAGCACGCAAGCACAACTGACGAATCATGGCGCGCTTTGCCGAGGCCAGCACCGCCCATATCCGGACGGACCTGGAGGCTCAAACCACAAGCAAACTGCTTCCTCCGAAGGTGAGCAGTGTGCTTAGCGGCGGACTCGGAGGGGCTCGCCGCCCTGCCCAGAGCGCCCGTGTGGCGGTGCCGCGTGGCGGTGCCGCTTGGTGGTACCTTCTTGGTTCTAGGTTTGTGCCTCTACTGCTTGCCAAATGTTTCAACGTTTGGTATGTTGCCCCAGAACCATCTTGCCGACCAGCCTCCCCACCCCCCCATCCACCTCTCCCCCGGGGCTGCTGCAGGGCCAGGCGCAGCGGCGGGCGCCCGCCGCTCGGCAGTCTCGCCACACAGAGGAGACGCTCGAGCAGGAGGATGCACGGCTGGCAGCGGCATATGCCAGGCTAGGCATGTGTGGCAAGCTGTCGCTGTGGGGCTTCCAAACGGCCTGCTTCCTCCTCCTCTTCTCCCTCTACTTCCTCTGGAAGACCGGCGGGCACGTCTGGCTCCTGGGCCCGCATGCCTGGCGGGGTGAGCGCGCCTGGGGCTGCGTGTGGCGGGGAGGGGGGCATGCATGGCATGCATGCACGGGGACGCATCAGGAGAGGTGGTGCTGGGGTAATCTGCAAGCTTCTGACTGGCAGCTAGCAAGCGGAACGCAGCACATCTGGCAGCCAGCCGTGCCCACTTGCGCGTCTCTCCGGCTGCTTTCTTGCCTGAAGGAAGTCCCCCCGCCGCCCTCCCCTGTCCCCCAATTCCCTGTCCAACCCTGCCTCTGCTGCCCCATCCCTCCCGCAGATCTGAGCTGGGTGTGGGAGCACATCGAGTCCACCAACCGCTGGGGCCTGGTGTTGTATGGCCTCACGCGCGGCACCCTCTTTTATCTCATCAGCTGGGCTCTAACGATGGGCTGCTTCAGCGCCTACACACAGCTTGGCTCAGGGTGACCAGTTGCGGAAGTGACCAACCAACGTGCCAGATTGATCAGTCCATGAGCACCCGGGCTAAGACCGTTCCCGCTCCGCGACCCCGCAAGCCCCGCCAGCGCCCGCTCTACCCACCCCTTCCCTTTCCCTTCCTCTCATTCCTTTTGTGCATCCTTCTGTCATTGAAAGAAAACCTAAAACATGCTGGGACGACGCATCTGCTGCACACTGTGTTGCTGCAGCGCTGTAATTTGATTGAATGGGCCCCGCTGCCACGTGCCACTGTTTTCTGGTGGTATCATGCGCTTGAACATTGTCAGGCGGGCATCCTCTGAAGCAGCATGGGCTGGCAGGTCGGGCTGCTGCGAGACGGTACTTTCCCATAAATTGTGGAGGGGTGGGGGGCACTCATCTCGCCATGCAAGCTTAGCGCGAGTGTGTGTGAGCATGCCTTGTCACGACTGGTAGCAGGGAGTGTTCGAGTCGAGGAATGTGACGGTAGAAAGAGGAGGGAGGAAGGCATGTAGAGATGTAGGCTGCTGTTTCCTGGCCAACCGCCTCTCCGTGCACCGTGCACTCGCAAGGTGCCGACAGGTCTTTGGCAGGGTGTCCAAGCGCGCAAGCTCAGCTTTGGAATACAACTTGCACCCCGAACTGCCACTTGCACACGCTGTGGTGTGCGTGTGCGTTTCCTGGCATCTCAGAGATAGTAGAGGGATACGGAAACCCAATTGAAGGTTGGACCCCTGAGATGAGGGGGTGGCACCCCCCATGAGGGGGTGTACCACGTGGCATCCAATACTGCACCTCCCTCTTTGCTGCTCCCCCTCCCCAAGACACACCCCCACCCGCACTCCCCCCACTCCCCACTGCCCTCCGCGATGGGTGGGAATCA
>JTEE01000022.1:991518-1020648 GCA_002896455.3 Chlorella sp. ArM0029B | reverse complement strand
AGTAAGGGTGGGGCCGCCCTGGCAGGCGCAGTAAGCGTGCGGGCCCTCTTGGCGGCCGACGCCGCTTCGAAGTCCTGCAGGGGTGGGGTGGGGTGGGGAGGAGGGAGGGCAGAGGTACAGTAAGGGTGGGACCGCCCTTGCAGGCGCAGTAAGCGTGCGTGCGGGACCTCTTGGCAGCCTCCGCCGCTTTGCAGGCCTGCAGGGAGGAGGGAGGGGGAGCTTACAAGTGCACTGAGGGGTGGGACGAAGGGAGGGGCCACTGTTGCAGCGCACGTGCCGTTCCTGCCGCTTTGCAAGGGAGGTGGGCGGGCACCCAGGAAGCGTGCTCTTTACCACAGCGCACAGTGCACGCCCAGCTGCACCCGGCTTACACACAAGCGGTTGCAGGTGCTAACGCCGGGCTGCCACCGCCTCCTACAGAGCCTGTGCCACGAGTTTGGTTGTTTGCAGTAAAACAAGAAGGCACTGTAAAAATAACTGCACAACAAGAAAACACTGTAAGCACACAAGCATGTGTGCCAACCATTGCCCGCCCACAATCGCATGGAAACAAGGCCCCGGCGTGCAATCCCCCACACATCATCACTGATTTGCTGAGAGGTACACCCACCTGCATGGCCTTGGCAAGCACGGTGGTCAGCGTGGACGGCTCCATCTCAAACGCGTCCGTCACCTCTGCAATGTGGGAAAGAGGGAGAAGAAAGCGTCACGAATGAGGCATGCGTGGTCCAGGAGGGAGACGGGCAGGCACCACCCGCGGGGCAGGGCCCAACCCGCCCTGACCGCCAGCCATGCCAAGCTGCTGTTCTGCACCGCAGCCCCTTTTCGCTCGTACGCTGCCCCGGGTTGCCTTACAATCGAAGCTTTCCTTGTGCACATCTGCCCAACATACCCCCCATTGCCCACCCACCTACCACCCGCGTCCTGCGCAATCCTCATGGGCCCACCCACCCATGCAACCCCCGCTCACTCGCCCGACTGCACCGCCCCTTGCCGCTCGTACGCTGCCTTTGCTTGCGCACATCCGCCCACGATACCTCACTGCTTACAGATCTACCATCCATGGGCCACCCACGCACCCCCCCCGCTCACTCACCCGACTGCACTACCCGTTCCACAGTGCGCCTCACTTCCATGCTGCCCACCCATGGCCCATGCATCCATCATCTGATTCGTACAGGAGCTAGTACAAACTAGCCGCCTGTGTAGCCCCCATGTTCGCCCTCCCATGCACGCAACACCTTGTGCCCACCAGCGCTCACCCGACTGCACTGCCCCCTCCACACATCCACCAGCCACCTACGTTGCACCCCCACAACCATCTGGCGCCTCACTCACCCGACTGCACCGCCCCCTCCACGATGCGCCGCACTTCCGGGTTGCCCAGCCGCGTCTTGGTCTGGCCCTCAAACTCGGGGTTGGGGACCTGCAGCAGAAGGGAGGAAGGGAGGTGGAAATGCCTTCAAATAATTTCAGCACGCTTGGTCTGCCCCCCAAACCGGAGTTGGGCCCGTGCAGGAAAGGAAGATGGGCAGGGCACCCTTCAGATGTTGTGGATGCATGCGTTGGCGGGTCCATACAACCAGGGTTTGAGCAGCATGCCCACTCCCCAGGCAGGTGGCATCATGTCGAAACCAGTCAACCCTCCCGGTCAAACCTTCCCGCAGCACCCACCTTGACCGACACAATCGCGCCCAGCCCCTCGCGAATGTACTCCCCAGACAGGTTGGCGTCCCCCTCCTTCAGGGCCTTGGCCTTGCGGGCCAGGCTGTTGACTGCAGGGGAGGGTGGGGAGTTGGGGAGGGTGGGTTGAGTGAATAGGGGAGGGCCAGGGTGAAAACTGTGGGGCAGGGCATCCCCCTCTTTGAGGGCCTTGGCCTTGCGGGCCAGGATGTTGACTGCAGGGGAGTGGGGGAGTTGGGGAGGGTGGGCGGCGGGGCAGGCGAGGCTGAGCGAGTGGGCAAGGTTGAGCAGGGTAAACGCAGACTGTGGGGCAGATTCGGTTCTGCATTCGGATATTTGGCCTTGCAGGCAGGGCTGCTGACTGCAGGGTAGGGTGGGGAGTTGGGGAGGGTGGACAGCGGGCAAGCAAGTTTGAGCGAGTGGGGGAGGTTGAGCCTGGGTGAAAACTGTGGGGCACGGTGGCCGGCAGCCAGTGTGCTCCGGCCTGCCCTGCCCCAGCGCCGCCGCCTTGCCCGCCAGTGCACCTGCTGCCCTGCCCCATTCATTTCATTCATTCATTGCCCTGCCCCACGCAGCAGCAATGCAGCGGTGCTCCGGCCTGCAGTGCACCTGCTGCCCTGCCCCACGCAGCAGCAATGCAGCGGTGCGACACACACACCGGCTTGAAACAGGCAGCAGAGCGCACCGGCCGGGCCCCTCTGCCACAGCCCCCGCTGCCGTAGCACCGCCTACGACAGCCGCCTCTGCAACATAACCCTCTGCCACAGCACCCCCTGCCGCAGACCCCACTGCCGCAGCCGCCGCTATCACAGCACCCCCTGCCCCTTCCCCAACAGCCCCTCCCCTACTGCAACCTCCCCCTCCTGCCACCGCCCCCCTCCTGCCACTGCTTAACTCCTGCAAACGCCCCCTCCTGCCACAGCCCCCACCTGTGCGTCTGAGCGCTGCCACAGACCCCACTGCCACAAGCCAACCGCAGCCCCCTTTGCAAAAGCMCCCCGTGCCACAGAGCCCCCTGCCATATCCCCAACTGCCCCCCCCCCCTACTGCAACCTCCCCCTTGTGACGAGGCCCCCTCCTGCCTCCGCTCCCACCTGTGCGTGTGAGCGCTGCCTTGGCGCCATCGATGTGTGTTCCCCCATCAATGGTCTTGATGCTGTTCACAAACCCAATGATGGTGTCGCTGCACAAAAAGAGAGGGAGATGCAACAGCGGGATTAGTGAGCACATGAAAGGGACAGCACACAGCCTGGCGTGGGCCACCGTAATTGCCCGGCAGACAAGCAGGCAGCCAAGCAAGCATGAATCCAATGATGGTGTCGCTGCAGGAAGAGAGAAAAGTGAGGGAGGCACACCAGGGGAAAAGAGGAGAGAACCACGCAATCAGCAGAGGGCCAGGCGTGGGCCATCGAAACTGCCAGGCAAACGGGCAGGCAGGCAGGTACATGAGCCAGGGGTGCAGGCTGGCAGAGCGGTTCGGCGGAGCTTCAGGATTTGGTTTGGTTTCGGTGTGCCAGTGCAGTAGCCCCATCAAGGAAATCATCAGTGCAGGCCCCGCACACTGGCCTGTCCGCCCTCCCTGCCCAGCCACCTCCCTGCCCTGTCAAGCCGTGCAGTGCAGGGAGCACCCAATGGCCCGCTTGCCCACCACGCCCAGCCCAGCCACCTGTATGAGTCGTTGCACCACTGCAGGGCGACCTCAACAGAATATCCGTCCACCTGCCGGGGAGCGAGGGGATGAGAACGAGAGAGTGAGTGAGTAAGACGAATACAGAGAGTTTCTGAGGGGAATTGGGAAGATGTGGCGCATCCCGCAAATCCCTGTCCCTCCGCCTCCTCTATAGGAACGCTCCCTATGTTGCCCGGCGGGGCTGTCGCCTGCATGCTGTGCATGCTGTGCACGTTGCCCGTGCTGTGCCCTCACCTGCTTTGTGAACACAATGGGTTCGTGGAAAGGGTCCTTATCCCTGTTTAGGTACCGCACATACTCTGACAGCCCGCCGCTGAAATGGAACACCTCCCACCCCGCCGCCTCTGCCTCTGCCGCAGCCGGCGACAGCGTGGCGACGGCCGCTGCATCCATGCCGCCGCTTCTGCTGCTGCTGCCGCTGCTGCTGCTGCTGGCACCTTCTGCTGCCAGTGTGGAGCTGCCAGTGTCGCCGGTGCTGCCGGTGCTGCTGCTGCTGCTGCTCTTGCTCTCCTTGCCGTTGACTGCTTTGTAGAAGATGGTTGCCCGGCTGTTGAGGAAAGCGAGCTCCCTCAGGCGGGAGCGGATGACGTCGGGGTCAAAAGTGGCGCTGCACACACACACACAAGGCCGTGAGGGGGGGCATACACACAAGGCCGTGAGGGCAACAGCGAGGGTAACAGTGGGGGCAAGGCGGCGCCTCCTGGCACGCGTGTGCGTGCGCATAGGGCTGAAGGTGTCAGCTGCAATGAACTGGAAGCGCACGCGGATACTGCACGATGGGGCAGCCACCTACATATATTGTAAATACATTTTCACAATTTTTAATATATATACAAACCCGTCCGCTAACGGCCCTCCACCCGCGTTGCTTGCTGAGCCGCTTTCACCGCACACAAAGCAAAGCGCACACCATTGGACTCGAGCATACACCCCAAAAGCAAGCTGCCAAGCCCACGCCACGCCCGGCCCTCACGTCTTGCTGAAGATGGTGTCGTCATACAGGAAGCGCACGCGGGTGCCCCGCCGTGGGGTGGACGACACGCCATCCACCGCAGCTGCTGCAGGCGACTCTGTGAGCTCGGTCTGTGCGAGGCCGCGAGAGAAGGTTTGCATGAACTGCGTGCTGCCCCGCCACACCGTCACCTCCAGCTCTTGAGACAGAGCGTTCACAACTGCGTCATGGCATGTGGAGGGAAGAGAGGGGGGCAGGGAGAGGGTTCACAAGTGTGCCATGGCAGAGAGAGGGAGGGAGGTAGGAGGGAGGGGAAGGTGGTGGTGGGTCAGCAAAAGGTGGTGCATGCGGCAGCGGCAAACAGCAGCACGACTGGATGGATGGGATGAAGCGTCGGCAGCAGCAGAGGGTGGCATGGAGCAGGGGAGCGGTCCAAGAGGGTCCATGGGAGGCAGAGACGAGAGCTTGCCACGCGCACGGCAGCCGGCTGCTCCCAAGCCTCAATGTGGGAGTGCAGCTCCTTCGTCCAAGCCTCGAAATTCTTGCTTATAACCCCAGAGGATGTAAGAAATGACAACTCGACAGTGAGGCACCCACTTGCACCCTCAGCGACAGTCCCCGCCCCGCCCCATGCATTCGACATGTGCTGCTGTTAAATGTGACCTCCCTCGACCCGAAACAGCCCAGAGGGCAGCAGCCGTAAGCCCCCACCTGAGACGCCCACGCCGTGCAGTCCCCCCGACACGCTGTACCCGCTGTCGTCGCCTCCAAACTTGCCGCCGGCGTGCAGCACCGTCAGCACCGTTTCGAGCGCCGACTTGCCGGTGGCGGGGTGCAGGTCGGTTGGGATTCCTCTGCAAGCAGGGGGGAAGCAGAGAAACAGCAGCAGTGAAGGGAAAGACCGAAGCCCACCCCCCTGCCCAGCACCAGCCCAGCGTGCCGATCATGCAACTGCCTCTCAACATGTGAAGCGCCTGCAAGAGCATCCATGCCTGTGTATTGAATCAGGGTTGATACCTTTGTATGATGGGACCCGCCATGTATCCCACCCTCTGCCCAGCACCAGCCTAGCGTGTCGCTCAGACATGTGTCCCTCCTCCCCTCCCTTCTTTCCTCCTTCCTGTTACACCGTGTACATCTCCGTGTACGTCTCAAAAAAGATGATTGTTCCCGCACCTGCCGTTGTCGCTGATGGTCACCCAGCCCGTGGCCAGATCCAGCTCCACAAACACCTCTGCACAGCATGGACAGCATGGACAGCATGGATGCTTGAGCGTGGCACAGCATGCACAAGATGCACACCTGAGCAAGGCACAGCATGCACAGCATGAACGCATGGCACAGCAGGCACCGCAGGCATGACAAGGTGGGGCGCGGTGAACGTATCTTGCGACCTGCAAGATATAGAAACACATCGGCATGAGCGGTGTAGGAACAGCAGGCACAGCATGGCACGGCCCGGCACAGCCGGCAAACATGCCCGGCAGGGACGCCCAGTGCTGGAGCTGCCGGCACTTCCAAAGCCTGGCATTGGGGGCCAGCAGCCGCCGCCGCTGCTTGCTACCCATGCCCCTGCGTGCCGCCCCTCCTGCTACCGGCATATACTGCTGCATCCCAGCGCACGTAGCGTCAGCCACCACAGCACAGCACAGCACAGCACAGCAGCATGCCACAGCGCGCACCTGTCGCAAAGCCGGCCTGCACCTCGTCAATTGCGTTGTCCAGGATTTCATACACAAGGTGATGCAGCCCCCGCTGCCCTGTACTGCCGATGTACATGCCGGGCCGCTTGCGCACAGGGTCCAACCCTTGCAGCACCTGCGGGCCGGGGGGGCGGGCAGGCAGGCGGGAGGAATTGCGGGCGGCACAGGCACACCTGCAACGCGGCAGCGCGCGGTAGTGGCAGGGATGGTGCGGGAAGGCCTCTGGATTTGGCTGCGCTGCAGCTGTCCCTGTACCGACGCCTCGTTGTGAGAACAAACCTGAGTCCACCTCCTGAGTTGCACCCACCTGGATCTGCTGAGCGCCATACGAGGTGGACGGCTCTGCGGCCGCCTCTGCCTCCGCTGGCGGCGAGCTGGCGGCGGCGGCGGCGGCAGTGCTCAGCCGCCTTGCACTGGCCGCCGGCTGCTGCTCCCCCAGACCGGCTGCTGCCTGAATGGACCGCAGCGCCAGGGAGGGCGCCTGCAGGCTGCCCGCCGCGCTGGGCGCCGGGGCGGAGCGCGCCAGCAGGCGGGCACCGGCCAACAGCTGCCGGGCTGCAACGCGATACATGGTTGGATTGCTGCTGGCTTGGGGACCGGCTGCTTGCATGGGGATGGCAGGGTGGCTCAGACAGCCATGTGCTTGAGTATGGATTGCCGTTGCTCAGTGATGGATGAAAGAGGGCAATCCGCGGGTGGAACAGGGTGCCGAAATTCAAGATGCATGCCGGAAGGGTGTCTCACAGCCTCCCTCCAGCCTGGCCGGCACCTCCCACGAGTTTCCGACATCACACCGGCGATCCGCAGCTGTTTGCCATCAGTTACAGTTGTTCACAGCGTGCCGGCACTGTCTCGCACGGTGCAGCCAAAACGCGTGCCCGACCTTGTTCTCTTCACAACAGCAGGCACAAGTTGTTGTGCGCACGCGCCTTGGATCCATCGAATTGCAAAAGGTGTGCCCTGAAGGGCCCGCTGCAATGACGCGCCTTTTTGTTTTGGCCTGGCTCTCTTCCTGCGCCTTCCCTGCGCTTACTTGGAACAAGAAGCACTTGTGGTAGTCTCACGTTGCAGCGGCAGCCGCTGTAACCAGCACATGCACACTTGCCTGACCGCCGCCCGACCGCCGCCCGCCCTGCTGCCTGCTCTCACCGCCGTAATCTAAGGAGACACCGTGCGGGACGTTGGCCTTGCTGCCCCCCTCCTCCTGCCGCCCCGCAGCTGCGCCACACGCACGCCACGCGCACGTCTACACCTTGCTGGGAAGTATTTGCCTTGACCGCACACGCCAGCGACCATGGCGTCTTCCGGCAGCAAGCGGCCCCACGATGACGACAGCGGCAAGAAGCGGAGCGGTGGCAAAGGAGGCATCCGGTGGGACGAGCAGAACCTGGAGGAGAATGAGCGCATAAAAAAGGAGCTGAACCCGCGCAAGATCGGTGCGCTGGAGGGCATGCTTGTCCAGAATGTGGGTGGAAGAGGGTGGATGGAAGTCGGGTGTGCCTTGAAAAAATTGGAACTCGTAACGCACCGTCTGTGCGCTGCACACGCTGTGCGCTAATACGTCCCAAGCTCTGCCCCCCAAGGCAGTTGGCGCACCCTGTGCACTCCTCAGGCCATGTCACGCTGCTGTTGCTGGCCTTGTGTGTTCATGTGCGCTGCAGATGAGCCCAAGACGCCCTATGTGGGTTCACCGATGGACACCGATGAAGAGGGGGACCTGGGTGGGTAGAAAGGGGTGGGATGGGCGGACGCATGGGTATATGGGCGGTGCAAGGGCAACTGGGGAGGGCTGAAGGACGGCTGGGGGCAGGGCAAGAAATGCAGGTGCTGGGGCCAAACAGTGCCTGCCCGCTCTGCGCCGAATGCCCAGCGCATCACAGCGCAGCGCGCCTACCGGGCGAAGCGATTAGGCGCGTTCGGTAGGCGATTTGCACAGCGCAGCGTGTCTCACTCTCTCCCCCCCGCCCCCGCAGGCAGTGCCATGCGCCCCCTGTCGCTTGATGACCCGGCCACTGCGGCGGCTGCGGCAGCTGCCATAACGGTTGCGGCCACGAGCGGGGCGGCTTCCTTTGGCAACGGCACGACTTCCGATGAGGCCGGGTCGTCGGGACGGCAGGGCAGGAGCAGGTGGGGGCGCTGTTGGGGGCAGCAGGGGGCCAAGATCAGGTGGGGACGCAGTTGGGGTGGTAGGGCAGGGGCAGATGGGGGCGATGTTGGGAGCAACGAGGGGGGTAGGAGCAGGTGGGTGCGGAAGGGCAGGGTCAGATGGGGACACTGGTGGGGGTGGCAGGGGGTAGGATCAGATGGGGACACTGGTGGGGCCAGCAGGGGGCGGCTGCTGGCTGTGGGCAGACGCAAGCAGCCTGCCCTGCTCTGCATGCCATCACCGGCCCAGCCCTGCTCTCTCCGCCGCATCATCTCTCCTCCGCATGCCTTGCCCTGCCATGAGCAAGCAGCAGTCCCAGGGGGTCTGCCGTGAACGCTTCACACCCTCACCAGCCTTGCCCTTTTCTCTCTTCCTATGTCCTCCACCCTGCCCCTCCGCTCCCAGTGAGGCTTGCCGGGGCACCAGTACAGCGCCGGGCCTGGGGCAGGGCTCGTTCTGATGTAGCAAGAGTCAAAGTGATCGACACTGCGCCCCGCCTCGCGCCTGCTGCTGTGCAGGGGACGGCACGTGCGCATTGGCGGGCGCGGGTGGTCGGACAGTGACGATCGCACCGTCAGCCCCAGCCCGCGGCACCCGGAGGGGGCCTCCCCTGGGCGCGCCTCCCGCAGCCCACGCTTCTCGGACCAGTACTATGGGGAGCATGAGGAGGACGGGGAGGATGAGGAGGAGGGTGAGTGAGTTGGCGGCCCTAGTAGCAATATTTACGAGTGTTTAAGACGTGGTGCTGGGGTGTGTGATCAGTTGATGCGTCCTGCAAAGAAGCATGGGAAGCACGGGCAGTTGGGGGGCCACTGGGAGGGTGTGAGTGGATTTTGTGGCACCGTGCACCGAGTGTTGGAGGTGTGGTTCTGGGCAGTGTGAGCGGGCAGGGCTGCTTGCAGCTCACCATTTTGTCGGCAAGGGGGTGTTCCTCACACCAGCATTGTGAGTACGATGTGCAGAAGAGGGCCCAGGGGGAGATGAACAGTGCCATGGATGGTCGTTGATGTTGAAGGCTGGGGGTGGGTGGAAGATGTGCGGCTGGCTGCTGGGGTGGGCACTATGGCAGGCAGCATGAGCCGAGGGGGGCGAGGGGAGGGAGGGTGGGTGGGTGGTTATGGATTGCTCGCACACAAAATGTGCAGTGCGCAGCTTGTGCCGGCAAATGCGCCAAACCAGGTTCAGAGCACCGAGCGTGCCAGACACTCATGCAGGCTGCTGCAGCTTGATGGACAGTCCTGGTATTGCTTTACCATCTCCCAGCGCCAGGAGAAGCCAACGATGTCGCTGCATAGCCTCTCCTTCCCTTCCCCTCCCTGCACCTCTGGTTTTACAATAAGCTAACCACACGCACACATATACACTTTAGCAGAGGCGGGAGCTGACCCGCTGCGTCAGGAGAAGCGGCGCCGCTTCAAGGAGGCGCGCAAGCAGCACTACAACATGCGGGAGCAGCTGGCACGGTGAGTCAGGCTGGCGGTGCGGTACGCCGGAGAGTTTGGGCCAGCCCTTTCCACGAGAAGGGAGTCAGAGATATGTGATGGGAGGCGCGCAAGCAGCACTATACCATGCGGGAGCAGCTGGCTCGATGAGTCAGGCGGTGCGGTAGGCCGGAAAGTTTGGAGCAGCCCTTTTTCACGAGAAGGGAGTCAGAGATATGTGATGGGAGGCTTGCAACAGCGCTACAACACGCGGGAACAGCTGGTTCGGTGAGGCAGGCTGGCGGTGCGGTGGTTGAATAGGGTGCTGAAAGGGTCACAGTTGGCGGTCAGGACAACTTGAGGGGGCAGCGGGCGCGGTGGGTGGGTCATGCGGCGCGTGTCGTGCCTGCCTTGTGGGTAGCACGTGGCCCACTGGGGCACTTGTTAGTGGACTGGGTGATGCAGTTGCTGGGGAGCAGCAGCTTGCTCGCCAGCCCGCTGACCATTCTGGGGATGGGGTCACCCTCCCACAATATGTTCTGTATTTGTCATGTGTCATGTTCTCTGTGTCATGTATTCTGTGTGTGTCTGCAGGGCGAGAGAGCTCATGCAGAGCGGCGACGAGGAGGGGCGCGAAGATCTGGCGGCTGCCGAGCGGGAGGGCGTGACTGGACGGGCACCACCACAGCAGGCGCAGCAACAGCAGCAGGCGCAGGAGGCGCAGCCACAAGAGGAGGTGCAGGCGCAGCCGCAGCAGCAGGCGCAGCAGGCGCAGGCAAACGGCGTGCAGTTTGAGGCGGCAGCGGCGGCGGCGGGTGGTTCGGGGGAGTCGGAGGGGCACCTGGATGCTGACGTGGAAAGCGGCCATGGTGATGTGGCAGGGCGCCAGCAAGGCGGCGCCCCAGTCGCGCGCCGGGCCTCGCTGACAACACACCCGCTGCCCGACTGCGATGCCGAATCGGAGGAGGAGGGCTGAGCTGAGCTGGCTGGCAGCTGGCGGCACGGTAAGGCGTTGTTGCTCGTGTCGTTGGCCCGCACACCCCTCTGCTTTTTTGCTTGGCTGGCTGGCTGGTGGCTGTGTATCAATAACAGCAAAAAGCACCGTGTAAAACTGGGGAGTCGCTTGGCTGGTGCTGCAGGCAGGCAGGCAGAATGTCTGCATTCAAGCAGCAGTGAGTACACAACAGGGCGGCCCCACCAGTGGCGCCCCGCTTGACCACTGTCGCCAGGCTGGCCAGGAGGTTCTGGCCCATTAGGCAGGGCCGCGGCGATCAGCGCCGACTTTCGGCCTGACCCAGTTGTCAAGGGCTGTGCTGGGAAGGCAGGGTGCCGGCGGTCTCTCATGAGCTCTCGCTCGCGCGCTTTGTATGGCGGGGCGATCCTGCTGGCGGGTGCCGGCGGCCTGGCAGTTTTCAATGCGGGACAGTCCGACAGCATTGACAGCGGGCCGGCGCCGCAGTGGATACGCGACAAAGTTCCGCCCAGGGCGGAGCAGCTGAGCCGGCTGTCTGAGGGCACGGCGGCCAGACCCTTCGACGTGCTGATCATCGGAGGCAAGCTCGCTTTTGGTGCTGGGCGGGGGAAGCAGGGCTGCGACAACTGGCGGCAGCGGCTGGCGGCGGGTGGGCTGCCGCTGGCGGCGCCGCTCGTGGTGTCAACAGCTTGCCTGGACCCTCATGTGGCATGCTGCACTTTCTTGCACCTCTTTGCAGGAGGAGCCACTGGAACTGGCTGCGCTGTGGATGCTGCAACTCGGTGGGTGGCAGCACCCAGCAGGCTGCCAGTGCAGCTTGTGGCGCCGCCATGGGCGCCGCCGCCGGCGTATGCTCTCTGCTTGTTTGTTTGCAGAGGGGTGGGACACCCATGTGCATGCACATGGCTTCCTGGTGCTGCTTCAGCGATGCCCCGCCTGCACAGCTGCTGTCTCTGAGGCTGGCACTGCCTTCCTCCCCACCACACCAGTTGCTGCGTTCACCCGAGGGCGCCGCCGGTTGCTGCGGGAGAACCGTGCCCTCGTGGGCCCTGCGCCGACACCCCCGCCTCTAAGCTTGATGTGACGACCGCTTCCCTGGTGCTGCAGGGCGTCGAAGGCAGCGCTGAACCGTTCGGTTGTGTGTCGCACTGGCACCTGCCTCTCTTTAAGCTTACTCAGCCGACGGCTTTCCCGGTTTTGCAGGGGCTGAGGACCGCGCTGATTGGACACGAAAACTGGGCTCTCTGTGTGTCCCTATCCGACACCGCATCTCTCTAGGGTAAATGTGCCGAGTGCTTCCCTGTTTTTTTTGCAGGGGCTGAGGACTGCGCTGGTTGACGGTGTTCCCTGCGCCGACACACCCGCCTTTCTAAAGCTACATCTGCCGACTGCTTCCCCGGTTGTGCAGGGGGCTGAAGACGGCGCTGATTGAGCGTGAGGAATGGGCTCTCGTGTGCTCTGCTCCAGCACCCACCTCGCCTTAAGCTCTGCCTCAAGATCTGCTGACTGCAGGGGGCTGAAGACGGCGCTGATTGAGCGTGAGGACTGGGCGGCAGGCACGAGCTCCCGGTCTACCAAGCTGGTGCACGGCGGCGTTAGGTACCTGGAAAAGGTGGGCTGCCCCTTGATTGGAGTTTGGACACCCTCTTGGGCGTCCGCAGTTGAAGCTCACAGGTCGATCGGGTGGCGGGGCCTGACATGCCCCTTCCCCAGTTGGTATTTTTGCTGGCTCCGTTTGGAGCGCGCTTCCAGGTGACTTTGTGTGTGTATGCCTGAACCGGCAGCTTATAATCACTCGGCGTAAGGCGCAGCGCCTACCGGAAGCGGAAAAGGCGAGCACTTTGCGCGCTGCTGACGTGGTTAGCGAGGCATGAAACCCACGGGGTGTCCTTCAAAAAATAAAACCGCCGGCCTTCAGGCTAACAGCCCGGGGACATGTGGCACGTGAAGCGTCACCTCCAGCAACCAGGGTTCACACGTATCACGTGATGTACATTTTTTACTTGAATGCAGGCTGTCAGTAACCTGGGCTGTGGCCAGTGGCGCCAGCTTGCCTACCAGAACCGCATATGTAGTGAAGTAAACTACCCATGCTTACTGCACACGTGTACATGATAATGCAAGCTGGCTGCAGGCTTTCAAGAACCTGGACTACGGCCAGTTCAAACTGGCGCCGCCTTCCCTGCCTGGTGTCTGTATGTACAGTGAGTTACCCATGCTTACTGCACACGTTCACATGATAATGTGATTGACTGCAGGCCTTCAAGAACCTGGACTACGGCCAGTTCAAGCTGGTGTTTGAGGCGCTGCACGAGCGCAACGTGCTGCTGCAAAACGTGCCCTACCTCTCCAACTCGCTGCCCATCATGACGGTGCGCTGCTGGGCACGCTGCGCATGCTGTGCACGCTGTGCTTGCTCTTCTGTGGTGTGCTGCTTGGCCACACTGTGTGCTGTGTGCTTGCTCTTCTGTGGTGTGGTGCGCTGCTGGGCACGCTGGGCACGCTGGGCAGGTTGCGCTTGCTCTTCTGTGGTGTGCTGCTGGGCTCGCTGGGCGCTGTGTGCTTGCTCTTCTGTTTGTCAACCCCTCCAGCTCGCTACCCACCATGGCGGTGTGCTCGCTGTGCGCTGTGTGCTTGCTCTTCTGTTTGTTGACCCCTCCAGCTCGCAATTCGCCATTACTGTGCGCTGCTGGGCACGCTGCGCCGGGCGGTGCGCCATGTGCCTGCTCTTCTGCTTGCTTTCCTGTTTGTGTACCTGACCGCTCCAACTTCATCCTTATCATGATGACGTGCTGCTGCTGTGCACGGCGTGCGTGCTAGCTTCCTAAGCCGCGTCAACCCCGGCATTCCAAACCTTCCTGGCTTCCGCAGCCTGTTGCTGAGCTGCTACAAGTGGTGGCAACCTGCCTACCATTGGGCGGGCCTGCAGGCTTGTGCAGCATCCCCAAGTGGCCGTTCTGGGATGCACTAACCCTTGCATTCAAACCTGCACCTTCCTTGGCCCCCGCAGCCCTGCTACAAGTGGTGGGAGCCCCCATACTTCTGGGCGGGCCTGCGCATGTATGACGTCATCGCCGGCAGCAAGGGACTGGAGTGGTGCCGCTACCTGACGCCCGCACAGGTGGGTCGGATTGGTGCACACACGTACGGTGCAGATAGGCACGCAGAGAGATGAGGGCTTGGGGTTTTGATTTTGGTGCACACACACACAGGGGACCACCTCTGCCCTATTGCAGAGAGGCAGGCTCGGAGTTATGAGGCTTTTCATGATTTGGTGCACACATGCGCAGGGTGCTGCGTCAGCCTACAGCAGGGAGGCAGGCGCAGAGAGATGAGGGGTTGGGGTCTAGGGTTGAGTGCACACACACATAAGGCAGCCACCTCTGTTCGCGTGCACAGCCAGGCTGAGAAAGGTTGGAGGCGGATGGTGCTGCAGCATGCAGCAACACCAGGTCAGGGCGCAGGCGGTGGGAGCATGCTCACAACCTGAGGCATGGTTGCAGAGGCAGGCATTAGGTGGCGAGGGTTGGGGATGTGCTGCCACCGCACCACGGCATGCTTGGAGCGTTGTGCAGGGCTTACTTTCGTGTTGTTTGGGTCAGCTTGCAACGGTGCCGGTGGCAGGGCAGCAGCTGGACGGGCACAGCCCGTCGGCGGCTGCGCAAGACTGACCTTGACTCGGTGTCTCTGGCTTGTATTGCTGGCGGAGCAGCCTGCGTCTGCTGCTGCTCTGCCTCCGCTGCAAGCCAAATGCACAACATGAAGGTCAGCGCTGCGCAGCTGCCGTGGGTGTGTGCCCGTGTGCACTCCTATTTGCTGCCCTGCTGCAGTCCCCTCCCGCTTCCCCACCCTCTGCTCACACCTCTTTCCCTGCGCCCCGTCCCTCTCCCTCCCCCCCGCGCAGTCCCTCTCCCGCTTCCCCACCCTTTGCTCACACCGCTCCGACGGCACCTCCCTCAAGGGTGCCATTGTGTACCACGATGGCCAGTTCAACGACTCACGACTGGCGGTGGCCCTAGCGTGCACAGCAGCGCTGGCGGGGGCCACGGTGCTCAACCACGCCGAGGCGGTGCAGCTGCTCAAGGTGAGAGAAGCGGGTGGGGAGCAGCAGGGATGGGGGTTGCTGGCAGGAGACTCGGCCAATCAGGGGTGACCAAAGAACCAGAATAATTGTTGGTAAAGAGTTGGGTCTCCACCACCTATGGAAGGGCTCAGGGGTTGCGAGCCACGGTGCTCAACCACGCGGAAGTGGTGCAGCTGCTCAGGGTGAGCAGAGGGCGCGTGGAGTAGTGCTGACTCTGGCTGAGGCTTTGGGCTGCTGGGGTGGGAGGAGGAGGTGGGGTGGTAGGGCCAGTGGCGCTGGCGGGGGGTACGATGCTCAAGCACCCCGAGGCGTTGCAGCTGCTCACGGTGATTCTAAGGGGTCTTAGGGTTTAGGGTTTTAGGGTTTAGGGTTTAGGGTTTAGTAAAGCCGGTGATTCCAAGGGGTGTGATAAGGAACTCCGGCTGCGCCTGCACCGGGGGCGGGTTGGTGAGACACTAGGGGGTGGGGACGGGGCTGAGGGGCGAGAGGCGCTTGCAGTGACTGTTCCAAGCCACTGCACTGGCACCTGGCATCCCCCTACTTTGACGATCACTCCAATTCCCCCGCACTTCACCCCATCACCACCGCAGGACAAGGATGGGCGCGTGGTGGGCGCCAGCGTGAAGGACCAGCTGAGCGGGCGGCAGCAGGACGTGTATGCCCGCACCGTGGTCAACGCGGCGGGCCCCTTCTCTGACGAAGTGCGGCACCTGAGCGAGGTGAGCCTGCCTGTCACATAACAAGCACAGAGGGGAGAGGATGTGTGACATGATAAAGAGCAGAATCGTCAGGCAGGGGCCCTGCTCAGATCAGCACCGGCCTGTCTCACAACAAGCACTGGGGGGAAGGGAATGTGTGATAAGTTGAAGAGAGAGGACTGTGAGCAGTGTTGTTTCCCAAGAGAAGGGTGAGCTTGTTGCCTGTCAAATTTTGGACCGAGGTGAGGTTCTCTAGAATGGGAAGCGAGCGGGCAGCGGGAAGCACCAAGTGGGAGCCTTGTCCGACGAAGTGTAGCGCCTGAACAACACCAGCCCGCCCCCTTGCTTACTCTGCCAAACTGCCTTCCTCCTGTCCCCCCTCCCCCCCCTCCCGCAGCCCTCCTCCCCTCCCATGATCATGCCCAGCTCGGGTGTGCACGTCACACTGCCAGACTACTACTCCCCCGAAAATGGTGAGCATTCGTTGTGAATCGCTTTTAAAGGTTTTATTGGTTCGTTTTATTCAAGTACGGCTTCCAGCCTATCTTGCCTGTGCCCCCGATTGATGGCACTTGCACGTCACCCCGCCATACTATTGCTCCCCCAATCATGGTCATGGCGTACCTTTCGGCAGCGCGTGTGTGCGAGGCTGTGTGCAGGTGGTGGTTTCCCCATGCGTGGGTATGGGTGGTTGGCGGGCGGCAGGCGTGGGCAGAGGCGTGCAGGTTTCCAGAGGAGTGCAGGTTTCCAGAGGAGTGCAGGTTGGAGGGCCCTTTCTATGCCCACAGCGGACCACAACGTTGCATGCTCACCAGTAAACTGCCCGCCTCCCTGCCCCTCGTGCCTGCCTGCCTGCCCTCTCCGCTATGAAACTGCAGTGGGCATGATTGTGCCCAAAACCAAGGATGGGCGCGTCGTGTTCATGCTGCCCTGGCTGGACCAGACCATTGCCGGCACAACAGACTCTAGCACCGACATCACGATGACGCCGCAGGTACGTGTCGAAAAACTGCCATATGTTATAGCCCAGCTATAACTGCTGTTATCTGCTGCGGCAAAGCGGCAGTACTGCAGCGCAGTATGGGGGCAGCGGCTGAACGGAATGAATTCTGTGGCGACTGCAGGTAACAATGTGTCTGTGCAGCAGCCACAAACAGGGTACCCCACACACTTTTTCTATAACCCTATACAACTGCCTGCCTGCGTTAGCCTGCGTTAGCCCACGGAGGAGGGCAGAATGACATCTCCCAAACGTGAGCTCAAATACCTCAATTTCATGCGAAAAGGCCACACCTCTTGATTGGCAACCCCACCCCTCTTTGCTTCCCCTCCCACCCTTTGCCGCACCATGGAGCCAGGAGGAAGGACATTCGGTCCGGTCCCTCTGCCGCTCCGGTCCCTTTGCCGCTCCCCTGCCCCAACGCCCTCCAACCCGCCAACCAAGCTCACTTGTGTGTTTGTGTCTGGTTCCCCTGCCTGCCTGTGCAGCCCACAGAGGAGGAGAATCGTTGCATCCTCTGCCGCTCCCTATGAGCAATCTTGTATCAAAACGCATCCAACCTATGAGCAATGTTGTATCAAAACGAAATTTTAAATGCTAAATAAACACTTCACCCTAACACTTTCAGCACGGCCTGCCTGCCTGCCTGCCTGCCTGCCTGTGCAGCCCACTGAGGAGGAGATCCGGTTCATCCTGGAAGCCATAGCGGACTACCTGACCGTCAAGGTGGGGCTTGCCAACAACATACAATGCCTGTTAGCCCACTCATCCTGCTGCTGTTCTGCGCACAGCGGCAGCAGCGGCAGCCCAGCTGTGCACCACTGGACTAACAATAGAAGCTTGGGTTCACAAGCAGCCTGTTGCAATCGCCTGATCATGTGCCTGGTGCGATGGGCACTCAGATGCGTCATCCCAGCATTCTGGAAGAGCAAACTTCCAGGGGTTTCTATTCCAACAAAAGAGATGACGCATCTGCGGCACACTTTGTGTTGTTGGTGCGGCGCTGTACATGGTTGAGTGTACATGGTTGAGTGTACATGGTTGAGTGTACATGGTTTAGTGTACATGGTTTAGTGTTCATGGTTGAGTGTACATGGTTGAGTNATGGTTGAGTGTACATGGTTGAGTGTACATGGTTTAGTGTACATGGTTTAGTGTTCATGGTTGAGTGTACATGGTTGAGTGTACATGGTTGAGTGGCTGAGTGCACCCTGGCGTTGCCCCTGCTTTCTCCCCTTGTGCTTGAATGATTCATTGAGCAGCACAGGTGTGTGCTGATTATGACGTGTAACTTGTACTCAGTCAGTCAGCTTTCTCCACTCATTGCAGGTGCGACGCTCGGATGTGCAGTCTGCCTGGAGCGGCATCCGGCCGCTGGCACTGGACCCCAACGCAAAGGGTGAGGGGCCGGCAAGGAGAAGGGAGAGGGGCAGGGAGATGGCAGGGTGTGCCAGGGAGGGGTGAGGCGCAGGAGGGAGATTGCCATTAGGAGGCGAAGCGCCGGGCTGAAGGGCAGGGAGGCAAAGACATGCTTATACACCAACCCTAGCATCCCTTGACCTGCCGCCCCTGCCCCCTCCTCCCCTCCCTTGAATGCAACAGACATGGCCAGCGCGTCTTGTGATTACATGCTGCTCACCCAACCCCATCATCCCTTAGACCTGCCACCCCTGCCCCCTCCTATCCCCCTTTGTGCCTGCAACAGACACGGCCAGCGCATCCCGTGACCACTCACCCAACCTCAGCTTCCCTTGATCTTCCCCCATCCCCCTCCTCTCCTTCCCGTTGGTTGCAACAGACACGGCCAGCGCGTCCCGCAACCACATCTGCCCACCCAACACCAGCATCTTGAACCTGCCAGCACCTCTCTCTTGAATGCAAAACACCCCTCCTCCCTTCACTTTGGTTGCAACGGACACGGCCAGCGCGTCCCGCAACCACATGCTGCTCACCCAACCCCAGCAGTCCTTGACCTGCCCGCCCCTCTCTCTTGACTGCAACACACCCCTCCTCTCCTTCCCCTTTGAATGGCAACAGACACGGCCAGCGCGTCCCGTGACCACATCGTGACTGTGGACCCAGACGGCCTCATCACCGTCACTGGTGAGTGGGCACCCTGCTTTGCATGCTTTGCATGCTTTGCGTGAGGAGTGTCCACAGTCACGTGCCCGCAAACAAAGTGCACCTTCACACATCCACTTATGCGCTCATCCACAGACCCCTGGACAATAGTTATTCACTTGTCCACTTCCACTTGTGCTGTGTTTTGGTGTGTAGCAACGTGAGCGCCTGCCTCGCTCTTTTACGCACGTATTGTGGTCCTCACCCCTACCCCGCTCCTGCACCCCCCTTTCAGGCGGCAAGTGGACCACGTACCGGCTCATGGCTGAGGATGCCATTGACTGCGCAGTGAAGGAAGCGGCGCTGCAGCCGCCCCACCCCTGCTCCACCGCACGCCTCAAGCTGGTCGGATCGGGTGAGTGGGCAGTGAGTTGGGTGGGTGGATGGGTGGGCAGGGGTGTGGGTGCGCACGTGGGTACGTGAGCAGTGGGTGTGGGTGTGAACTGAAGGGTGGGCGGGTGGGTGTTGGGTGGCTTGCCTTGCTGCGCGACCGCACAAGTGGAGGTGGGATGTGAGGCGCCTGCTTGGGTGGCAGGCAGGCCCCATGATTGTTTTTCGATTGCTTCCCCCCTGCATATACCCACCTGCTTCCCTTGCAGACGGCTACCACCCCGCCTTGTTTACCGAGGTGGCACAAAACTATGTGGTGCCGCACCGTCCTGGCGCCATTGACACGCACGTCGCCAAGTACCTCGTGGGTGAGTGAGCGGGCTGGGAGCAGAGGGTGTTCATGGGGGGTAGGGCGCCTGGAGGTGGGGGAGACGGGCGGGGGCGCCACCGACACGTATGTCGCCAAGTACCTTGTGAGTGAGTGAGCAGGCTGGGAGCAGAGATTAGGCGTGGGGGTTTGGGTATGCTGGGGTGGGGGAGACGGGCGGGCATGGGCGCCATTATGGGGCAGCGGCGGGGGATAAGAGCACACTGCAATGCGCCCCCCTGCCGCTCCTGCGGGAGTGCGCCGCCGTTTGGTGGGTGGGGAGGCGCAGCCGGGAAGAGCGTGTTTTGGGGTGGAAGGGTGGTGGCTGCCGGTGGGGCAGGGCTGGGGACGCCAGCCACAGGCTGGGTGTGAAGTAATAGCAGTTGCGGGCGGGAGCTGCGGGTGCTGCCCTGCTGCCCGGCTGCCCCGCTGCCGTAAACCTCCTCCCTCCCTCCCCTCCCATCCTGTCAGTCAGCTGTCCTCCCTTCAAGTGTTCACCCTTTTCGCCCCCACCTTCCCCCCATGCAGCCTCCTACGGCGACCGCGCACCCGAGGTCACTCGCATCGCAGAGCAGCGCAAGCTGGGGCGGCGCATCGTGAGGGGCTACCCAATCCTGGAGGCGGAGGTGGTGTACGCAGGTGGGCACCTGCAAGATTGCCTCGTGCCTTTATTTGCACTGAACCCCGGCCTGCTATGAGCACTGGAGGGCTTTGTAGGAGCAGGGCATTGTGAGGGGCTACCCATTCCTGGAGCGGAGGTAGCGCATGCAGGTGGCCTTGAGAGACTGCCTGTGGAACTGGTCCTTGAGAGACTGCCTGTGGAACGCATGAAGCAATTAGATGTTGTCGGTAGTGCAGGAACACAAATTGGTATTGTGGAACAGGGTAGTGTGCAGCGGGGCGGCGCGTCGTGAGGGACCACCCCATCTTGGAGGCGGAGGTGGTGTACGCCGCTGGGCACCCCGGTTGGTATTGAAAGTTGCCGGTATTTGAAGTATCGGTTTGCCCCCACCCCCCACCCCACACGCTGTCCCCGTTGTTGCTGTGCAGGAAGTAGTGTTGCGCTGACACACACACGGGAGCCCCTTGCTGTGCTATATCCACACACTGGTACACGGCTGTGCTTTGTCCACACACACACACACACACACACAAACCTGTCTGCCCCTCCCCCTGGTTGCCCTGCAGTGCACAACGAGTATTGCGAGACGCCCGAGGACTTCATTGCCCGCCGCACCCGCCTGGCATTCCTGGACAAACTGGCATGCCAGCAGGCGCTGCCCAAGGTGGGCTCTCAGGGAGAAGGGTAGAGGGGCTTGTCGGGATGTGCTGGGGGAGTTGATAGGGCTGTGCTGGCCTGCTCAAGTCATTAAAGTGAGGTGGGGCATTGGGAGACTGGGGGCTGGGCTGGGGTAGTCAACAAGCTGGCCTGCCCAAGGTGGACCCTAAACCCTAAACCCTATGCCAGCACGCCCTGCCCAAGGTGGGCCCATAGTATACTTAGGGGGCTGCGTAGGGCTGGTCTAGTCTAGTCTAGTCTAGTCTTTACAGCTTTACCGAAGCTCGACAGCAGGGGGCTGCGTAGGGTTGGGCGGGGCGGGGTGGGCAAAGGCGGTGCGGGGTTTGGCTTCCTGGGCTAAGCTGGCCTGCCAGCGGGCGCTGCCGATGGTGGGCTCTCAAGGAAAAATGTTGTATGTTTGGGCTGGGCGGGGTGGGCAAAGGAGGTGTGGGGTCGCCTTGGAGGGTCACGCCGGCCTGTCAGCGGGCGCTGCCAATGATGGGCTCTTGAGGGGCAGACGGAGCCTCTGAGGGCTGGGCGCCCTCAGAGGCAGGCTACAGGGGTGGCAGGCGGGGCGGTTCGGGGGTTCGACCTGGGCTGCCAGCAGGCGCCGCCACAAGCTGGGCTGGTTGGGGCGCGGTTTGTTTGTTTGTTTGTTTGTTTGTTTGTTTGTTTGTTTGTTTGTTTGTTTGTTTGTTTGTTTGTTTGTTTGTTTGTTTGTTACATTTGATGCCCAGGGGAGCCAAGGGATGGTTGCATAAGACAGGAGATTTGTTAGGGTGATTGGAGCAAGCAGTTGTGGTTCGGACAGTGCCAGCGGTTCTTTGTCTAAAGCCCCCATTCTTCGAAGTGATGCAGGTGGCACCTCCCCCTGTTTTCCACCTTGCCACAGACCCTAATCTTAACCCTGCTCCCCACCCGGCAGGTGGCTGAGATTGTGTCTGCTGAAAAAGGGGTGTGGGTGGGCGGCACACCTCATCTTATGATTCACCTGGACCTAACCCCTCACCTGATTCCCCTGGCAGGATGGTGCATTGTGGCAGGGGCTTCTTTTAGTTGTGACTATATACATTACCCTGCACCCTCACCCTGCCCTCCCCCGGGGCAGGTGGTTAAGATACACCTGCCTTCTTCCTGATTCTTCCTCTTTCCACTCTGCGATAAACCCTGTCTCAATCCTGCCCCCCCGGGCAGGTGGTTGAGATCATGGCAGCTGAGAAGGGGTGGAGCCGGCGGCAGGCCAAGAAGGAGCAGGAGCGGGCCATGGCGTTCCTGGAGACATTCGATGCGGCGGCACACGCGGCGGGAGCGGTCAGTCCCAAGTGAGATGCCGGTCACAATGCGGCAGCACACGCGCGGCAAAGCAGCCGCGCCAACACGAGATGCTCTCTATCATGGCGGCACCGGGCAGCGCGGTTGCGTGACAGGGTCTCTCTCAATGCGGCGGCACACACGGCTGGAGCGGCCAGAGCCCACGATGCCTCTATGCCCACACACGCACGGCGGGAGCGGCTGATTGCACATGAGGTGCTCTCAATGTGGCACCCCAGATGTGCTCTCGATACGGCGGCACACGCGGCGGGTGCAGCCATACCCACGTGAAATGCACGCTCTGGTCCTGCTCCCACACACACCGGCGCTGGCAGCGGCAGCGTGTCCTCAGCGAGCGTGCCAGCACGGCCACACACACAGGCCATGCCTGACCAGCAGTGGCAGACCAGTTGAGGCTCCGCTGGTGCTGCCGCTGCCAGCCGCGGTCACGCGCGCACCGGCAGCTTATCATATGATTGCTAGCTTCGCCTTCCTTGGCCCGCCCATCCGCGGCTGCTTGACCCAGATTGTATTCCATTGCCCCAGCCCCTTTCCCCGCCTTCCTGGGCCGGCGGCGGTGCGGGGCGGCGGGAGCCACGAACCCTGCTGTGCCTTCTTGTGTACAACATTTGCTTCTCCAGCTGCCTTTGCCGTTACTGCCTTACGGGCTTGCGCACGGGCTGAGACTGCCGCTGGGGGTGCCCACCCCTTCACAGCCAGATCCCTCTGTACTTAGTGTAATCAAGAATTCACCCTTTCAAGGCTGCCCCCGCCAAGACTGCCCGCTGCACACAGCCAAGGGTTTAGGTTTCGGGTCTGAAGTGTTTAGGAGGTTTTAGGGATGCCACACAGCCAAGGCAGTCGTGCTGGGCTGAGCGACCGCAGAGGTGACTGGATGGGCGGCGGTTACACAGGGCAGGAGGCGGATGTTCACAGGACGTACACAGGAGGGGAGGAGCCTGCTGGGTTGGTGGGGGAACAGGTGGCGGCGGTTGGCAAGGGAAGACGCATACACATGTGGTTGCCGACATGTGGTGGGTACAACAGGGCAGGCAAGGAAAAGCGCATGTGGTTGCTGACACGTGGTGGGGTACAAAAGGGGCAGGCCTAAAGCGGATTGAGGGGGAAGGGAGTGGGGGCACAGGTGAGAGCGGAGAGCACTGTACATGTCCTAAAGTACACCCTGAGGCGCCGGCGGGTCGGGATGCAGGGTAGGGATACGAGCGCTGGCGGCTGAGGAAGGGGTACACTACACTGGACAAACAATGGCTGCACGTGAGGTTTAACACTGCCGGCAGCAAATTCCGGGCGCCTTGCACCGGTGGCACGGGGCGCGTGCTAGAGCTGGCGGGGCGCTGGGTAGCTGCTGGTGGGCTGCACCATGGCCGCCCACCGCCCAGTGTTCAGCTCGCGCGACCACCGCTGTGGCTCATGTGGCTAATGAAAGCACCGGTGGCAGAGGGCAGGAGCAAGCTGGGCGGCTTGTGTCGCCAACTTCACGCCACGGGGCTGTTCACGGTGCCGTGCTTGCACTAGTGGCAGCAGCCGTTGCCGTTGCCGTTGGCGAGCTTGCTGGCTGCATGTCAGGCCAGGAGGGAAGGCAGGGGCAAGCAGGAAGGTCGGTTCATGCAAGCAGGTTGGTCGGGGGATGCAACCGTGCCAGCTGGCGCATGCTACAGGCACGACAGCAATCGAAGCTGGTGCACCCTTATTTAAGGGATGTGAACAGATGTAACGAATAGACTAAACTAGGTGCACCCGGCGTCGTACTGTGGTGTTGAGGTGACGACAGGCAGCCATGCACGCCAGCAACGGCACGGGACGTCTGCTGCCAGGGCGGCTCCACTGGCAGGCATTGCACACGCGCACAGAGCCACTCCCAAGCCAGACTTTCCGAACCCAGCCATGTTCGGGTGGGCAAGGGGGGTGCGAATCAAACATTGGGGGTGTCGCGTGAAGGGCAAAGTCTATCGAATGGGCGGCAGAAGAACGCCCCCCGCCCTGGGCAGGAGCTCAGAGAGACGCCCCCAATGAACTCCCCTCCCCGCCAGCCGAGGCAGGCTCGCTCACCGCCATTGGTGGTAGGCGGCAGGTCGCGGGCTGGGTTGTAGTCGAAGAAGGCCACCGGCTTGAGCTGGAAGCCCACAACCTCGGCACACATGACAGGGAACTCCTCGGGGCGGGGGGCGTGGGCTGCAGCGAGAAGTGGAAGAGCGGGCAGAATTGTGTGAGGCGGAAGCTGAGGAGAAGCTGCAAGTTTGAACGCCCACATGGCAGGGGATAGGAGGTGCTTGGACGCTGGCCGCAGGCGGGCGGTCGCATTGGTTTGTGCCTCACAAAGAGGGTGCATCACAGCGTGCGCAGCATGGCAGGTGCCCGCTGCTCTCCCGCCGACTCACCCGTGCCAAAGGTGTGCCAGATCACGGGATCTGCGCCCTCCAGGGACCGGTTCTGCGGGCGGAAGAATAAGGAATCGATGTAAGATCAGAAGATGAGAAGAAAGGTGTGGCAGAGGACAGAAAGCGTGTGGGCAGACTGCCAGAATGGGGGCTACAGGGGAGATGGGCAGCCGCGCCAGGCGCGCCTGTGCAACTCTGCTGCAACCCGCCTGGTTGTCCCTCACCCCCCAGGCGAAAAGCATATGCAACCCCATGGGCACGGCCAGGAAAGCAAGCACAGTAGCTTGGAACACGGGCCTATCCACCCTCCCGTTACTACCCCCCGTCTTTGCACACACTCCGTGCTGTGCCTCATGCAACCCACGCTTCCCTGGAACACGCCACACATCACAAGAGCCATCTTCCCCCCCCCACGCCTCCTCTCTCGCTCTCTCACCGCGGCAATCCAGCGGGGCAGGCCGTCGCCGCCCTCGTGCTGCATGGGGTAGTCGCCTGCCGGGAAGCGCTCTGCACAGGCGGGAAGAAAGAAAGGGCGCAGGCGGTGAGGTAAGCGGGAGGGAGGGCAGGGGCATGGAGCGCTGCCAGGGGAGGGCTGCAAGGGGGAGGGCCGCATGGGATGGACGCCCGTGCTCTATGCATGTGCATGGGGGTGGTGGAAAGGGCTCAAGACGAGTAGGGGTGGGCAGACGTGGGAGAAGGCAGGCGGGGAGGCGGGGAGGCCTAGCCCGGGCAGGCGGCAGCATGCGCGAGTGGCCGGCTGGGTATGGAAGGCTTGAAGGCAGGCTTGCTGAGCGGGGCAGAGGTGGGGCTGGCAGACAGAAGTGAGGCATAAGGAGGCAGCGGCACTACGCCCCTCGCTGAGCAGCTGCCCATGTCTACCCATGCTACCCATGCTGTGCAGGTCAGCAGCCTATAAATCACCATTGGAGCTCATCCACTCACCCTCCTCGCTGTGTGGGGTCACCCCTGACCTCGTCACCCTTAAAATGCCACCTCAAAACCCCAGACTCCTATCTAAGAAAGAGGCGGCCGCCTCACCCTCCTCGCTGTGTGGGGTCACCCACAGGTGCTTGGTGGCAAACGCCCCCCGCTTGGCGATGCTGGAGGCTGGGGAGGCCAGCAGCAGGGGGGTGTGGGTGGGCATGAGCTTGTAGGCCACGGGCTTGCCTGCAAGAGAGGGCGGTGGCAGGAGGAGGAAAGAACATGAGGTATGTGTGTGTGTGTGTGTGAAGATCATATGTATCAGAAGAGCCCATATGCACAGACGCTGGCTTGACAGCACGAGAGGGAAGCACTTGGGGGGCACATCTGGGGGGTGGTGGGTGGGGTGTGGAGGCACGGCTTGACAGCACGAGAGGGAAGCAGAAGGTGGGCACATGCACATGTGGGAGTAGTGTGTGTGGAGAAGGGAGACACATGTATCAGGAGACCACATATGTGCGGAGTGTGACATGCTTTGCAGCGGTGCACAGGAGGGTGTGTGGGGGCGCGTGGGGGGCGCCCACCTACAGCTGGGCTGTACATGGGGCGGTTGACAGCACCAGATGCGCACATCTCGCTGCACACAGTGGCTGGCTGGCCGGCTGGCTGCCTGGCTGGCTGGGTGAGCAAGTCAGATGAACAAAGACTTGCAGAGCTGCTGGCTGGCTGTCTGGCTGGCTGGCTGGTCAGGGATGGGCGAGGGGCAGGCCCCCAGGCAGCAACCAGCACTCAATACCAGTCGCAAGAAGTGTGCCACACAGTGCAGTTGGCTGCCTGGCTGGCTGGCCGGATGGCTAGAGCGGGGCGGGGAGCAGGCCATCAGGCCGGCACGCCTGTGGTGCATGCCTCGTCAACCTCTCAGGATTTGGTTCGTCTTGATGTTAAATCCCCTTTAAGGGCATGTGAAAAGCTGTAACGATTAGACTTTGAAGAAGAAGCACAAACAAGGACTAGGCCGGCACGCGCACCTGTGGCGGGATGGGTGACCGCCGGGTTGCTGAACTTCCAGTAGCGACCCACGCTGGCGTCGCACACGCGCTGCGCGTCTGCAGGGGGGCGGGCGCGCACGCACGCCGGCAGGGTTAATGTTAGGAACGTGGGCGACAGGAGGGGGCCGTGGCGCAGGCAGCGAGAGGGTGCAGGAACCAGAAAGAAAGACAACGCGCGTTTCCCCCCCCGGGTTTGCCTAGTAGCCGATGGGACCTCGGCAATCTTGTCCGGGCGCCCCCTCTCCACCTTGCCTTGTGACCTTCACTCCACGTTACAAGCAGCCGCCCGCACGCCCCCACCTGCCATTTCTCGAAGCCCCAATCGTTGAAATCTGAAGAATATACAAATTTTCTTTTCCTTTTTTACAGCTCACCGGCCTCGCTGGTCAGCGGCGTCTCCTTGGTCGTCCAAGCGTTGCCCTCCGGGTTGCCCGGCCCCTGGGGCACCGTTGCAACCTCAACCTCGGACACTACAAGGTTGGCGCCGCCCTCGGGGTCGTCCACCGCAGGGTCCAGCCGCATGCTGAACATGTGCTGGTGGTTCTGCACGAGGGAGGGAAGCTGGGGGGGAAGCTGAGCGCTCAAGCTTGGCGACAGTCACTGTGGCATTCGCTGCTGGGCATTCGCTGCTGGTACCAGCCGCATGCTGAACAAATTCACAGTGAAACATGGGCTGGTGGTACTGCAGGAGGGAGGGAGGGAGGGGCAGGTGAATGTGGCACTGAGCAGGCAGGGTGTGTGCTGGTGGTACTGCAGGGAGGGAGGGGGGAAGCTGCGCGCTCAAGCTTGTAGAACATTCACTCTTGGGTCCAGCCGCATGCTGAACATATTGTCCAGTGACACATGGGCTGGTGGTACTGCAGGAAGGAGGGAGGGTGCAGGTGACTGTGCACTGAGCATGCCGGATGTGTGCTGGTGGTACTGCAGGAGAATGAGGTAAAGATGGATGCGTATTGAGCACAGGCTAACACCCCTTTGTAGCGTCCACAGCTGGGCCCACCCGCATGCCCACCCCTGACCAGCAGCCCACCCCAACCAGGACAGGGCAGCCATAAGGGATCGCCACCCCAACCCCGACGCCACCTGAGACCGCCTGGCCTGAGGGGAGGCTCGGACCCCCCTCCCAGCCTAGGATATAATCAGAGGTTGGCTGGGGCCTGGCCACAGCCAGCCCCCATCCCGCCCCTGCCGCGGCCGACCTCCATACACATCCCCTTTTGCTGGTGCCACCCCTCAAGCCCCGCCCCGCACCTGGGCATTGACCCCCGGTGCCACCAGGGTTCCCCATTCCGGCTTGGCTGGGTCCTCCCCGGGAGACACCAGGTTGGTGGACAGCTCGCCCGTCAGCTTGATGTCGTAGCCAATCGTGCCGTCCTGCAATCGTAAACGGCACGGTAATAGTCACAGAAATAGTAAGATGGTGGAAACAAACCAAAAATGGCAGCTCGCCCGTCAGCTTGGTGTCGTAGCCAATCGTGCCGTCCTGCATGAGGCATCATAAGGCGGCACAATGATAACAGCACAATGACCAAGCAACCACATGGCAGCTCCCGCGTCCCTTTGTGATCGAGCCGCACGCATTGTCGGGGATTCAGTTTATGGTATGTTTTGGTGGCTGTTATTTAGCCCCCGCTAGCCCTTACAAAATTGAAGTACCCCTTACAAAATTGAAGTACCAATAGAAGAGGTATTCGTAGTTCACCACCGTGGCAATGAAGGACAGCACCAGGCGGCGGGACCTGCACAGTGGGGGGAGAGGTGAGGGCACAGTGAGATGTTGAGGGAGAGCACCAGGCAAAGGGACGTGTGCGGTGTCAGGGGCGGTGGGGGGAGAGCGATTTGATAAGGGGTGCAGTGAAGGAGAGCACCAGGCGGCGGAACGTGCAAGCGGGCAGGGGTGAGGGATGGGCAGGGTGGGCTTGGCAGTTGGGAGAGTTGGCAGAGTGTGCCCCGCCCGCCCTACCGTCACACCTCGGCACACCCGCCCCCACACCCAACAGCACACCCTGGGGCACGCTGCGCCAGCAGGCACTGCTACGCACGTGCTTGCCTCAATCACGCAAAACAAAAATCCGGCTTCGTGTGACCGTTCCTGGCTCCAAATGGACATAAAATGTGACTAACTGACTACTGGGCGGTGCCAGCGTCGACACCAGCACCACCTACACCTACCTGCCAACCGAGGTCTTCCTCTTATCCCAGCCCTGATCTCAAACCCGCCACCTGCGGGACTTTGCGTGCCCCAG
Organism: Chlorella sp. ArM0029B; assembly: GCA_002896455.3. Taxonomy (NCBI): domain Eukaryota; kingdom Viridiplantae; phylum Chlorophyta; class Trebouxiophyceae; order Chlorellales; family Chlorellaceae; genus Chlorella; species Chlorella sp. ArM0029B. The sequence goes on along the minus strand of JTEE01000022.1, from coordinate 992,275 downwards.
CCCTTACCCTGACCTTAACAACATCGCAACCCTGCCACCTGCGGGACTCTGGGTGCTCCAGCCCTCCCCCCAACCCCATCCCTACCTGAACCTGCCTCCTGCGGGAGTCTGCCTGTGTAAGCCTGTGTTAGCCCTCAACCTGACCCCAATACAACCCAAACCCTGCCGCCTTCAGGACTCTGCCTGCTCCAGCCTCACCCTGCCGCCGCCTGCGGGAATCTCTGTGTGGTCTAGCTACTACCCAAACCCCAATTCTCAACCGCACCCTGACCCCGACCCCCAGCCAGGGACCCACCCCCTGCCCACCTGCGCGACTCTGCATGCCCCGTGCGGTACTCCATGTGCTTCCACATCAGCCCGGCGTCCTCCTCGTGCATGCAGATGGCCTTCTTCAACTCCACTGGCTCGCCTGAGGGCCAATGTGGGGTGTGGCGGGAAGCGGTGTGGTCACAAGCTGGTCAGCAAGCTGTTTTACCACGCGGGTTATGAGAAGGCATTACAGCCCACTGGGTGGTTGATACAAGCTGGTCAGCAAGCGGTCATAACTGGCGGGTTATGACAAGGCATCGCAGCCAGCCGTACCCACCATCGTGCCCTCCCTGCCTCCGTCGCTCCATCCCTAACCTGATAATCAACTAATTTGCTCCCTCCTCACACCCTCACACCCACCCGCTCGCTGCCCCCTCCCACACTCTCTCACTATATCCCTCCCACTCTAGCCCTCGCGCCCTCCCCCGCTCGCTGCCGCCCCCTCCCT
>JTEE01000022.1:960098-970782 GCA_002896455.3 Chlorella sp. ArM0029B | reverse complement strand
CTCGCCGCGCTGCGAGGCTGGCCCGCCGGGCGCCGCCGCCGGGGGCGGGGCTGCTCTCCTGGGCTGCCCCGCTTGGCCGTGTCAACAACATTCGACGGGTGTCTGAAACACACAACAACCGCACTATCGCAGAGGCAAACAAGCAGACAGAGCCGTTGGACGTCATCTTCTGGGGCGATTCAATCACCGCCGCCCTGAACATCTTCTTCAAAGAGGTGAGTTAGGTTGGGCATGGTGAGTGGGTCCGCAGCCGCCTCTGGCACGCACGTGCGTTTCGGGTGGCTGGATCGGCCGGCGGTCTGGCCGCCAGGGTGGCGCCAGCAACCTTGGGCTGGCATCTGTGCCACCTGTGGGCGCCTCCTGATCACGACATGAGCTTTAGCATGAGCATTCGCTCCCAATACCCTCGATCAATCAATCAGTCAGTTACATTGCCGCACTGCCCGCCCTGTTCCCCCCCGGCACCAGGTGCTGCCCAAGTGGTTCCCCGGCATGCGCGCCGTCGCGCTGGGCATGCCAGGCAGCACGGTAGAAGAGCTAGCGTGGCGCATCAGCAGCGGCCGGGAGCGGCCGGAGCTTGGCCCGCGCGTCGCCGTCATCATGATTGGGATCAACAATGTTCCTGCGGTGAGGAACCGCACCCACAGCCGGCTCACCCACTCTTCCCCCCTCGCTTTCGCACCCCCTTTTCTCCTGTCTCCCAAGTCCTGCCGGCTCCGGGGCTTGAAGCGCATGGACGGCAATGCTGATGCCTGCTGTAAGGGCCACGCCACGGCAGCAGGCTCCACAGGGGCGACCAACTGCAGCTGACGTTGTTCATAGAGCGCTGTGCAGCGCTGTGTTGCATGCTGATGCCCGGCTCCCCCTCAACCTCCCCTCCCCCATTTCCTGCAGGACCAGCCTGCCGACAAGGTTGCCCAGCTGGTGGAATGGCTGCAGAGCGCCATGCCTGCAACCGCCGTGGTTGTGTGGGCGCCGCTCCCTTCCAAGGTGCGGCGGTACCTGCCGCTGAAGAGGCAGTACAACGAGGCAGCCACGCGGTACCAGCAGCTCGGCGCTCGTTACACCACCTGCGGCGAGCGCCTCAACCCCGCCAACACAACTTTGTACAAGGATGGGATGCACCCGGCGGCTGCTGGCTATGACGCGCTCTTCAAGTGCCTGCAGCCGGGCATTGCTGCCACAGTGCGAGAGCAGCAAGCCAAGGAGGCGCCGGCACCGCCCCCGCTGCCGCCCAAGCGCAGCCCGCCACCGCTGCCTCCACTGCTGCCCCGGCCGCCGCCGCCCAAGCGCAGCCCGACACCGCTGCCGCCGATGCTGCGCCGGCCGCCGCCGCCGCCCAAGGCTTGAGTGCGGCGCTGCTGCCTGCACCACTTCTCAACAAGTTGTCTCAGCGCTCCCCCCTTCACGAACCCTGTTGTACCCCTGCATGTTGCCACACGTGCCATGCATGTCCCACCCCAGCACTGCTCACCCAGCATCCCTGTTCTACTCTTTGCCTAGCACTTGATCATTGGGCCACGTGCATTGGCCCCTCTCAGAGTTCCACACGTATTGCTTTTGCCTCCACAGCGCAGCGGCTGTCAACTACCATTTAATCTGTTATTTATACGTGTTCTGTAATGAGCGCTCACACCTTCACCATTTTGCTGAAGGCAGGGGCTGGCACGCCGTCACCTGACGTAGCTGATCATCGCGGCCCAAGACGCGATGCTCACGCCCTCATTTATTCGCGCCCCCGTGGCAGCTGTTGCCGTGCACTTGCCCCCTGTGACTCCTATCCCACAGACAGACACGGCCTGGCATGCACCTGCCCCTTCAGGCCGATGTGCTGCTCAGCCCACACCTCCAGGTGCCCAGGGGCACTTGGCTCCCCGTCAACAGTCCTTATGAAAGGAAGCTATCCATCCGCCCCAGGAGAATAAATCAGCGTGTGTTGAGCCCCTCCCTCAACTTGGGCAACGGCCGGCAAGGAGAGAGCGGTGCCCGGTCATTTTTTTTTTTATTTTTTTTTGAAGGCGCTTGTTACATCAATCGTCGGGAGATCAATGCCGCTGTATGTACAACCGAAGTCGTGTGGGTGTGGCATCGTGCCTGTTGAGGCAAACACGGACGCATGGGAGGCAGGGTGACCAGAGAGTGCTGGACCGGTCAGTCCAGACGGTATATGTCCGGAGGTTGTGTCAGCTGGCTGAAGCAGTGGCATGAACATGAGGGGATGCTGTGCACACAATAACAACAACAAAAAAAAGGGAGAATGTGAGATATTTTGATGGGGGCCGGCGGCAGGCGGCAGGCGGGCAGGCGGGCGGGCGGGCGGGCGCAAGGGGTCCGGGACCGGCCCGTCAGCCACACTTTGAGAGGTGCTGAGGGCTTGGGGCCCCAGCCTGCAGACTCACACTGGCGCCGTGCAACCAGGGTCCTAGCAACTTGGTGCCTCCGGCTGCCACGTCGGATCCATGTACGGAGTACACGCCCGGGAACCCGCTCTGAGCAAGGAGTCGTGACTGAGTAGCCAGCTTGCATGCGCGGCATTTCGGCGCGAATGGAAGCGTAAGCTGGACGTTTCGTATCGCGCTGAGCACGAGCGCACGGAGTACCCTGTCGTGCTTGTGCACGTACGCTCTTCACCAACATCGGCTGGTCGCAATTTCAAGCACAGTTTTAAACGCTGGCCCGGCAGGAGGGAGCGAGAGCGCGATGGGGGCATGTGCACGGAGTGTGCACGGAGTGTCCCTGTCGCCATGTCCCTGCCAAGGGTGTTCTCTGCCACCGGGTTGGGCTTCATCATCTGATCGGGCAGCACGGCATGCGGCGGCGGCACCCAGATAAAGCCAGCAGAAAAACAGGCATTTGCGTCCGGTCACTGGCTTGATCCATTTGGGCTCATCGAATGCTGTTCCACGAGGCCTGTCCCTAGTCGGTGCTCTTGCCGTGGACGCAACGCATCCTGAGTGCCGGCAGCCGCCGTCCCTGCTGCCGGAATGCTTGGGAGCACCAAGGCAGCTGCGCAAGATGGATCACGCACGCACCCACGATGCTGGAAAAATGATTTAGCCTGGCACAGCAGACAGCAGGTTGTAGTTCCTCGCCAAGCTAATACATGCAACCCCAGATGGGTGCTGTGCAGCCGCTGCGCTGCGTGCCGCCGCTCGAGGCGTGCGGGCCTTCAAAGCACGGAGCCCACCCACATGCCTTTGCTTGGTGCAGCTTGTTCGACCCCTCTCCCGGGGATGCACGAATGGAAACGAGGCTCAGCGGCGCATCAGACAAGCCAGGGCAGGCATGGCTTGTGCTGATCGACGAGCGGTCACACAAGACGGAAACTTCTGCCTTGGCAAGGTGGAGCCTTCCCGTGAAGTGTGGATCCGATGCAGGAGGCGTTGGGGGATGCTCTGTGAGACATGTGGATGGCTCGAGCAGTCATGGGGGAGCACGCGCCGCCAGGCAAACACACGCGCCGATCCGGGGCGAGAGGTGCCCATGACCTCTGCCAGTCCAGGTTCAGAGTGCGGCCCAGGACAGCGGGCAGGTCGCCCAGGAGGGGCCGTCCCGGCCGATCACATACTTTGTGTCCCCTGCCCTGTCTCCTGGGCCACCATGGAGTCGCCTTCTGGCACGTGTTTGCGCCGCAGGCACAGAGGCCTCCTCTGCCGCCTGCTTTTGCTGCTCGCCGCCGGCGTCGCTGGGCGGCAGGGGCGGCAGGAAGCGTCCTCGCGCTGTCGCTGCCTCGCCGAAGAGGTTCTGTCCTTTCATTCTTGCCTACAGCTTCTCAGATGGTACCTCGCCATCTCTGCGCTTACGCAGCCTTGCAGCTACAAGCTGACCAGGGAAAGTGGTCGAACCTCGCAGCTGGCGGCAGAGGACTGTGCGGCGGCGGGGTGCCGCTGGGCGTGTGGCCGCAACCTGGCACCCGGCACCCGGGCCTGGCGCGAGCATGTTGTCGGGCACTTTCTTAGACTATGCAAGGCACACGAGTCGAGTAAGGCGTTTTCACATGTTGACAAAAACCCTGTCCTGTCCCATTCACATGAACGTGCACTGCCACCCCGGTGACCAGACCGTGACATTGGATACCATCCGGGAACCGTGGCTGTGAATTTTGGTGCATGCCTACCTGCGTAGTGGCATGCTGCATTTCCGTGAAATCAAAGGGGTGGACGTGTGGTGTCGGTGTGCGGCATGCATGCAGAGAGTGAACAGCCCCCCTCATCTCCGCGCTGACCCCCGGTGTGGGTGTTACACAGTCTGTGTAACCATCTAAAGGCCAGACGGTTGGGGCAGACTCGGCGAGCTGACCGTCCCCCCGGATCTGTACAGTGTACGTGGTGGTCGTGCCTGTCGTGCATGCTTTGTCACCGGGCAAGGCGAAGAGGACAAGGCGGCGATTGTGAGAATTCTCACAATTGGCCTCCTCCCTAGCCCCACGCACGTCATCTTCCCACCGCTGCAGTGTGCCTCCACCTATCAACCCTGCCCTGAGGCCCCACACCCTCGCGGCTGCGAGCCCCTACCACTGGCCACACTCGCCACCTGCTCTCTTCTCCCCCGGGCACTCTGGCACCTAGCAGCAGCTACGCCAGGCAAAAGCTACGCAGGACGAAGCCCCGCTAGCGGCGCCATGCAGCACGTCCCCTCCCAGGACGCGGTGGCCCGCTCACTCGCTCCTCGCCGGGCTCCTCAGCAGGTGGTCTGCCGAGTACCACGCTGCGGCGGGACGCTGGACACGGGCTACAGCACGGTGAGGCGGATACATGGGATGGGACAGGGGAGGGTCCCGCCGCCGGGGGTTCCTACGCCGCCGCCGCCGAGCGGGCTTGTGCCGCTCCTACGCTCACTCCCCTCGCCTCCCTGCCTCTCCTCGCTCCTTTCTGTGCTCCTGCAGAAGTACCGCATTTGCAAGCACCACTACAATTCCCCCAGCGTCGATATTGGGGGCGGCGTTCCGGGGCGGTTTTGCCAGCAGGTACGGCGGGGTGGATGGGACACATACCGCGCACGCCGGGTTCCCCGGGCCCTGCCCCTCGCAAGGCCGCCTGGCCCCTGCTGCACACATTCCTCGCCAAACCATGGTGCCCCCTCCCCCTCCCCGCTGCTTGCCAGAAGGAGCGCCCGCCAAGCCCTGCCCTCTTCACCTTCCTCGACGGCCCCGCGGGGCGGCCCCCCTCCCGCCCGCCTCCGCCCCGCACCCACCTCGCTCCCGCACACTTGCCTGCCCTTGCCCTTGCCTGCAGTGCTCCAAGTTCCACCCTCTCGCCGAGTTCGACGAGGGCAAGCTGAGCTGCCGGGCGGGGCTGGAGCGACACACGCAGCGGCGCAAGGAGCGGCAGGCGCGGCAGCGCCAGCTGGCGCCCGCCAAGCACGCAGGCGCCGGCAGCTGCCCAGCCGCCACCGCCAGCGCAGGCGCCAAGCGCGGGCGCTCCCCGGAGCGCCCCGTTTCAGCCAAATCCAGCAGCCCATCGTCTAGCAGCGCAGCAGAGCTGCGGTGGGGGCTGCCGCAGCAGCAGCGGCGACGGCTGGACGCGGAGCAGTCCCTCGAGTCCCCTGCGCCGCCCGCCCAGCAGCAGGCAGCGCTGCCCCAGCAGCCGTCCGTGTCTTGGTTTGCTGCCACACCGCTCCCGCCCGCGCAGCAGCAGGCGGAGCAGCAGGCGCAGCAGGCGCAGCAGGCGCAGCAGCAGGCGCAGCAGGAGCCGCAGCAGGAGCCGTGGCACCGCCAGCTGCTGCTGCTGTCCACCGCTGCGGCGGCAGAGTGCCCGTCGCCGCTGCCTGCTACCGCTGCTGCGGCGCCGCCGGCGGTGGCGGCCATGCAGCAGCCCTCGGCAGCCTCAGACGGAACTGAGCCCAAGCGCTGGCAGAAGGGAAGGTCTGGGCAGCCAAGCACGCCAGGCAAAGCATGCCCGGCCTCCAGTGCCAGCACAATCAGTTTGGAGCGACAAGAGTCTGACGAGCCCTGCTCCTCGCTCCAGCAGGTCGCCACGTCAGCACCGCCCCCGCCTCCGGCGCCCGCGCCAGCTGGCCAGGCGCCGGCGCCGCCCGTGCGCCAGGAACAGCTGCTGTCGCTGCTGCAAGGCACCGTGGCACTGCTGCAAGGCGTGCTGCAAGCCGCACAGGTGGGTAGAGCTCTGACCAGGGACCTCAGGCTTACTGGGGGGGTGGGGGCTAGGTGTGCTGCAAGCTGTACACATGGGCCTGCCTCTCTCGGCGGGCACGGCGCAGCCTGCCCTGCAAACCACGGCCCAGCCTGCCCTGCAAAACCCGGGCCTGCACCAGGCATGGGCCAGCCTGCCTCTTCAAACCCCAGCCACAGCGCCTGCGTCAACCACCCGCCGTTCTCAACAGGCAGTCTCCTGCAATGTGCTGCCCGCCCCACTCCCCCTGACCCCTGTCCCCACCTGCCCCTCCCCTCCCCCGGCCCCCTCTTGCAGGCCGCCGCCCCCACTGCCTCCATAGCCACCTCCACCTTCTCAATAGCTACCCCGCCCCAGCCCTCGCAACTCCAGCGCATGCCAGGCGGGCCGCTTGCCGCAGCTGGCGGCACCATTGGAGGTCCTGCTGCCGCTGCCAGCCTGGCAGGCCTGCGCCGGCTGGCTGCCGAGCAGGCCGCTGCCGACATTGTGCGCAAGCAGCTGTCGGCCAGGCGCCCCGCCAAGGAGCAGCAGCTGCTGCACTTGCTGGCCATGATGCAGCGCTAGGCTGGGCCAGGCTAGGCGGGCCAGCCGTCCCGAAAGCACAGGCCACGCCGGTCGCTGCCTTCAGAACTTCCGGGATATCGCTGGGGCCTGCCAACAAGCCAGCCAGGCAGCCTGGGAACATCCCTAGTGCTGAGATTGGCCTGCTGGCGCTCCACACAGCGCCGCCCTAGCTCATGCACACGTCCGTGATTCACACACTGCAATCTACAGGCTTCCGTCCCCCTCTCTCCTCCTTGATACCACCCTGAACTGCTCCCCACTCCGCACCCATTTGTGTACCACCGCACGTACAGTTTGAGGCAGCGTGCCTGCTCTGCTTTTGCTTCCCGGTCGCCTCCCTACCCAGCCCTCCTCCACCCACGCCCATCTGCACAACAACGAAAGAACCTCTGCTGCCACCCCATCCCCACGCACTGCTGCATGCGCACATCCCTGCACACATCCCTGCTGACTGTGCCGATTCCTCGCCCCGCCCACCCACACCTCATTTCGTTGTCTGTGCCACCCAGCTGATAGACCCCCCTCCCGCCGATAAAAAATGCATTGCCCTTGCCATTGCCACTGCAAAGCGATGCAGCACTTTGAAGCCCCCCTGATTCTTGTCAACAACCAAACACCGTGCAGAAGACAGAGCGGCTGCCGGGTGGGCTGCTGTTAGTATAATTGTTACACACTGGGAGCACATGCTGGAATATACAGACACAGGGGGAGCTGGGCGGGTCAGCTGACTGGCCTGACGCCAAAGCCAGGGCATGCCATAGGCCCCGATGCCGGGAGATCAGCCAGGGGGCTGCTGGCACGCAAATGCACGGAGCAAAGTCGGGCAGCCCAGGGAGCGCGCAAGTGGGCTCGCGCCCTTCTTGATGTGCATGCATATGCCTGCCGCGTCCCCGTGCCACGTCTTCGGCTTCCCGAGGCTGGCACCGGCTGGGCGGGGGTGCCGCCGGCTGCCCAGCCCAGCGTGATCGCGCACACCTGGGTGCATGCGCGTCAGGCAGAGAAGGCGTCGCAGCGCTGCACAGCAACCGCGGCGGTGAGGTTGAACACGGGGCGGCCGCTGAGGCTCCTGCGGGGAGGCAAGCGGGAGGTGGAAGGGGAGATCATGTTAACAGCTGAGCCGGTGAGGATGAAGACGGGGGGCAGCCTGCGGGGCGCAGCGGCGGGTGATGAGCACGCAGGCACACACTTCATGTGCCAGGGTGCAGGCATGCTAGTGGCGCAAGCGAAGGAGTCCCTGTACAAGAACAAGAACAAGAAGTACGTGATGCAAAAAACAAACAAACAAACAAAAACTCCTACAGGGGGAGGTGCTGACGCCGTGACACGGGAAGATGAGCAGGCAGGGTGGGTAGCCTGATGAACGGCAGGCAGGCAGCTTGACTCACAGCTTGCCCATCGCTGTGGCGGCAGCCCCCTCAACGTCACCCGGCACGCTCTGCACGCTGTCCACAGCCGCAGCTCCCTCCTCCTCTCCCTCCTCCTCCCCCGCCGCCTCTTCCATTGCGGCGGCGGCAGCGGCTGCAACCGCTGCCCGGCGTGCCTCAGCCGCGGCAGCAGCTGCAGCCGTGGCCACCCGGCGTGCAGCATTCGCACTTCCTGCCCCCGGCACCGCTGCCACCGCTGCTGCTGCTGTGCTGCGCTTGCTAAAGGGCGCTGCGGTTTGGTCAGGGGTGAGAGCTCCCTTGAGGCTGGGCCCTTGGCAGGCGGCCACCTGTGCCAAAAGTTCCTCTGCACAGGCAGGGGCGGAGAGGCAGGGTCCAGTGTTGGTTTCAATGGCAAGGGTTTGGTCAGGGCAGGCGTGCCTTTGGGTTGGGCTGTGGCACCTGTTTTGGCAAGGGAGGTTTGTAAAGGGAGAGTGCTGTGTGCTATTGGGGGTCAGAGCTCAAGGCAAGGCGCCCCTCTGAGTCAGCAGCGAGGGAGAGGCAGGGCGTCAGGGATGCAGAGAGTGGCACTTTGAGGGATGAACGGGTGTGCCTTATTCGACTGCACGGGTACACAGCACATGGGGTGGGCACGGCATAGGGAGACGGGCGGGCACACCGGGAGGGGCACCTTTCCACACCAGCCTCTAGCGCAAGCGCCTTCCGGAAATAGTCAAATCAAGCCTGCACGCCTGCAGGGTACCTGGGCACTATGCACACCCCTGCAAGTGCATGTGGCATCCCAGCCCAACAACCACGCCTGCAGGGGAGCCTGAGCCCCGCCCCAGAAGGCCTGCCCCCCACCCGACGCGCTTACCACCCAAGCTCGAGGCCAGCTCTACAAGACCTGCCACCCATTCCACCCACCCCTTCCCACCCACCCTTCTGCACCCCTTTCTCCAGAGAGAGCTGCTCCACGGCGGCCAGGAACTGAGGGAAGCTTATTTTGCGGGCGCCCTGCGGTGGATGGTGTTGCACAGCAGTTGAAGCAGAGCAAGTGGCACGGCGAGGGTGCCTGGCAAAGACCCTCGCCCTTCTGGTGGGCAGAGCACCGTGGCTCACAGGCGAGGTTGGAAGAGGCCTTTAGCGAGTGTGGAACCGTGGCCTAACTCCTGCCACAGTGTCCCGCCCTGCACCGCCCCCTCGACAATGCCCGTCTCCTCCTTGTCTTTGGCATCCGTAAAAGCATTTGGAGCACCGATCTCCCCCCTGCCTACAACGCAGACATAGTAGGGACCACCAGCCTCGCCAAAGGACAGCTGTCTGGCCTCACCAGGGGCTTGGCTTTGGCCACGAATGCCAGGTCAGCAGCTGTGGCGGTGAGCTGGCCGTCCAGGATGCCGGCATCCCGGCACAGCTTCACAAACTGTTTGCTATCCAGGGCGTCGGGGGCCTGCACAAGGGTGCATGCAAGGATGGAAGGGGCCGAACTGAGAATGGGCATTGTCCAGGGATGTAGGCGGTGGCACAAATTCACAAGCTGCTTGCTATCCAGGGCATCGGGGGCCTGCACAAGGCGATGAGAATGCGTAGGAAATGATGCATGCAAGGATGGAAGGAATAGAACTGTGAGAATGGGCAAATGTGCAGGGATGTGGGCGGTTGCACAGCTCATGAGGTTGAATGGCATGGGAGCATGGCAGCAAGGAGGCTTTTGTGCAGTTGCCCGTGGGCAGCGGCTGGGCAACCCGCGTGCTTTGAAGGCCCGCTGCCATCTCACCCCTGCCTGCCTGCCTGCCGCCTCTCCAACCCCCGCACCCGCACCCCGCTCCGCTCCCACCCACCTTGCCAGCTGCCGGCGAGCTTCCCAGTCCAAAGCCCGCAAATGCCCGGAACGTGTCCCGCACGCGGTCCCGGCTCTCCACCCCGGGGGTGCACGCCTGCCGATTGCCACGCCCACATCGCGTTGCACAGCAAGGACAAGAGCGGGATGAGGCGGGGAGAAAGGGGTGAGGGAGGGCAACAGGCGGGGTGGGGCAGGCGGCTTGTGCAGGTTTGTGCTGCTGGAACATGAGGGAGGTGGGCAGGCACAGTGCTCCTGTGGCAGTACCAGAGGGCAGCTGTGCAGGCAAGCTCTGCCACCTACTACCCTAGAAACTCACTTTCACTTGGCGACAGCTGGCAGGAAACCACCCCCATAAGACGCAACAACAGCGCAACGCAACGCAACGCAGCGCAGCGCAGCATGCACCACATGCGCACGCAGCAACAGCAAGTAACGTTGGCAGGCCGCACCTCCCCGCAGCTCACGCTGCTCCGCCGAGAGCGCTGCCCCTGAGGGGTGGCCCCGTCGGGCGCCGCCAGGCCGGAGCACAGGCTGCTGCGGCGCTGGCCACCAGCAGCGGCAGCGGCAGCGCCCCGGGCAGCGGGGCGGCTGCCGGCAGACTGCTGGCTTCCCTCGCTGGCTTGGGAGCTCCGGCGGGCAAGCACGCCTGCAGGGGAGGGGTGCACATGCTGTGGGGGACGAAAGTTGTGAGAGCAGTGTCTGGTAGACCGTTTCTGGAGGAGGGGCGTGCGAGACAGACCTCTTTCTTCCCCCAATCGCTCTCTTGTGTGCCCACCCCCGCCCGC
>JTEE01000022.1:948644-959668 GCA_002896455.3 Chlorella sp. ArM0029B | reverse complement strand
GGAAGAAAGGGGGAGGCAGCCTTTGGCCACTAGGACCAGAGAGTTGAGGAACTGGGGTGGTGGGGGAGGGCAGGAGAGGGGGGAAGAGGGCAGGAGAGGGGGCAGGTGGTCGGAGGAAGAAAGTAAAGGGGAAGAGGTGAGGGGAGGTCGCCAGGTGCAGCGCGTCCAGAAGTTGAGGTCAGGGTGAGGGCGGAAGGAAGGCAGGTGGTGGGAAGGTGAGGGAGGCCACTAGTAGGCATGCCGGCCGGCCGGCGGGCAGGCATGCTCCAGCCCCACATGCCCAGAGCTTCCCCCCAGGGAGGGTGCATCAAACCAGTGGATTGACGAGATTCCCACTGTCCCTATCTACTATCTAGCAAAACCACAGCCAAGGGAACGGGCTTGAAATAAACCCACCTGCTCAAACCCGATCTTGCGCGCCGCCCGCGCCTTGACCTTTGTGAAGATGAGGTCGCAGTCGGTGGGGGTGGCCACCTGGCGCCCCACCAGCCCGCTCTCACGGCACAGCTTCATGAAGCGGGCCTGCGGGGACAGGGGGAGTCAGGGGTGGGGCTGTGGGCGAGTCGTAAGTCACTGTGTGTTGATGTATGATAGGGCACTGCTCGTGAAGCGTGCCTGCGGGGGAGGGAGGATCAGGGGACGGGCGGTCAATTCACTGTCTGTGAATCTTGGATTTGGACACAGCCTGCGGGGAGGCTGGTGTGGGTGTGGTGGCATTGAGTGTAGTGCGACTTAGATTGCTGATGAACATGCCACAGCTTTCAGAATGGCACCTGCAGGGCACAAACGGGCAGGTGGCAGGTGGCAGGCGGGGCAGGCGGTGCGGGGGATGCCAGGTGAAATGCTTGCTGGCAGATGCATGGGTGTGAGCATCACGCGTCTACTGCACCCGGCACATCCTCACCCTGCCCGCCCGCCTTCCCTGGCACATGCCTGCCCCGCCTTGCCCCGCCCTTCTGCCTCTGCAACCGCTGCGTCTGCCACCTGCCCATCCCGCCCTCCTTGCCCACCCACCCACCCACCCACCCCGTCAATCTCCTTGTGAGGCAGGGCCCCGCGCACCGCCCCGAAAGCGGCGTAGGCCAGGAAGCTGCCGCGCAGCTGCGCCAGCTCAGCGGGCATCTCGCCTGCCAGCACATCCAGCAGCCGGGGGGCGGTGACCTGCGGGGTGGCGGTTGGGTGGCGGTGGGACGACGTGGCATGCCTGCTGAATATGGAGTTGCCATGAGATGGACTGTGCATGGGACGATGGATGCGGGGGCTTCCAAGTACGTGTGTGCTAGCTGCAGCTGACGTCTAGTTTGCCTGTTTATGGTACCAGTGTGTATTGCCCAGGAGGCCTTGATATGTGCCGGCCCCCACCTTTCGGTAGCAGGAGGTAAACTCCGCCAGGTCCAGCCGCCCATCTTTGGTGCGCTTGTCGGCCAGAGCGAACTGCGGTACGGAATGCGCCACGTGGGTAGGGAAGAGGCAGGAAGCAAGGGAAAGCAGAAGGGGGAGGGTGGGTCAGGTTGAAGCTGGGGCCTGAGCAGGCTCATGAGCTCCCGCTTGTCGGCAAGTGCACGCTGTGGCGCCCCACAGCAGGAGGGTTGGGAGCATGGACCGACCAGCAGCAAGTGAGCAGTGAAGGAAGCAGCTGCATGCTGGGTGCACGCTCGTCATGGAATGCCAGGGAGGACACAGGGGAGGGGTGCGCACCTGGCGCACCACCCAGTGGGCCGCATCCTCTGTAGTGCGCCCCTCCAGCAGCCCCAGGTCCTGCAGCACTGCCCGTAGCTCCTCCACGCGCATGCCCACGCCCGGGCTGCGGCAGTATTTGGCGAATGCGGCGGCAGCAGCGGCGGCGGAGGCGCCAGTGCCGGCGCCAGCGGGTGGGGCTGGATGTTGGGTCATGGCGCGGCGCTGCAGGGCAGGGGGCAGATTTAACTGCGCGCATTCGTTGATTGAGAAGGTGGGTCGCGCTGCAGCGCCCGGAACATGCGAGCTCCGAGTTGTTGTTGTGCGCGCGCCCGGGCGAGTCACGCGGACCCAGCACAGAATGCGGGGGCCCCGCGAGGATGTGCCGCCAACCCACAACTCCGATCACACCTCCGAATGCAAAACAGGCGCCAGATGGCGAGTGCGTGAAGGAGGTTGGGGAACACTTGCTTGCAGATTTGGTGGCTCTACTGCGCTTCCTGTGGGCAGAATGTGCACCTACAATGTCAGCTCAGTAGGGCACTGTGCGTTGAGCTCCTTGCAAGCGGGTGACAAACAAAGGTGGGGCTGGAGCGCAGCGTGCAAAGCAGCGCTCGGTCCAGCCACACCCTGCGTGATCGTGTGAAAATCAATTGTTGTGGCATCGCAGTATGGGTCTTGGTCTGCAGCACGTGTAACGAACCGCAGCACTGGGCTGCGGCAAAAGCACCGTCCCTTCGACGTCCCTTGCACAAGTGCGGTTGAAGTGTGTTGTCCCAAGCTGGCCATTCACAACCTCACATTAGGCGTGATTTACTAGCTTTACTAATGTATTGAGCTGTGGCTACACGGCCCATCACAAGAAGATTGAGTTGTGGCTGCACTCCTTGCCGCAGCTCCCGCCCAGCGTGCACAGCAGCGTCTCCGCGTTCTCCGCGCCCAAATGTGCATTTCGCATTTGCGCGACATCGACGTCTCCGCCGGATTGAATTTGAGCATCAAAGCTAGACAGATGGAGCCAAGAGCCCCTCTTCCGGCCAGCCCGGCGGTGCGCTTTGCCCGTCTGCAAGCGCTGATGACGAAAATGCAGGCTGGAGGTGCGAACGGTCCGATCACACTCCTCAAAGATTGCCGGACGCTGTCGCACAAGTCGCACAAGTCGGCCTTGCTCCTCGCGGCGATCTGGGCGTCCCCAACACTTTGTTCCTTGCCGATGCAGGGGACTTCGGCGGCGGCGGCCCTGCGCTCCTGCAGCAGCTGATCCAGCAGCTGCCGCCCGCTGACCCTGCCCTGTTTGCCGCCGTCGACGACTCGCCGGCAGCGCCCAGCACTTCCGAGGCGATGCGGCTGGCTGCCAGCTGGGCTGCCGCCACATCTCTGCAGCTGCAGCTCGCAGCACAGCTCATACAACAGCTGGGTGCGTCCGAGCTTGGTTTGGAGGCGCTGGCAGCGCAAGCCGACGACGGGGCGACAGGTGGGGGTGGCGGCGGCAGCGGCCAGCACCCATCATTCATGATCGAAGAAATGGACACCGAAGGGGCCTCACCTGGGGACCCCACACCACCTAGCGCAGACCATCCGGTAGCAGCCGTGTTGGGTGCTGCTCTCTATGGCGCGGATGCCCGCCTGCAGCGCCCCTGGGCAGGTGCTGAGGTGGCGGCAGCGGCCCAGCAGCTGCTGGCGGCGCTAGGCAGCAAGCTATCAGAGGCGGTGCCAGGCAGCAACCTGCAAGAGCCGCTGCACAGCCTGGCAGCTGGTTCTTCTTCTGAGCCCCTCGTTCAAGAGGCGGCTGCTGCTCGCTCCCAGCAACAGCAGCATGCCCAGCACCCCCAGCAGCAGCAGCAGCAGCACCCTCAGCAGCAGCACCCTCAGCAGCAGCAGCAGCACGAGCCCCAACAGCAGCAGCAGCAGCAGCAGCAACCTGTGGAGGTTCAGCGGTTGCTGCTGCTGGCGCTCCCGCTGGCCCTGCGCACGCTGCTGCCGGTGCTGGCAGCCAAGGCAGAGCATGAGCGGCACAAGACGGCACGGCTGGAGCCGTACACAGGTGTGGTGATGACAGCAGCAAATCACGAATCCCGCTTGTGTATAGGTTGCGACGCTTCCGGACAAGAACATCAGCATTCACAATGGGCAGCATGGTCTGGGCAGGCCTGCCTCCCCGCCTGCCGTCCTGCCCTGCACCGCCGACTGCCAACATCATGCCACCTGTCGGTTGCGGCATGCACCGCTGTGTGGCGGAACCACCACAACCGCTCTCTGCTTACCGCCATGCGCCGCATCTGCCACCTATACCTACCTTGCCCTGCCGTGCCCCTCCGCCTGACAGGCCCCGGCAACTTTGAGCGCTGCGTGGCAGCCGGACAGCTGGCGTGGCTGCTGCGCCAGCTCAGCGGCCGCCAGCTCAGCGCCGCCATCCCCCACGCAATGCACGCTGTGCTGACCGCTGTGGAAGACACCTGCCCACCTGCTCAGGCCTGTGGGCTGTGGGCGCTGCAACGCATGGCTTCAGAGGGGCAGGCTGGCGATCTCAGGTGGGGCGGGGCGCAAAGCTTGGCTGGCTGGCTGACAGGCGGGCACTTCAGTGCAACAACACCAGCCGTTGAACCACGCAGGCAGCACCACCGCCCCGGGCCTGCCCGCTCCGCCTGACGGGGATGTTGCGGGGGCGTAGGGGCTGGGAGGAAGGGGCCGTTGTGCGACGTGAGGGCTGGGAGGAGGGGGCTGACGCAGGCTGTGACAGCTTGGCTGGCAGGCCAGCTTGGCAGGGGCGGCGCGGGGCGCGATGTCCAGCCCGGGGCAGGCAGGCGGGGAGAGTGCCAGCAGTGGAGCCAGCAGCGCTCCGCTTGAATGGCAGGGTGCACCGACACCAGACAGGACGCACCATTGCAAGACAAGACAAGACAAGACCTTCAGCCCTTCACAGCCCCCGCATGGCCCCGCCTGCCCTCACACCCTCCCCCTTCCTCCACCGCATGGGCCCGCAGGCCCCACGCTGCCCTGCTGCTGCGTGCCACCAAAGGCGCGCTGGCAGGCGGCTCCGATGCCAGCTGGCCGGCGGCGGCTGCGGCGGCCATTGCTGCAGCTTCCCGCCTGGAGGGAAGCAACCCGTACTCCCTGGTGTACCATGACGTCATGTCGGGTGGGTGGGCAGATAGACAGGTGTGCAATGGCTGTTGACATGAGGCCTGGTGGGCGTGTAACAAGCGGGACTGGAGGAAGGGAGGGCGGGAGCGGGAGGGCCGGCAAGGCGGGAGCTGTGCTGTGGGCCAGTGTCCCAGCACAACAAGGTGCGTGCACTGGGTGGCTGTCGAGCAGGGGAACAGGGAGCGACCGCATGGCTGCTGGGTGCTCCATGGGTTCACCGCGAGTGTAAGTTGCGTCATGTCGGGTGGGTGGGCAGGTGGACAGGGTGGGTGGGCACGCGCTGGTTGGGTCGCTTTGTCACCATTCGCTCTTTTGATGCAGCGAATAATGAGCTTGGCGGTGCTGGCGTTGCTGTGCGCGCAGGTTGCTGTGCTGTGCTGTGCTGTGCTGTGCTGTGTGCGCTCTGTGCAGAGCGTGGTGTGCTGCTGTGTAAAGAGGGCGCTGTGCAGCCTGGTACAATTGACAGGGCAGATGAACGAGCAGGGCATGGCATTTGAGGAGGCGCCGCAGGTCTCAGCCCCTCCCTCCCCTCAGCTCTGCCACTTTATTTGCATGTCACGTGTTCCCGGCGCAGCCCTGCCAGCCTCCCCCTCCCCTCAGCTCTGTCAGGTTTGTTTTCTGAGTCCTTCACTTCTCCCCAGTGCAGCCCTGTTGGTCTAGGGAGAGCTGACGAGCATGGCTTACCATTCGAGGCGGCGCTTTTGTCACAATTCATTGTTTCCTCATGTCCCAGCTGCGGCCCTGCCAGCGCCTCCCCTGCCTCATCTCTCTCACTGATTCTTGTTTCTCTTCCTACTTCCCTTTATTCACCTTCTTTCTCATGTCCCCCACTTGTCCCCGCTACAGCCCTGCTGGACCATGGAGAGCTAGGCGGCCTCCAACCGGAGCGCGCCGCCGCCTGGCTGTCTGCCGCCGCACCGCTCTTCCCACACCTAGGCCTTCAGCTGTCCTCCCACTCGGCCCGCCTCATGCCCCTCCTGCTGGGGTGGTGCCTTGCGGCCCAGCCCGCGGTGAGGGCGCAGGCGCTGGGCACGCTGGGCGAGGTGTTGGCGCTGACGTGGCCGAGGGCTGGCGTGCACGCTGCGCTGACCTGGCGCGTGCTGCGCCGCGCACACGAGGAGGAGCGGCTGCGGTGCAGGTGGGCCGCGGGCACTGTCTGTTTGTCGGTTTGCAATGTTGCTGTTGTGGGGGGAGTGGGCAGCACACCTTTCTGCTGCTGCACTGTGCCAGCCCGGGCGAGCTCTCGTTTCATTTGCTTAAGTTCGGAACGGGGAAGTCGACTAGACACCTCCGCTCATCGAACCGTCAATCGTCATCGTCAACCTCTCAGGATTTGGTTCGTCCTGAAGTTGAATCCCCTTTCAGGGGATGTGAAAAGCTGTAACGACTAGACTAGACCTCCGCTCATCCTCACCCCTGCAGGGCCGCCGCCAGCGCAGCGCACGGCGGCCTGCCAGCTGGCGCTGACGTGTCGGCGCTTGCAGAGGACTGCGCCCTGGCGCTGTGGTGTGCAGCAGGCACCGACTTCCAGGTCGAACTCATGACTGGGAAGGAGGCTCAAGGGGACGAGCTGCTTCAAGGGGTGATGCAGAGACTGGAGGATGCGGCTGCTGCCCAGCAGGAGGAGGAGAATGCGGTTTGATTGTTGAAACTTGAGACTAAACTTGAGTCTTTTGTGGTGAACTCAGTTGTGTCTGCAAACACGGCCGCCCAGCAGCGGGAAGAGGAAGCGGGAAGAGGATGCAGCTTGATGTTTGATGATAGGAGAAGACGAGGGTTTCTTCTGTTGTAATTCTTTTGTTGTACATTCAGTTGCGTTTGTAGACAGCCGCCCAGCAGGAGGCATTTCGCCTGAGGGAGCGACAGGGGGGGCACTCAGCCCCC
Source organism: Chlorella sp. ArM0029B (assembly GCA_002896455.3). Taxonomy (NCBI): domain Eukaryota; kingdom Viridiplantae; phylum Chlorophyta; class Trebouxiophyceae; order Chlorellales; family Chlorellaceae; genus Chlorella; species Chlorella sp. ArM0029B. Next base: position 952,963 of record JTEE01000022.1, on the reverse strand, counting down.
CGTTCCTGCCATGAGCAACACACACAGCTGTATGATGCCGAAGTAAGTTGTGCACATTCCGAGCGTCTCCTTTACAATGTGGGGGGCAGGACCAGGAGCAGAGCAGCAGCAAGAGCTAGTGGAGCAGCAGGCAAGGCAGTGGGGATACCCGGGAGCGTTTGGGCGCTGGGCATGCTGCCTGCGGTTTGACTGCGCGTGCGAGTTTGCTGCTGCAAATTCACGTATTGATCGCTTAGTGGTTGGCCGGCTTGTCTACAAGGACGCTAGCCCTGTTCATCACGACTTGACAAGGTGTATACAAGTTTCACGAAAAGGTTGACCACTGTTACATGCCGGCCGATGAGCGGTAAGTGAAGTGGCACACAAGGGCTCCATGGGATCCCAAGTGGCACGAGGCGCAGCAGGCTGGCAATGGCAAGCGCAAAGTGGCGCTGCAAAAAAGGCTGGCCTGGACGAGCAATGAAGACGGCAGGCAGAAGAGCAGTGCAAATCACAAACGCTGCGCAGAGAGGACGCGCCACGAAAATGCAGAGGAGCCGAGTCAGCACACTATGAAAGCAGCGCGTCCTAGTGTTGACATCACTGCCAGTGGCAGGCAAGCAAGCAGGACCTGCCAAGAAGCGGCAAAGTCTGGACCTGAGGTCACAGCAAGAGTTTGGCAAGTTAGGGCAAGCAAGCCGGCCCCCCTGCCTCAGCCCCTCAGACGGCGGTACGTGCATGCCAGGGTTGCCAGCATGGCGCAGCACACCCCCAGCAGGCAGAAGTTGAGCAGGCGCGCAAAGGCCCCCAGCTGGCGCAGGTCCCCCAGCCCAGTCAGCTTGCCAGCCACCGCCAGCAGGGCGTTGCCAGCAAAGCGGCCCAGCGTGCCAGCCTCTGTGCTCAAAAGGCCTGCGGGGCAAGTGCAACATTGAAATTTGAAATTTGATACTTGAAGTGGGCGGTGGGAGGGAGTTCGGATTTTGTGTGCGGGAGTTCTGCTGAGCAAAGCCCCTTCCGCCATACCTGCATTGAGCAAGCCCTGGGCGATTTCCTGCCAGGCACAGTCTGCTCTGGCTGCACAGCACCACCACCATGCGTGCAAAGTTGTGGGAAAAATGAAAAAAGAAATAGAAAGAAGGAAGGCGCACATGCGTTGAGCACGCCCCGTGCAAACCCACGCCAGATGCACTTGGTTACAGCGTGCGTGAAACCCTGTGCCAGATCGCCCTTTGCGCTGGATGCCACCCGACCCCAACATAGACATGCGTGATAAGTTGGGCACAACACAGCCCGCTGCACCTGCGTGAGCACGCCCTGCGCAAAGTCGTGGAAATGAAAAAATGTGGGAAGAAAGAAACGAAAAAAGAAAAACGCACCTGCGTTGAGCACGCCCTGCGCAAAGCCGCGCCAGATGCACTTTGACATGAGGCTGGTGGCCGTCCCCTCCAGCACCACAGTGCCCACAAATAGCAGCACGCCGGCTCCGAAGAAGACGGGCGCGCTCAGCGTGCCCAGCGCGAGGGCGCCCAGGCACAGCGTGCACAGCGCCAAGCTGGCGGTCACCATGCTGCGGTCGGTGAGGCGGGAGGAGGCGGCGCCCACGGCCGCATTAACTGGCACCATGGCCAGGGAGACTGCGTGTGGGGAAGAGAAGAGAGAGGAAGAGGGGGGGGAGGGGGCGTTCCAGTCAGCAGCAGAGGAGGGGTGGGGGTGAGGGCTGGGAGGTGAGGCTGGCACTACGGCCAGGGAAACTGCTGCGGCGGAATGGGGAGAAGTGGGGAATTGCGAGCTGTCACGGGTTTGTGGGGGCATGCTAAGAGGCGGGCCGGCACCCTGGGCCCACGATACTGTGGTGCAGAGGGGAGGAGGTGATGCACGCAAGATGGGAGTTCTTACCGCGTCATTGCTGTGTGGCTGAATCCCACTGCACAAGGCTGTCCCACACCCCCCCGAGGAACCCCCACCCGCAAAGGGCGCCAGACGTTCACCATGACTAGTCTCACAGCGCGGTACCACCCATCCCACGACCAGTATCCCACAACCCAAGTTCTCACCCAGGCCCATGAAGAGTCCCATCTGAGAGGTGCGCCAAGAGAGGAGGGCGTCGGTGACGATGGGCAGGGAGTCCATGTAAGACTGCTGCACCTGCATGGGCCAGGGTTTTAAGGACACGCATGCATCTAACGCATGCATCTAAGAAAATGTGTTGGTACCAACTGGTGCGCTTGCAGGCCGGCCAAAAGGGGAGGGCAGGGAGTGCATGTAAGACTGCTGCACCTGCATGGCCAGGGGTCAGCCACAAAAGAAAGGCAGGGAATGCATGTGGGACTGCGGCACCTGCATTAGTCACGCCTAGGAAAGGGCAGGATATGTGATACCGACTGCTGCACCTGCATGCATGGGTCAGCCACAAGAAAGGCAGGGAGTGCATGTAAGACTGCTGCACCTGCATGGGTCAGGGGTTTAACAACACACATGCACTAAGGCACATCTGTTGGTACAACTGTTGCGCCTGCAGGCCGGCCAAAAGCGGAGGGCAGTGAGTCCATGTCAGACTGCTGCACCTGCGTCCATGGTTCAGCGGGAAGAAGCAAGGGAGGGTGACATGAAGGGCAGAGGGAGGACGGAAGAGGGCAGGGCGGGCGTGACCGGCGAGGAGAGTAGATGAGCAGGAGCCGCTGGACGCAAGGAAGGTTGGAGGGCACTTCTCAGCATCAGCAAAAGGGACTACCTGCGAGCCTGCCAACTGGTCCTCCCCAATGAACAATCGCCCGACCGCCCACCCACCCACCCACCCACTCACCATCTTCTGTACAAACAGTGCCAAGGTGCAGGCTAGCGTGCCAGGCACGGTTGCCTTCCAAGCCGCCGCCGCCGCCCCCGCCCGCTGCTTGTCCGCCTTCACCTCTGCCTCTGCCTGCTTTGCACGGCGTGCGTGGGGCAGCAGGGGTGCCTCCTCATCTCCTGCCGCTGCCTCCACCCCGGCTGGCTCTCCGCTGCGCCCTGCCCCAAGCAGCGGCTGCTGCAGGCCGCTGACGCTGCTGTTGGCGGCTATGGCGGCGGCGGCGGCGGCGGAAGACAGACTGGTGCTGAGCTGGCGGGATGAGGTGGCACGAGAGGTGGGCAGGCCATCTGCGGGAAGCAGGGTGCTGCCACGAGCTAGCCCAATTGGAAGCCTGCGGGTTGGAGGGCAGGGGTATGAAGAAGTTGATGGTGAGAGGCGGACAGCGGGGCAGGCGGGGCACAGCAATGGGCGGCAGGCAAGCATGCCGGATTGGTCCCTAGGGAGGCCTCTTGTAAGCTGCCGCACACCTGCATGCAACTCGCCCCTCTGTGCCGCACAACCTCGCAACCCGTCACTTGCTTGCCCCACACCCTCTTGCTTGGTGCGAGCCCCCACAACACACCACATTGCCACCGCATTTGGGCGGTGTCGGAACCGCAGCGCAGATCGCAGCAGGGAAGGCGTGGGCTGGTGCAGGCAGGGCGGATGCCAGTGGCAGGGGATGCCCCTTTGGCACATCACGCAGCACCTCACCTCTCCGGCGGGTCCTTGAACCAGAATGCCGCCCCCGCCAGGAAAGCCAGCCAGAAGAGTGCCATGAGTATGCCCACCGCTGTGATGTGGTTGAAGGGCAGGCCCGCCAGGTTGGCGCCAGGTGGCAGGTAGGCGAGGGGCAGGGAGAGGAGCGGGCCCAGTGCCATGCCCAGGTTGCTGGCGCCCACAAAGGCTGCACACGATTTGCAGGGAGGGTTGGCGGGTGGAGGGGCCAGGGTGAGAATTAGGGGGGGTGCAGTGGCCCCCACAAAGGATGGACACAAGTTGCAGAGAGATGGGTGGGGGGAAGTGCAAGATTGGGGGCACATTCGACAGTTGGGGGGTCGCTGGCGCCCGCAAAGGCTGCACACAATTTGCAAAGATGAGGATTGGCACTGCCTTTAAATGCTGCTACTGCATGCTAGCTGTAGGATGCTGCCCTCCTGCTGCAAGCAGACGAGGGCGAGCAAGCAACCCAGCAAACTCTTGCCCCTGCTGCCAGTTCAGGTGCTGAAGGGGACTGTGCACCATGCATTCATTCGTACACACACACAAAGCGCCGCAGCAACACAAAAGTGTGCCGCAGATGCTCACCTGCAGAGGCCATCGTGCGCTTTGCCCTGCACAGCATGCGGGGGCAGCGGGGGCTTGCGAGCCAATTGGCGGACGGCCTCTTAAGCATGGGCGGCGCCGGCGGCAGCCTCAAGAGCCTATCAAAACCCAGGCCACCTGCCGATTCGAAAGGGACACCCTCGTACCTACATGCTTTCCAGATGCCCCCCACGCCCCCTCCCTACCCCAC